>VZTZ01011621.1:209291-223580 GCA_013400955.1 Drymodes brunneopygia | reverse complement strand
TGGCATGCGGCGCGGAGACATGCGGCTGTGCCTGCGCTCTGCCCCGCCGACATGGACCGCCGCCGCCGCCTGCCGCCACCGCCGCCACCGCCGCTGCTGCTGCTGCTGCTGTTCCTGCTGCTCCGCGCCGCTCTCGGCGCTGCCGGCCGTCTGAGCGCCCGCCCCGGCAACGAAGGTGAGCCGCGGCACGGCCGGGTGACCCGTTTCTTCCTCGTTCTTCCTTCCCGTTATTCGCCCCCTCTCTATTTATTTTTCTTTCTTTCTTCTTTTTTCTCCCCGTTATCTTCGCCCCCCCGCTCCCCGTTAAGGTGGTCCCGTGCGGCAGCGGCTCCTCTCCCCGGGAGAGAGCGCGGGGCTCGCCCTGGCACAGAGCGGCCGCGCTCATCGCCGTGCGGGGGATGGATGGATGGATGGATGGATGGATGGATGAGCGGGCAGCCGCCCCACCCTCCCCCGAGCGAAGTTGGCGAGGGCAGCGCAGCCTGTGCCACCCTCCGCCAGCGATGGGCAGCCGGGAGCCGCAGCCCCGGGGCGAGGTGGCAGCGGCGGGGAGGGGGAGGGGCAGTGGCCGGGGCCCCGCAGCCCCCAGCCCCGGCAGGTGCCCGGGGCCATCCGCCTGCCCCAGTCCCCGATGCCCCTGCCGCCCTCACCCCGCTGATAACTCCGAGCCCTCTCTCATATCCAGGGGTGAAGCTTGCGTTAGTCGTCCTGGCTTTCAAAACTTTTAATTAATACAAAAGAGAAGCTTGCTCCGCTGTAAAACGTCCTCCCGGTTCCCTAGCGGATTTGTATCAGATCGTGCTGCGTGTATCGGATGTATATCAATGTGTTAAAGTTGCCTGTGTGTGGATGGGAATGTGTGTAAATTTGGAAACAAAACATGAATAGTTTGTTTTCTTTTGCTGTGCTAATTTTTACGATGACATTTGCTGAAAACCCGTTCTAGGTTTCAGGGAAAAAAAAAAAGACAACTGGGCACTGAGAAAGTGATTGAAATAGTTAAAAAAAAAACAAACCTAAAAGAACCCTGTCCATTCCCTATTAAAAAAAAAAAAAGAAGAAGAAAAGTAGATTTTGTGTGCTTGCACAGTGAAGGCACTCGGCATGACCAGGATGTCCAGTGCAATTTCTTTAGGGATAAAATCTAGAGGGCAAAGGTTGTGAAGAACTCCTAGCACCCAACAACTATGTGAAACTTGGACCTGCTTGAGTTGTGTAGAGAAGCTCTAAAAGCTGTCAGAGCAATTATTTCTCCTGTACAAATAATGCTGATGTACTTATTGATATTCTGGGTGCTTGTGAGATAAAAAATTTAAATGATTGCTTGAAGGCAAAAGAAATATAATAAAAAATAAGTAAGGAAAGATGTGAACTTTACAAGTGCTGGGTAATCTTTAATCAGTTGGTTTCATTGCTAGGAAATAATTACAGTACCATTATACAAGAAGAGCAGTATGTCATCTGTTTGTACGTTTTATGTAAATTTGTTTTGTATGCAGTGCTTTATAGATTTTTTTTTGAATGAGTGTGCTTTCAACAGTCACTTTTAAACTTCCAGATAGAATCTATTTTGTAAATATTGTCACCTCTCAAAAATCACTTTCAGAAATGAAAGCAGGAGTGTGACTAGGGGTTACTGTCGTGTTATTGAGAGCTCTTTGGGAATGGTTGTGGCACTGTCAGTCAGTGGAGCAGCTCTGCCTCCATGGCAGGGGTAGGCAGACGCATTCTGCAAACTGAGAATGGCTATGCCAGAAAGATATTGGAGCATTCCAGTTTGCAAAAAAAAAACCCCGCTTTTTGTGTCTTTGTTTCGAGTCACTGGCGCTGAGAATTGAGAAGGGAGGGAAAATATGGGCATCATACGGAATGCATGTTAAGTACACTTGTCCAAGTCAGCTTTCAGTAAATGCTGCCTCCCTGCTCTCTTCTCAGCTTCAAGAGCTTGTGCAAGATGGGCAGTAGTTGCAGAATTGGTAGTGAGAACAACAGGAAAAATGCAGTTACTGGAGAGTAACCTGCTTTTGAGTGGCTTTTAATTTTTTTTTATTTTTTTATATGTTTTGTTCTGCTTTTCAAAAACAGGAATACTGACAGTTTCTTTTTTAAAAAGTGATCAACATCAAAGGGCTTTTAAAAAAAAATTTAAACCCCATTTGGGAAAGCTCAGTAATTCTTTTTTTATTTACACTATATGGATTGATTGTGTGAGTTTAGAAATCTTAATTATTATAATTTGCTGACACAGTAATTTGATGAACAAGTGTTAGCACGCAGCTTTATATCATGTCAGTAGATGATGTTTTTCTCTATTAAATTATCTTTTTCTAACCACTTCATTTACATTTCTGCTGTTGTTCCCATAAATTTCCTCCTGAAACTAGAGATTGATGTTTCTACATTTCTCTGGAGTATTTAGAAAACTTTTCTTTTTCCACCACAGAATAAAAAAAGATATATTTTGGACAGTGTTTGTTAATGTAGGAATGCAGATAAAAATGTCTACCTTTTTCCTTACATTTTATATTAAAGCTACTGCTGAAATTCTTCCCATAAATTGTTTTAAGAAAGGATGGAACTAATTTTTGGTGTGTTTATACAGCTTAGTCGAACTTCTAGGGGATCTAAATGTTGCAGTGGGCACGTAACAAGAGTATGGGCAGAGCTATCAGAGAAATAGCTCCTGAATTTATTTGACTTGAAATAATGATTTTTCTTTTTTTAAATCGAACTTCACTTAATGTTTGCAGTTAATACTAAAACTGATGAGTGTTAGTGGTAATACTGCAGTGGAAGTGGATGGGATGAAGGGAGAAAAGGATGAAAGAAGGGCTGAAGACAAACTGCTGGCTTACTGCACTTTGTGGTGCTCAGTGCACTCCTTTTTTGTCTTTTTCTTGGAGAGCTTGAGATTTTCTTAATTTGCTTCATCCCAGAGAAGTTTTATTTGAGGTTTTTTCTGGATAAAAAGTAAAACTTTCCCCCGAGTTTGTTTTCAAACTCTCTGCCGTGCTCATGAGAAATCTGCCTGCATTTTCCCTGCACAATCACAGGAGCTCAAGGAGGTTCTCTGAAGCTCAGATTTGTCTGTGTTTACTGGTGAAAGGTGTGTGCCTTTTTCCATGGGGCAGGAAAATGTCAGGAAGATTTAACATCCAACTTTCCAGGTTTGGAGTCTGCAGACTGAACCCTGTAGTTACACATGGACCGTGGGTTCTCCTGCTCCATTCTGTTGGATATTTTCTGCTTGGTGAGGATTGTGTTTCTGTTTTTCTTCAAAGGATGCAATTCTCTTTCTGAATAGTTCCTGTGGTATCAAGAAATCGAATGAGTTCTGTCGTTCTTTAATTTAATAATTTCTCCTCTTCTGTAACTATATTGCCTGCCTGAGGGTACCAGCCACCTTAATTTCACTGTTTTATAACCCACAACAGTTAACACTTGACCTAGGTCATTAACAGGATTATCAGCAAATTTGTTTAAGCTTTTACTGACAACCTGAATTGCTTCAATAATATTTTGACTGTGCAGACAGGAAACTTCTTGTAACCTCTCAATCTAGCATAAAATTAATTTCTTGTGAACACAGCTACCAAAAGATCAATACGGGAAATCTGCTTACAGTGCTTGGCTTCAAACAGTGCCTGTTTTGGGTTTACAGAAATAAGGTTCCAATCAGCCTCAGTTTTCAGTCTGTATTGGATTTGGAGCAGTTTCATCTTTTGAGCATTGATTGCCGTCTCAGAACTTTGCAGAACCATGCAATTAAACACACCATTTTTATCTGAGCTGGTCTTTGTTAACACTTAAAGTTGCTAAAGACAATTTACTGTGCCTTTATAGTCGTGACAGCTCTTGGTTTTGAAAAATGGTGCTGCTTTGCACATGGAACAAAATTCTTGCCCAAGTCTTGGATGTGATTTTGGGGAAGACTGGCAATACTGGGGACTGCTCAATAGAATCAGAAGGGGGAAATGATTTTTGCAAATCTTACTTTGCTCTGTGTCACGTATCATTAGGTCAGGGTAAGTCTTCATTTCTCGTGACACAATTCCTGCTGCTGCCCCTGGCTTGCAATTGAGTGTTTATCTGCAGAAGAAGTTGAAATTAGATTTAAAAGTCTGAATGTGATACCTTTTAAAATTTATTTTCAGGAAGCTCAGTCATGAGTGGCTGCAGGATTGTTTTTCATACAGCTGTGTCTTATTCAAAGCTTCTGTGCTTAATTCTAAACTGTAGAATTAGACAAATAATAAGCATGTTTTAAAATTCACCCCATGATGGTTTTAAAACCAGGAGAAGTTGGGTAAATGTATAATTTTCTGACAACATTTTTGATAGTAGGCTGTAACGTGGAATAATTTATTTACAGTTTTTCTCTGGGCTTTTTCTTGACTTACTGCTATTCCAGTCTAGTGTATTAAAAAGAAAAATCACTACATTGAGTACAGCAAACCTAAAGCAGGTGTTGGAAACAGAAAGATTTGCAAATTAGGCGCAGCAATTAATTCTTACTGCTGTTAATTTGTACACAATGTATTTGCTGCCCAGTGAAGCACTCAGGGCAGAGAAATGGGTCAAGACTCTTCTGTACCCTCAGCTTCAGCAAAGAGGCACCAGCAGATGGGCAAGCATGAAACAGATAATAGGCACACCAAGCTTAACAGTTGTTTACATAAAATCTTTGCAAATCAGGACTGTGTTCTGATTGAACTAAAATTTTTCATTCCCATCTGGGAGGATGTACAAATTAGTTTTAATTTTTTTTTTTAAATTATTCTCTGCTGGAGTCAGGTAAATTGCTATTAGTATACTTACTTTTTGATTCTGTCAGAGAACTTGCGAGTTTTCCTCTAGGAAAATGTCTGTAATTGCTCTTGTTCTTGTAATCCCCACTTGATGAAAGTTTAGAAATACAGATGCAGGTGTTCATTTTCTCCTTCTCAGAGCTCTGGATTTTATCACCAGTGAGGGTCACTACAGAGCTGTTACCAAATACCACAGTCCTGCTTGTGGAGTTTTATACAGAGTCTGAGTTAGTGCCATAAGATACCTGTAACTCGTGCAGCTTTGTAGCTGCTCTTTGATTTTTCTGTAAAAGAAAATAAAAATAAATAAAGAACTGGAGCAGTAATCATTCCCTTTACTTTTGGTGAAGTTCAAAGCTCTGCTCAGTGGAGCTGGCATTGAAATCCAGAAGGTAGTTTTGATACCCTAAGGTGCAAAAGTGGATGTTTCCAGAGGTGTTCTATAAATCTCCAGAGGTGGGGCAGAGGGCTTTCCCTAACCCACTGCCTTCTAAAACATAATTCCAGCACCCAAAGAGTGCTTTTTCTGGAATGGAACATTTCCTTTCCTTTGCATTGTTAGATTTGTTGAGAATATATCTACGAGCAGGAAGAAACTTGCCATAAGAAATGATAGAGTGAAATAGAAGAATTTTTTAGTTCACAGAAACGTCTGACTACTGTTAAATGATCCATTTTCCTAAAAATTCACCACAGTAAGGTAACCCTTATTTGTGTAAACACTTCAGAGCAGTAGCTTTTTTTTTTTTTAAAAAAAACACATTTAAACTGTTTTAGACAAGAACTAAAACTTTTAAACAAAAATAGGTTAATTCAGAAGATTAGATATGAAGTCCCAGGAGTGTAATTTTGGAAACAGAGTGTGGTAGCAATTTGTGGGTTTAGGATTGTATTCCCCAGCAGCAGTCTTGTGTTTTTTAGTTTCTGAGGCGCTTGCTAAATCCAAGTGCAAGCACTCGTTTTACAGTGTGAAACAGATGCAAGATTAAAATTCACTCCCTTCAACTGAAAGTTCCTTTCAAATTTCTGCAGTGAATGAATGAAAGAAATAAAGATGCAGAAACAGAGATAATCCTGCCTGAAAGAAACCTTGGGATGGTGACAGAAAAGTTCCAGGCTGCAAGAATGAAACACCAGCACATAAAGCCTTAAATTTGTAGAGATGTTATTAAATCAGACAGATTGTAAGCAGAAACGTTTGTACCACTCTCCTTTTTTTTTTTTGTTCATTTAACTACCATGTCCTGCTGTTTCAGGCAAAATATGGAGGAAAATCCCATTAATCTACTGGAAAAATATTGATGAAAGAAGAATAGCAGACCAAACGAACAGTGGTTGAAACTTGCTAGCAATTAAGAGAACAATAGGGTGAATGTAAAGGTTCAGTCAGGGCAGTTTAGTGTAATATGGTAGGAATGGTGCTTTTATTTTAATTTCCAGCTGGTTTCTCATAATGTTTTTATATCTATATTTGGATAGAAAGATTTACATCGCATTGGTCTTTTTTTTTTTAAAACAATAATTAAACCTGCTAATAGCTGCCTGGCATAAGAGGTCAATAATTAAAACCTTAAACTTTTAAATTTGTGCCTAGGATTTGAGGGGTTTGTAGAAAATCTAGACTGACAAGTTACTCTTTAAATAAATTACAATTAAAGCATGAAAATATGTTTTGGTCTGTGGTAGGCTTCCCACAAACTTTGTGCAGTAACAAATAACAACAAGTGACATGGGATTTCTTAATTGAGTTGCTGAGAAGTTAGAAGGCAGCTAGAGGGGGTTTATTTGATTTTTTTGAGAGGCAAGGCTTTTTTGAGAGGTCTCTTTTGGAGGGGGAGAGAAGGATTAAAGGAAGAGAATAAGTAGGCAGAGATGAAGAAAATTGGATCTGAATATTAAAAAAAAGCCAAACTTCCTCTGATTACTGACAAAGTTAGGAATCCAGATTTCAGCCCTGACAGGAATCTGAACACTGAGCAAAGCACAAATTAAGGAATTCCTTGCCTCCCTGAAAGTCTGAGCTCTGTTTACATTAGTGAGCTTCGTGACTCTGATTTACCAGCGGTGAATTTCAACAGAGGCTGCAGTTAAGAAAGGGTAGAGGCATTTTTGCCATTCTATTTAATCTTGCTCTGACAGTGCTTTCTTTAAAAAAGAAAAAAAAAAAAAAAAAAAGAAAAGCAAAGTTATGTCTGTCCAGCCTTAATGTTCATGGAGAACACTGACTTGAAGTCTTTATATTGAGAGGGTGAGGGCCTTACCCTGCAAACACTTTTCTCCCGTAATTTAGCTCAGAGAAAAAATGTCCTAGCAATGCTTGTGAGCTCAGCGTTCCTGGAGGACGTGGCTCCAGCTGTGCAAAATGTTCTGTGCTCACCCAAACTCTCCAAAGAATACCCAGCTGTAGGGAAAACTCGTCAGGTTCTTTATTCCCAGCCCTTCCTCTGGTGGGACAGATGATGTCCTGTGCCATTTTTTCTGCCCCTTCCCTTCCAGAAATCAGCCAGAAAGGGTAGAAGGCAAAGATAATGTTTTTCTGATTTTGAGGGCTCTGTGTCCAGTCTTTTTTTCAATAAAAGCTATGTACCAGAGAGGGGATGCTTTGACCCTGTAAATGCCCAAAAGAAAAGACACAAGAGAAGAATCAAATGTTTAATGGCATTGCTTTTCCCGAAAGATGGGCTAGAGCTAGACAGAGGGTGTTCAAGAAATTAAAACAGAAGTGTTCCCTGCAATCCAAGGGAAGAAACAGTGGAGAAGAGGCGTGAGGAACATGCTTAGTTTGTGGAATAGAATGGAAACCCGAGCCCTTTGTGGTGAGGTGGTGGAAGCAGAAGAATAAGCAGAAGACAGGGGTATGAAAAAGTGTCTTGTGGGTGGATGGGAATAGAGCAGTCATTTAGTCATTTACCTTTGTTATAAATATTTGTGTTTCTCACATATGGAAGTAGTGAAAAAAGATGTTGGTGGGGTTTTGGTTGCAAAGGCAGCAAATGAAGTCGGGACAATTCCATTTTTCATACGGATAGCTCGGCACACATGTTCTGCATTAATTACCTCCATAAATTCTGTTAACCTGGCAAACAATGAAAATATCATGTTGGTGACATCACTGTATTGGAAAATAAAAATGGCCTCAGCATCTTGATTTTCTCAGCATGACATTTGAGGAGGTTTCTTATTCTATTGGTGTTCTACCCCTGCAGTTTGCACCACGATGTTGAGTCATTTGCTCTGTGGGTTTATTTTATCTGTGGGGCAGTCGTGGAAGGACCCCAGCATTCCATGCAAGCTGGAGCTCTTTATTCATGGATTTAGAGAAGAAAAGCTTGACAAAACTATCAGGGCACACTGGAGTATGTGGCTTTTCAAATGTAGTGCTTCAGGATTCTCAGAATTGGTTTACGATTCTTGACTTCTGTGTTTTAAACTTAGAAAAACAAAACTCAACCAAGCCCAACCCAACTCTCTTTATTCTTGTTTTTCTGTGCCCCGTGCAAGGAGTTCCTTAAAAGCAGAATTTTTTTCTGAGTTGTGGCACGCTGCCAGTTGATTCACTGGGGGGATATCACAGCCTTTTTAACAAATGAATAGTCATTTCCTGGACTTATGCTCTGGTCCCTGTCTCAAAACTTTCTGTCCTCCAAAGGGGTATTGATCATTTGCTGTGGTTTTTGTTGATTTCAGGACCTTGAATATGTTTGAACTGCAGTAAAATTTGTGGGAACCTTGGAACTTTTAGTTGTATGTGCCCAAGAGTCTTTTCTGTGATACTTTTTGGTGTCTAGAATTCTAGAAACTGAGCATATCTCACCAGGTTTGGACTTCTCAGCTTACCTTAAGTGAACTTGGACACTGACTCAACATTTATTTTCCCCTTCAAGTGGCTAAAAGTCTTCCCAAAGGGGATCTTTGTCACGCTCCAAATCTGCCAGATCTTCAGAGAGCTCAATTCTGTAAAACTAGTGAATACTGGAAATTACTTTTTTTTTTTCCAAGGGAATGTAGAAGTAAAAAGAGTTAGATGTGCACTGTGGTTAAACCTTTCAGAGAAGTGCTTTAAAACTTACTAAAATGATTTGAGTAATGTTTGCCGTTGAGTTTTGGCTAGACTGAACATGTGCCATTCTATGTGCCTCAGGGTTTGGGCACCCAGTGGGACTGACAAATATGACACATCCTACAAGAGACCCACTTCTATTCTGGGCTGATAAAAGGCAGGGTTTGGCAGGGTTTAGGTAACTGAATCTCATCTGTAGTTCCTGTTTTTTTGTTTTTTTTTTTTTTCCTGAGAGGGGAAAAAACCTTGGGTTTTAAAGGGAATTTAAACTCCCTTTCAACACCGTAGCCCCCATTTTGCATTTGCATGTTTAACGTGGTGCCTCAGTGATATCAGATTTAATGCCAGAGTGGTGGAGTGGAATGAGATCTGTAGGATTTGTGTTTGAATGTGAGTTCAGCTAAACTCTAATTCAGGTATCCTGAAGCTTTCTGCCTCCTGCTTTTTGTAGGAGGCACTGGAATAGGACCAATTGGAACTGTTTTAAAAAAAATGCAAAGAAGCGAAGGCAACACAGTAATTTGGAACCCATTAGGTTAATCCATTTTTAATTTTTATATCCTTGTCTTAATGAAAAGAACTGGCATATATCAACTTACAGGAAATAGCCTAATAAAACCAAAACCTTATTAGGCCCCTTTGATAAACAGTGCATTCCAGCCCACCACCAGTCATATGTTTTTGCATACTTGGAAACTGAGCTTTGTGCCACTTCAACAATACCAAGAGAACGCTCATGTTTCAAAGTAATAAAAAAAGAAATAAAAATCTGTTTTGCCTGTGTTTGTCATTGTGGATGGTTGTCCCTTTTCCACAGGCAGGCTCCATACTTAGCAAAAGGCAGAAGAGCACTGGAGAGTTTCCCCTTGGCACGGAGTGCAGGTGGTATTTTTTATTTATAGGCATTCCTGCATTGCTGGTTGCTGTCCTGCATTCCCCCCTTCATGGCAGTCTTTTGAGTGAAACTTTCAGTGAGGGGTTGCTGCTGCTTATTTTTCAGCTGTAGGAAAAGCTGAGGCATCTAAAACTGGCCTCAGACACTCTTGGGGAGTGTGTTCGATAAGAAAAGTAAAATCTGGGAGGAGGAAAATTAAATTCTTCCTCTTCAAAAGCTGCGGGAAGCTGCCATAAAATTAGAATTTGCCAAATAATCCGAATTGATGGTGGAGGCTTTTATGTTCTGCAGAAGCAATAATCTCTAGGGTAATTTGACATGTATTGCTAGTCTGTTGTCTTTTCATCTGAATTTTTTGTAACAAAATCTCTTAATTTTGGAAAGTTTTTACTGAACATTTAAATGAAAATAATGGAGGCTTGGTCTTTTCTGAATTGAGTCTTTTCTGAAGATTCTTGTGTTCAGTAGTGGAGGAACTGTGTTTTAATTCATTTTGGTTTTCTCTTGTTTGTTCATCCCTTGCCCCCACCCTGGTGGAGTCCTTCAGTCAGCAGTTTGACCACAGATTGAACATGACAGTTGCCAAATTTGGAATGTTCTGCACAAAATCACATTTGTGTTGTGCAGTGTCACAGCACAGGCAAGGAGGTTTGAAAGTGGAGACCTCACAGGGCTGTGCCTCTCTCAGGGCTGCAGCAGAAATCTCAGGTTTGGGAAAGAGTTTTTTTAGTAAATGAGCCAAACTGTTGGCGTGTGGGTTGGGTAAGTGCTGCAAAGTTCTACTGGCTGTTTTTAGATAATTTTCTTCTGAGCAGTGCAAACATCTTCATTTCAATATCTGAGGGGAAATGCAGGACCATAAAATCACAGGAGGCTTGACTTTTATTATTGAGCAAGCAGCAAATCAGGCTACTTAAAACCAGGCTTCACTGTTGGACACCCTTTTTTATTCTTGTCCCTTCCCAAAGGTTTCTTGGTCTGTCTTAGCTGGTTTCAGCATGATTTTGGCAGCAGCAGCATGACAGCTGATCCTAGCTGGAAATTAAAATTGCATCAAGGTGCAACTTTGGCTTGCCTGAGTTCTGCCTGCCTGTCTATAAATGTTGATCCTAGCTTCAAAATAATCCAAAGACACAAAGGTGTTCTGCTGCCACTGCTGGGGCAGTGGAGAGTTGGGAAGACTCAGATTTGTGCTCATAGATGGGTGAAAATACAGGTGCAAGCCCCTTTTGCTGGGAAGGATTCACCATTCCAAAAATGTGCATCAGGCTTTGCGCTGACTCCCCTCTGTCCCACCCCAAAACCAAGCTCTGGCTCACTTCCTGCCACAGAGGATTTTCTTTGCTGCTCAGAATTACATGGCACATTTCAATTAGACATTCGCCAATTTATTTTGTTTTTTTGGGGTTGCATAGCAAATTTAATTTTTCCCATTTGTTGGTATTTTTTTAATAACTAACCAGTGTACTTCTAGACTGATAGTTTGATGCCAAACAGGAAAAGACAACATGATATTAGGTTTTTCTTCTGTGCCTTTTAAAAAAAGTTTTAATGGGAAATGTAAATTAGTTGAAGAAAAAAAATGTTTTATATACTTTATGACATTGGCTATTGCTCTGTATTTTCTTTGTTTGGATTTGGAGACGCTTTCCAGTGGTGAAGTTGTTTGTGGGTGGTTCTCTAAATATTACAAGTTGCAAGATACTGTCTCCTAGCAGGCTTTCCTCAATCCTTAGGCAGTGAGGGGAATCTCAGAGTGATTCTACCTGGCACAAGATTTGTTTGTTTATTTTCTTTCTTGTGGGAGGTGTTTACACTGCGTTCAGTTCATTGCTGAAGTTATTACTCCATGTGTTTCTGGAAATGCTGCAGCTTTCGTGCTGTGTCCAGGAATCACTTCAGTTTTAGGGCTCTTTTCTTTCCCTGACATCACTGCTGATGAAACGTGTTGTTAGGGAGCCCTGGACCATCACTCCCAAATCTGGAAGCAGTTTCTGGTAGCACGAGTATTATTCTCCACCCAAGGCTCCATTCATCTTCTCCTTGATGCCATGAGAGGGAGAGTGAGGGAGCTTTGTGTTTCACATCCACATCCCTACTCCAGTTCTGGAATGAGACTCATTTGACCCTCTGGAAATCCACATGGAGGGAGCTGATAATTCTTTCTCTTGTGGCTATGCATGGGGAAGGCCAGAAGAATCAGAAGAATCAGGCAGGAGAGAGCTCTAAAAAGAAAACTTGCTCTAAATTGGCATTTTGGGGTCGTGCTGCACTGACAGAAATACTGCATTGTAGTGGTGAGCAGGGCTGTTGCACAGGAAGACCAAATCACTGACTTTCAGAGTCAGAAGTCAAGGCTCCTTATCTTAATACCAGTAATTTCTTCCCTCAGAATTACCACCAGCTTTAAATCAAGTTAATTACATGATGGCAACCAATGCAGGACACTGAGACAGACAGCACTTTACTTATTTGTTTAAAGCTGATTTATGAGTAGTCCTCTGTGTCTCCTCAGCACAACCAGCAATGCTTTCCAAGGCATTCTGTTGGGAAGAATCTTCAGCAGCAGCAAAACTGTTCAGCTTTTTTAAGAGTTAACCCTGGCCAACCTCAGAGATTTTTGTAGGAACCAGCTGAGTGATGGTCACAGAGTTTTGCAGGAGGAGTTGGTACAAGAGCAAATGAGTTGTGTGAGAAACTCATAAACTCCTTTTATCTAATAAATACATAGCTATAGGCATTTGTAGGATATTTAACTACTGACTTTCATTTAACTTTCAGGGTATGTGGAAAAACAAACTATCACACTGAAAAATGCCAGCCAGTGAGGATCTGACTGAATATATCTTCATGAAACACTTCATGAATTGCTTCACAAAATGGACCTGATCAAGTGTTGTATTTGTTACACTAATGGATCTATCAGGATTAAAAGAAGTTGTGATGAATTAATGTATGAATCAAGTGCTTGTGTGATGTTTTACTTTTTTACTTTTTACCTAGCCATTCAAATCCATGAAAAAAATTAATCAGACAATGACTTTCTAACCCATTCTTTATGTATTTTATATGTCTTAGTGTAGGGAAATGCTATTTTGTCCTCCAATTTCCAGATTAATGTGTAGTGTTAGGATATACAATGACAAAATGTACCATTGCCTCTCCCCATCATTTTTGTCTAGAGAATAGGATTGCAACTTCTAAATTCTGTTGTTTCCTCTTTATTGGGGTGTGCAACTCTCTCTTGAAGTCACAGGGAAAATGAGTCTCCTAGAAGCTTTAATCAGGGAGAGGAAGGCGTTTTTTGTCAGGTTTCTCCTTGAAAGGAAATATGTTTTCTGCATTTTAGATACAATTAAAGAACAGCACAACACACACCCGAACCAGAAGCCTCCTGTAGCCAGTGTGCAAACCTCCCTTGTAAGGATTTCTAAAATGCATTGAAACTGGTTTGGGCGTGGAAGAGTAGTGATTCCAGTCTGAAGGAGAGGAGGAAGGTGGAATGAAGGAGAGGAGCTGAAAAATTACTCTTTAACTTCACAGATTTGATGCTGTTTGTTTTATCTCAAGTTGCCCCAAGGCTGAGGCACCTGTCTGTTGTGGGGGACACTGAATATTTAATTGCTACCCATGCAGGGCAGGTCTAGAGAGGGCAAAATGCCACCAGGCTGTGGGTGCATTGCCTGGTTATGTTTTGCATATGAAACTGGTGAGTTTGGACTGAATTCATCCATTTCAGAGTGGATGCAATCATGTTTTCAATAAGCTGGTTCTTAAAGAATAAATATATCCCTTAAGTTTGCTCCTGAGTGCTTTTCCTCAGCAGTTTCTTGCCAAGTGATTTACCTCAGGAGTCACTTCCTTCAGCAAACAGAGCTGTCTGATCCCGGGAGATCCAGAATCTGTGGGAATTTCTACCAACAAAAATCCAGAAGTGCACTTTTTCCTTTCGAATTCCTATTGGTCTTTCCTTTTTACAGATGCAAACCTAGCCTGCCTAGGGCCCTGTGCACTCAGTGAAAGACTGACTGATTTTTTTCTTTGTGTACATGATTGAGGCCTTGATTCAGAGCTAAGAAATATGGAGCACTGGATAATGTTCTTTCTGTAAGATTAGTAGAGATATTTTGTTTATTGACGTAGATAAATGCTATTGGCTTTCTTTTAAAGGGGAGTGTAAGTGCAGGGGAAACTCTTTTCCCACATAGATGGCAGAGCAGCTCAGTCATGGCAGTGTAGCAGTGCATATATATCCATACAAAACACAAATATGAGTGCTCACAAATGTAGAAAAGATGTATATTTATGGTTCTTTATAGCACAATCTTATTTCTAGTACTGTACACCTGTATCTCCTTCTGTACATCCTAATTAACAGTAAAAATAATGCCTTCAGAGCTCTCTCTTTTCTTTAATGTGGTATCCAAAATTAAACAGCAGTGAAAAGGAGAATGATGAAATAATACAAATAGCTTAACTCATCTGATTCATAGATATTCTCCCTCTTTTTTTTTTTTTTTTTTTTT
>VZTZ01011621.1:126048-209282 GCA_013400955.1 Drymodes brunneopygia | reverse complement strand
TTTTTTTTTTTTTTTGCTTCCTATTCTTCTATTTACTTGGGTTACCAATACCCAGTACTGGTTCTGGGGACAGTGACAACCCTTCAGGTTAACAAACACAAGATGAAGCTGCTCCAGTGGCCACCTCTAATAATAGATCTGTCATTGTCAGGTGTTAAAATGTCCTAGTATAGGCTGAGATTTGTTTCATTTCTCATTATAATTAATTTCCATACTGAAGGGAAAAAGAAAAAATAAAGAGGGTGGTGAACACACGCAACAAAAGTAAGCCCAGATTGCAGATAATAAATATTACACGGTTGCCATGCTGAGTATTAATTCTTAATTAGTTTGTATTTATATAGAGGCTATTTTCTTTTGTACAGTATTTTATATAAATTCACCTATTCTGTTTCACGTTGACAAATAAATGGTTTCTTAGGGATGTGTGTGATCAAGCACTTGGAGACTGTATGGCCAAGTTGAGGAAAAGAATTTATTTTAGAGCTTGTAGTAACAAATAAATAAATGCCCAAAGAAGAATATCCTTTGATTTGGATGTATGTATTTATTTTAAATATCCGTCATGTCTAAAAATAGGCATAAACCCACTGAGATTTGATTGACTGGAAAATGCCTGTCAGACTGTTTACAAATAAAATCTTCCTTCTCACACTGAAAATTATTGCATGGCTCAAAAAAAAAAAAAGTAACAGCAAGATAAGCAATCAATTGATGGAACTCTTTAAAAATAGGCTCGTCTGAACTTGTAACATTGTAAATAATTACTTTTGTATCTAATGTGTTACACATGACATTTAGAAAACACTGCTGGAAGACAATTTGACAACAAATTAGATCAGCAACAAGAAAGAACTGCAGGAAGGACTTTAATCAGCTTTCATTATTTATTCCTGTATGCTGAGAAGATTATAGATGCCAAATGCATGCCTTTAATCAAATAAATGATTCAAATATTCAGATCTCACTGTTTCAGTTAGATGCATTGACCCAAATTTCAGGCATCCAAGGGGAAAACGCTGTGGTTTGTGCAGCTGATAGAAGAGCTCTGTTCCCACCCCCTGCTGCAATTAATTTAGCCAGTGATCCATTGTTTGTTTTTTGTCACTTTCCTGGTTTTCAGAAGTTCCCCTGTCTGCTGTTCGTGGTGTTTTAAGCTAAACAGGACGATCCTTTTCATTTGTCTGTTTTTCTCTTCTGTGCAGCTTCACTGCCAGGCCACCTGAACAAATCCACTGCTCACAGGGTCCTCAAATAACCACAGCTCTGGGTGTGGGTGACTGAGCTTAACTGGGCAGAGGCAAACCAAACTCACTCCTCTTCCTTGTGTCTTCTTTTGTAGTTAATCTGCTGGATTCAAAAACAATTCAAGGGGAGCTGGGCTGGATCTCCTACCCGTCACATGGGGTGAGTTCACTGGAGTGTGAAATGGCAAAGTGCTGCTGCAGACCAATGTGCTATTTAACCATTGTTTCCTCTTCAGAGGACACCGTGCAGTAAGGCTGGGGCTTTGGAGCTGCAAAAATAGTCTGCTCTGGACTTGTAAAATATGCCTTACAGAGCTGTGGGGCCTTCTCTTTACAACATGCATCCCACTGCAGGTAAACCCCAGGAAAGGCTCGCTCCTAGTGGAGAAAAATGAAAGTGAGAGGTGCACTGAACACCAACAACAAATTCTCTTTGGGTATTGCTCCTTCTTCTGTCATAAAGTGTATTTCTAAAAGAGATTATGGCTCTGCTTCATGGTGTCACTTGCTAATTTGTTCAGATGGAAGTAGTGGAAGGTGAAAAATGTGCGGGTGTAAGCAGCGATGTAAGTACTTGTTTGTAACTTTTGTGCTGAAATGTTGCTGAACTGTTCAAGTTATGAGTTAAAATATTACTGAAGAAATGTCTAAATAATGTTCTAGAGGTGGTTGGTGGTTTTTTTGTTTACCTTATATCCAGATCTAATGAAACTAGGCATTCTATTGGAAGATTTAGAAGTGCAGTCTTAAAGCACCTGTGCTTTCAAACTTGAGAGCTCCATCAATTGTACATTTTTGCCAGCAGTCTCTTTTTAAATTTTTTTTTGATAACATAATATTGATGACTCAATAGTGCATATCTGCCTAGTGACATGTGTTCACTCCCCACCTCCATGTCTCTGTGGAATGTGTGTGTAGGAACATCCCATGGCTCTCTTTCTGCATTACATCAGTGCAGATATGCAGGGTGACTCTTGCATTCCTGCATTCTGCTTCCCCAAACACAAAAAAACCCACTTGGCAAGCTGAAACCCCTGTGTCCAGAGCTACCCTTGCTCTCAGAGAAGGCTGGGCCATCAAGAGAAGGCACCTGTGAGATTTTTTTTTTGCTGTTCTTTCTTTTATTTGTAGCTTTGGGCAAGCTATTGATTCACCTTTATCACTTTCACTATGAACAGTACCTTTGCATCTCTGCCTCATGGGATTCCTTTGCTAACGTTTAAGTTGTGCCTTCTTCATACCAAGAATTATGCAGGTGTTTAGCAGTGTTTAAGGATGAAAGTTTGCTTTATTTTTTGAGTATATGCATGGATCTCTCTCTGTGTCTCTGGATAAAATTGTTCCATTCTCATGGGGAAGAAATGGGAAGAGGGTTCATGTTTCTTCCTAGTGGCTTTTTCTGCTGACTTTTCCCAACAAGAAACGTCTCTAAACAGGATGTCCAAGAGGGAACTCTCCAGCAATTTCTAGCTCATCAGGGCTTTTTTTTTTTCGTTGTTTTCACTTGCATTTTTTTTGGTGAAGCCTTTCTCTCCCAGCTCCCGCTGCTCCTTTGCTTTGCTCTCCTGCCCTGTTCAGCTCCTTGCAGCTGTGCAGATCTGCTGCTCTGCTCCCTGCAGCTGTGTCTCTCCTGCCTTGGATGCCTGAAGCAGTTGGTAGGGAATGATGCAGGGTATCATGGGGGCTATAAGGAAAACAGATGTGCTGCATTACCCCACCAAAAAGGGCCCCCGCATCTGTCAAGGCCAATTTCATTGGCTTCTGCAAGTTTTTGTCAGGTAAATCCAGCCCAACTTGTTGTTTGCGTGTGTTTGTACATGCTGTTCCTATTTACTGCCATATCCTCGGATATTGAAGCCAAAGTAAATCATGGAATTTCACTGATGTTCTTACAAGTTAATGAAATTCTTAGTTAAAAATCGCGTGGCAGTAAATTAATGTGGATCATATGCTGGGACTGTTTTTGGAAGAGAACTGAGACTGCAGTCTTCAAAATACCTTGAAATTTTAAGCTTGCATATTGAAATACAAATGTAAAGCATGGAAATAGCAATGTTTATCCTATGCCAATTGGCATTTTGCTGTAAAACAGTGCAAGTTGAACACTGTGTGAGAGAGGCGCCTTCTTCTTACAGCCCTTTATTTATAGTCAATTAATTAAACCTGGTAAATATGGCTGTGTCTGTCTCTGAGCTAACTAAAATATGAACTTAAACTTCAGTGGAAAAACATTATAATAAAGATGTCACATCACATTGAAAGATTGCTAATAGCAGAGCAGTGATTTACAAGGTAAAGCTGATAGAGCTGCACTGGAGGCTGTGACTCACAAATGAGAATATTGGTGTTGTGCCAGTTCCTCTCGAGCGTGCAGCAGTGTTCACAGAAATGTCAGTACACCAAAGCTGGTGACTTCCAAAGTTTTTAAAAATAATTTAACTGAAGTGCTTAACAAACCTCTTACTAGGTTAATAATTTTGTCCTGTTGATAACATGATATTGATTGATTGATTTCTGGCAAAATGACCCAAGTCGCCCTGGGGCATATATAATAATAGCTTTCCAGAAATTCCTGAATATTCATGTTAAGGTTTGTAGCCCATTTGTATTCAGGGGTTTGTGTGTCCCACATGAGTACACTGTAATGGCAGTGGTTTAGACTCTGGTGAGTAATATCACCCTGGAAGAATGTGATCTCTCCTTGAACCATCCCACACAGCCACAGCCTTGGCTCCAGGAGCACTGATCTGGTCAAGCTCATTAAAACACTGTCTGCACAAAGCCCCTCCACATAGCAAAGCACCAGAATTTAAAAAATATATAATAGCAGGTTTTGCTGATGCTTGAGCATGATTGGCAGCAGCCACAAGGCTTCTGTCCTGTGCCACCATCCCCAGCACCTGCCCAGGCAACCTTTTTGTGATGCCAATCAGTCAAACACCAGCTCCATTTCTATAGGTTTCATTAAAGGGGAAAGAAAGAAGAGCTACTTAGTGTGTGCAGAGTATATTATTGATATGCTGATTAAGCATAATGCAAATGATCATTAACTGTAATTCACATAAATTACAGCAGCACAGATGTGGGGGTTGGGAGGATAAAGCCAGTCACTTTAATAATATACAATAGAAATGTGATGGATAATTCATACAGGACAAAAGGAGTACAGTCTAAACCCTGCTCTGCATATTCATGGGAGGAATTGTATTGGTTTCAGCATCATTTTTTAGGGAGAAAAATGTATCTGACTCCTGCTCCATGGTTTTTTTATGAAGTTTGAAAAAAATAAATACATTGATGACATAATCTCAATCCATCCTTTTGCAGTCAACCAGTTTGTGACTCAATCTTTGCATGTTTATTAGTCATATTTATGGACTTGAAGTTTTTGGTCACATTTTTTTCAGTGTTCACATTTTAGTCAGTAGAAAAGTAACAGAGAAATCCCTCTTATCTTGTTTTGCTTGTAGTTAGAGAAGGGAGTGCTGTGGCATTTTTTTGCTGTCATGTAATAGATAATTGTTGAAAAAGAAACCAAACCAAGTCAGGGAAAACAAACCACAACAGAAACAATCCTAACAAAAAAAAAATACCCAACCTCAACATGTTCTCTACGTGACTAAAGTAGGTAAAATGCAGGCAAAATTTAAAAGACTGCTTGGAAAATAAAGATCCTGTGTTTGATCTCAACAGCTTTCTAAATCCCTGAGTTTCTTGAGAAACACTGGATTTCTTTGAGGACTGGCCATACTCAGTACCTTAAACTTTTGGGCATGTAGTTTGAAGTTTGGTGTGGATAACTCGGCTTTTTCTTAGTGATCACTCTGATGGTCATTTGAACAAATCAGGCTGATCATTTCAGTAATGGAAACTGATTCCTCAGCATTAGAGGAGAGAAGGATAACATTCCCTGCTCCTGTAATAGCTGGTGTTGTGCTGGGCAGGCTAGAGCCTGTGTGACTGAGATTAATGAGAGTTTTTCCATCAACCAAAAATTGGGTTGGAATAAAAAAAAATCCAAGTGAAAGTGAGGAAAATGTCTCCTTTCTTATATTTCAAAAGCCTGAAAGTAGTTTGTCACATTAGCCTGCATTGCTGCTGGCAGTCTCTTTGGCTTCATTTGTTCTGCTTCCAATAGTTGGCTGATGTGTGACACTGTAAAAACTTCTGGGTCTTTTCTTTTTGTGGGATATCCTGGACAGAATGACCGCAGAAGAACCTGACTTATGAAAGCTTTTGGATGTCTCTTGTGACCAGGTGAAGTAAAGGAGAATTTGTGCAGGGTTACATTCTGGCTCTGATGAAGGTGCACTCAAATAAAATGTCATTCAAGAATCAGTTTCTCCGGCCACTGTGACTGGAAATTTTCTCTATCTAGAAGACATTTTGAAGATTAATAAGTATTTCCATGAGGTTTGTTTTCCTGCAGCTTGGTGTCTTGCTGTTAATTGCATCCTGTCCTGTGGAAGCTTTGGTTTTTTTTTTTTTTCAGTAGGTCCTTAATGCCAGTGGTTTCCTTGTGTAGTGCTTCAGCCTTCCCCTCATCTGGGCACACACAAAGTTTCTCTTCCTTGCACAAGTCTCACATTTTCACACCACTGTGGAATCTCAGGGCAGCTGAGCTGTCAAAAAACCTCGAAACTGGCCAAAAAACCCACAAAAAATTATCAAACGCCTAATTTTAGTTTTCTTTTAATGTTGATTGACATCTTAGCCTGTGTTCATTTTTTTGTTTGACACCAAACTTGACAACTTCTAAGCAGTACTGTATATAAAGTGGGCAGTGTTGCTGAAATCACTAGGTGGTTGTGAAAACGAGTTTCAAAGTGAACCCAGTGATATCAAACAATTGGTATGAGACAAAACCCTGAAACTTAAAAGATATCTTTGTAAAATAAAGAATTTTGTCGTTGTTTTAAAAATGAAAACAATGATGTTATGCTACATACTTTCTTTTCCCTATCCATTAGCAGTGGAATTTCCTTAGCACTTCTTAAAACAATGTGTTCTGTTAAAATGAAGATTTATCTGTTTTGCCTGAGCTCTGGTGTCCTTACAACCCCACAGTGTTACCCTGCCTTCCACAATTTGTGTATCATGGCTGAAATGCAGGCAGACCATGGTGACGATTGCAAATCAAATGAACCACTTGGGATTCTGGTTTTCTGATTCACAGACTTTGTTTTGTCTTTCAGTGAGTGGAAAAATACTTTTTTTTGATAATAGACTGATTTTTTTCACTTCAGTATTTGCTTTTGGGGTGCACTGAAAGTGTATTTGTTTCACTTGAGAAGTGAAAAAAAAGAAAACTTCTTTTTGAAATAATGGAAGTTTTAAAATGTAAGAGCTTTCTTAAGTCTTCACCTTCAGCTTTCTGTAATCAAGCATGAGCTCTTTCTCATTTTTAGACTTCTTGTTTTCTTCCTGCTAGAATAAAACTCTCTGTATGTATTGCTGTAAAGTGAATGATTTTACTTCGGAGAGGGACATTTAAAAATCTGCCTGATCTTTGAATTTTTTAAAGTCTCTTCACACTCAGAGCCTTTAATCAGACTGCAGTGGTAGTTTCTTTATTTTGTGGGTGCTGCTTTTATACAAAATCTGAATGAGTAAAAAGAAAATTATTTGTCCTGTACCTTTTTCCTTTTTCTGATAGATATTTCTTGTAGCTATATAAAGCTACGAGATAGACCAGATAAATATGTTAATTCTGTGAATATTGTTATATTCATGACTGATTTTTGAATAAATGTGGGTTTTGTTGATATTTTCAGAAGCACTATGTGAGTAGTCAATGATAAAGTAGTATTTTTGGTGTACTTTAGCTGGCTTTGACTTGTGTTTCATCTGTGCACTATCTTTTGCTACTTGCATTAAGCCTGCATTTAAAAGGGAAGTTTAAATCAAAAAACTTAAGTGGAGTTGACTAAAGAAATGAGGAAAAAGCTTTAAAAAAAGAGAGATTAAGCATATTGCTTCAGAATTTAATGCATCCCTGGTCTTGTTAGGAATTGTTGCCAGAGAGAAATGCCTTCCTTTTTAAAATGTGGAGCACAGTGATATTCTTAAGATGTATTTTTTTGATAATTGTAGTCTGCTTTGCATTAATTCGAAAAGTTCAAATTGATCATAATGGTGCTGTGTTTTGGTACATTTTTAAAACAGCTTTTAAGTTGATCTAAAGTAGAAACTGCGCTAGTTTCAGTGATTACTATTAAGGGAGAGAGGCACTTTTTTGCTACTTTTTTACTATGTTACTTCAAATAATGAAATTTCTATTAAAAAAATAAGTTGCAACAACAAGAAGAAAAAGTATAATAAGGGCAATGTCCTTATATCATATTTTATAATGAAAAATATGGACCCTCTCCATATTTCATTAGCCTCATCAGTCCTTTTATTTATTGGTAATAAGGTTGCTGAGGGTTGGATATCAGTTTTCCATGGTTTCAAATGAAAAAAAAAAAAAAAAGGAAAGAGCAAGTTTTGGCTTCTACTCCAAGAGTTAAATAAAGATCTTATTTAAAATCGGAAATGCAAATACTTCAGCTTCCAATTTTCCCTTTTAACTTTCAAGGCTTAGAAGCAACATCATTCTCCTCATGGTGGGCAGAATTTTATTTCTGCCAGCATAAATCCAGGCCGTTTGTGAGAAGTTCTCAAATGGTCTCATCGCCATGAGGTGTTTTTCATTTTCGGAAGAAACCCTTACTTCATAATTTCATTCTTTTGTGCTGAATTTATTTGCATCAACCGGAACAGAACAAAATAAATACAGGAACTGTCATGAAATGCAATATCATTTATCACAGGGGCACACTACAGTCGGTTTTAAGACTGTTTTTAGAACATCAAGTCCACAAGACAAGCAACTCTTGTCTCCAGTTAAAAGTGCCCATAAATGTTTACTCTCCATAGCTTTGTTCTGGTTGTATTTATGGTCTCAGTAGTTTGGGTGGGTAGTTTATTCTGGATATACTTATTTCCTTTTCCCAAGTATCTGTAAGCGTTCAGTGTGAGATGATTGCAATTGTAGAAGAGTGCTGTCTAAGGCATAAAGTTGTGGTTTAAAAAGGGATTGGGAAGTGATGGCTGTGCAGGGCGAAGAAGCGAGACTCGCAGGATGTTTCAAGGCAGGAGACACGCGTTGCTCGATTTCCCTCTCCCCCCAGTCTTTCAGAGCTGTTTATGAAACAGGATTGTGTTAATTAATTTGCTAATTTCGCCCGCTTTATCTTGCCCGGAGCGGTTCAAGAGCGAGGAAAGCGCCCAGCGCTGGGCGGGCGGTGCCGGGGGTGTATCCCGGCCAAAGCCGCATCCCCCCTTTCCCTTTCCCTTTTCCCTTTTCCCTTTTCCCTTTCCCTTTCCCTTTTCCCTTTCCTCTTCCCCTCCGTGCTCCGGACACCCTCACCCCAGCCTGGAGCATCGCCAGCCCGGGGGACACTGTGGGACACACGGATGGGCTGCGGCTCGAGCAGAGCCGTGTGTGATGATGATGATGATGATGAGTATGGTGGTACCCACCTCGCTGTTCCCCTCCCAGCCCCCCGGCATGGCGCTGGGTGCCCTGCGGGAGGGTGACAGGCTCGGTGGCGAGCTGGGACAGCGCCCCGATGGCGCTGTGCTGCGCTGCGGGGATGTTGGTGTTGGGGCTCGGCACGGCACGGCACAGCCCGGCTCGCTCCGAGCGCAGCATCCCCGCCTCCCGTCCCCGCTCCCGCCTCCTTCCCAAGCTCTATCCCTTTTCCCAAACCCTATCCCGCTTCCCAAGCCTATCCCGCCCCCATCCCCGCGCTGTGTCCCGCAGGTGGCGATGTTCCTGCGACGGGGACCGGGATGCTGTCCCGCACCTCCCGGCTCCCCACCTTTAGGCAGCTGCTCTGATTCCCTTGGGATGAACCATCCAGCTTCAGACCCCGGCCAGCAGCCGTGTTTTGGTTCTCGGTGCCCTTGGTTTGGTGTTCGGAGCACAAGGTGTTACAGTGAAACTCGTGTTTTATGCTCATATTCTGCTTTTAATCAGTGCTTGAGCTCAGTGTGGTGCTGAGGGCTCTCTGCACCGTGTGTTGATACCATCTCACACATAATAAGGTGATGAAATCTCAGTTTTGCTCTGTGACATCTGGCCATTTCATCTGTGGGTTGGTTTCTCCTGCCTAGCTGTGATTCCTTGAACTTTTTTTCCAGCTGCTGGGTTTCCAGAGGCCCCGAAGGGCAGCAGAGAGATTTGATTGCTGGTTGTCTGTTAGCACGAGGATGTGTGGATGAGTGCTGAGCTGCGATGTGGTTTGTGTGTTCTCACAGTAGACAAGGAGGGGCAGTCAACACCATCCTTCCTCAAGAGCCTGACAATTGATTTTAGTTGGACTCTGGGGGGAAAAAAAAAATTGAGCTGCTCCGTGTTCATGTTTTTAAACAAAATAAAAGCCTAACCCCAAAGTGAATCTCTTAAATCTGGAGGAAAGTTTCTGTTTGCAGTAGCTGAAACTTAGTTTCTAAATTGGATGTTGAGGTTTATATGCTGCACTTTCTGAGTGGAAAGGTAAGAATTAGTATCCTATATCAATTGTTTATCTTGGAATGCTAAAGGTAGATGGTGACCACTAATCCTTTAATTAGTGCCTGTTCAGACTTCACTGATATCAATAAAAGCATTATAGTGAATTAAGTTGGTTTAAGTTAATTCACCCAAAAGTTATGACTGATGGGAGAGGGTGATAGTGTTGGTTATGAGTCAGGCTGCAGAATGGCATAAATCAGAATCTGCTTTTCACTTGCAACCTTCATTAAAATGTTGTGCTGAAATGTACCTTATTTTCAGAGATGTAGATTACCAGGGACATATTAAAATATTGTTCAGGAGAGTTGCCAGGAGGCCATTTACTCCATGCAATCTCCTGCTCAGGTTCTACCAGGTCAGAGCTCTGGTTTTGGATAGTGGAGTCTGAGGATGGAGATACCACAGCCCCTCCAGGCAGCCTTTTTCCAGAAATTCTAGCTGATAGAATTCTGCCAGAAAGCTAACCTGAATTTCTCAAGGCACATTTTGTGGCTGTTTTCTCTTCTTACACCATCTGCTGTTACTGAGGAGAGTTTGTGTTAACTCCCTTTCAAGTTGTTGCAGTCTGTAATGAGATCATTCCTTTGCTTTCTTCTTTTTTACAAGACTGAACAATCCCTGTGTCTCTGCAATGTATTTGTCCTCTAACAATCCTATTAGGTGTGATGCCATACTCACTGCTATCCTGGCTTCCTTAATGGGGAGGTTAATGTGGAAAACCTTTAGTAGGATGGTGGAAAAATATCCAAGAACAGGATGAAGTGAGGATGTAGGTGCTTTATCTGTGTAACTGATCAAATGTTTCAGTCTAGAAACACTTCACAAGCAACACTGCAGTGTGGTTTACATTCCTTTTACAACCCAGGGATTTAACAAGTATAAGCTAAATGAGTTCTGGAGGGATTTCTTGAAAGGAAAGATAACAGCATAGTGTGGCTTATTTCTTCACAGCTCCTAAAAATGAGAAGTCTGGCCTTTAACTTCTGATCGAAAAGCTCTTGCAATAGGAGACGTGTTTGTCTAAAATCCGAATGTTTTCAAGACCTCTTCCAATCTTAAGAGCTCTTTCCATGATATCAAAAAATCTTAAGGTTGTATTTTCTGCTCAGAGGGGAGATTTTGTCTGTTTAAGATTCAGTAACAGAAGTGCTTTTTGGAAGTGTAGTGTTTTGGGGTTTATTTCTTTGTTTGGGTTTGTTTGTTTGGATTTTTGTTTGTGCGGGTTTTGTTTGTTACAAAAACCCCAAATGTTTTCTGTGGGTAAACAGGATACAAAAAAAAAAAAAAAAAGAGCTAAGGAAATAATGGCAGCTGAGCTGAAGGTGAGAGCTCTGGGTACGGTGACATTAAACATTCAGGTCTGTGTGGAGAGATGTCAGGTGTGAGTGTGAGTGAAGAATCAAAGAGTGGAGTGAAATCTCCAGAAAGCAACCTGGCTTTAAATTGCTTATGGAGCTGTTCCTGCTGCCTTCCATCTGGAAGGCTTGGAGCTCCTTTCCCATGTGACAACAGGGAATAAAGATGCCACAACAACCTTCATGTCCCAGAGAAAAGACAGGACTCTTTGTCTTCTTTGGGAGTGGGAGAGCTTTGGTTAACTCCTGGCTTCCCTGAGACTCTGACTTCATATTTCAGAATTCAGTGACATTTGTGCCTGTCACCTGTTCCAAAATCTGCCTTTGTGCACCTCTGTAAACACTCGCAGTCCAAACAAACAGGACACACTTTTCTACTTTTCACAAGAATTAAAACCCCAACCAGGGCTTCAGAAGTTAATTTTCTTCCTGACTGTGTAGTTTGATACATCGTGTGCAGTGCATTCCATCAGACTTGTGGGATGTGTAACCTGGCAAAGCAAACACTGCTACTGGAACTCGAGCGTTTATGTTCCCTGATACCCTTGTGTTACCTGTTTAACTTTGACTAATATTTCTGTGACACTTTATTAATAAACATAATGTATCCGTGATGGTAATTTAATTTTGCTTTGAAACCTGGTAATAAATGTTGGAGCTGCAGAGCGTTTCTGGAGAAGTGTTTTAGCCTGAAGAAATGTTTAGAGGAGAAGCTGAACTGCACTTCTGCTGATGGCACCGTAATTCAGCCGTGTGTATTCAGAAGTAAATGGTTTTCAGATTAGAACATCCTCTTACAATGAAAACATCCAGAGGGTGAATGTTAATCAGATCTTGTAGAAAAGTTGCTGTGTGGATGAAGGACAGGCAGGGGTGGTGAGGTAATGCACAAAATAAATGTGCAGCCCAGGTGGGAACTTTCCCTTTGCCACGGGGTTGATTTGCCTGAATTGTTACTCCTGTGGACTGGGAACTAACTGGAATATCTAAAAAATACCCATTTGACTAAAGGAAGGTGTTGATTTTAAAGCACAGAGGGTGGGATTGGCAGATCTGGGAACAAACCTCTTACTGAACAGTAATCAGCACTGCCACATTTTTAATTTAAAAAGCGTTTTAGGAGAAAGTTTTGCCTCATCTGTCTTGTGCTGCAGCAAGTAGAGGATGGATTGTGGGCTACACCACTCCTGAAAAGTTTGGGATTTTTGTATTAAAGTACTGATAAAGAAAATGGAAGCAGAAACTGAGAGAATGGAAAAAAAATTGAAAAGAGTAAATGTTGAATGTTGGTGTTCTTAAGGTTTATGGGAAACTGACATACCTTCTATGGTATATTTTGAAAATTCAGTTGTTGCATGTGGCTGCACTATTGCAATGTCTTGATTTAGAAGGTGGAGGGCAGCATTAAACCCAGAGCTAATTTACTGGGGTAAACCACTATTAATAGAGACACAAAGTGAAAGGTCTGCAGTCTGTATTATACAGGCTGAAATGTGGTGACTTTGAAGACAGACCAAAGAAAATGCAAAAAGTTTTACTTGACTCAGAGTTGTGTTTTAGTCTGAAGAATGGCAGGTTCCCATAGACAAGGTGTCAAAGAGCAATATAACCTTTTTAAGTATATATTGTTATTAATATTTAATTTGCATTGAATAGGTAATTGTCTGTGTTTATGTCCTTTGAAAAATAAAGAGAATTCAACAGTGGAGCAAGGAAGTGTCTGAACTGAAGTTCATGGATTCTTGTAATGCTGATGTAAAAACAAATTGTAGGGTTTTATCTGCCGCCCTATTTTATATTTAAGATAAAATGTATATTTAATTACCTCTGACATGTTTGGAAGTGAACTTTTTTTAAACCATATGGCTTTTAACTGGTGCATGGTAGAGATATTTACAAACACTGGCCAAATGTGATGTAGGTTTGTTTAACCTGCTTCCCTAGCTGAGTTCAAGGCAGTGCTGTGGCCAAATGTAAACAGGTTTTGTCATGGCCACTTGCAATGTGTTGTATTTAGGAATCAGGTTCATTTAGTAACTTAAGACAGGGTTTTATTTCTCTTTGCCTATGCCTTGCTCATATTCAAATTGGAATTGTGCTGAATTTCTATTGTAACTAAAATATGTAAATTATAAGTAAAATATGACTTCATGTAGGTAATGCTCCTGCACTGAACATAACAAAGAGACAAGTTAATGTAGGGGGTTTGTGTTTTAGTATTTTTTCCCTTCCTCTGGCATCCTAAATGTGAGGAATGTTTTGTGAACCAAAAAGAATTTAAATTATATTTTGGCATCACGTGCTGTGCCATTGTGGGACAAAGTCGTGGCTGGAAAGGACAGAGGTGGAGGAGGAAGCATTGGTTCAACCTGACTGTAAATGCCTTTGTTGTGAAGAGAAAATGAATGCAGAATTGTGATGAGTAGGCACTGATGGCTGGTGTGAGCAATGGGTATGGTATTCTGGGCAAATGGAAAGGTTGTGGAATGGCTAATGGCATTATTAAAATGATAATAAAGTAAGAATGCTAAAAGGTCAAAATAAATAATAAAGATCTATTGTGTTATCTGAGAGAGAATGGGCAAATAAAAAGAAGAAAAAGTGAAGAATCTTAGAAGTAACCCGGGATAATTTGATTAATGTGGAGTTTGCATAAAACCAAAATTAGGTTAAAAACATTGTTTCAGTGTTCACGAATCTCTAAAAATGTGTAAACCAAGAATAATGCAAGAAAGATGATATTGGGCTGACACTGAGAATGGTTTGGTATTTGTTTTTTTGGTGCCACTTGACATTTTGTTCACTGAAATGAACAGGGATATGGGGGAAAACAGGAGATCACAATACAATAGATATTAAAAAGGAGCAAAAGGAGATAGAATCAAGAAAGAGACAAAGAGGAAGTTCAGGAAGAAGGAGAAAAAAAGGAAAAAATGTAGGACATAATCTTTAAAATACATAATCACGTATGAACAAACTGCAAACTGAGAGAGAGACAAGCATGGCTTATAGATGATTTTTTTCCCTCTTGTTTATTAAACCAAGAAGAGAATCCATGTTTGCTTCATGGTCTGGGGTCTGTAGGGCAGCATTGTCCTTTCTCTCCAGAGGGCTGTGTGTTCCTGAAGCAGTGACTCCTTCCACAGCATCATTTCCCCCTTTTTCCTTTTCACTTTTTCTTTTCAAGTCTCTTTTTCCATGGTTCAGCAGGTACCTTAATGGGTAGAATAAATACAGAGTCCTGGTCAAAGATACTATCGTATAAAGCAAAATTCTAATAGTTCTTTGCCTACAATTTTAGGGACAGAGTAGAAGCTCTCTGTGGTCTTTATTTTTCTGTGAAGGTGACACAAATACAGACATCTTTATAGCCATGCACACACTCTTGCCTGATAGAAAGTTAAAAAACAAATAACTGCAAAATTATATACATTTGTGCATGAAATCATCCACATTATTTCATAAAATTACATTAGATACTTATTATCTGTGAGTTGCATTAGGTCCTGCCAGTTCAAGGTTTTTATCAGTCCTGCTATACAAATCTTGTCTTTTCTTTATGTAAACAAGTTTTGCTTTTTGTAGTATTTTCATACTAATTTTAAAAGACTCATCTAAAAGAAACTTACATTTATTAATCTAGAACTTCTGTTGCTGGTATATCAGAGCAGCCAAATGCAATGTGTGTAAACTGAGGAAAATACTTGTGGAAATCAGATTTTTTTTTTTTTACTGGAAGTTAAAGAAACCCCAGCCCCCCAGAAATCAAAGAAGCCTTGCCATTCCCAAAGAAAGCAGCCAGTATTAAAAGAATTCAGTTTAATTCAAATGAAGGCTGTAGACCAGATCATTGTATTGATATCAAGTTCCGTGTGATTGATGGTACAAGAGTGAATATAAAATTAATTTGATAGCCATTGATTTTGCACTGCAGAGTATTGACAATGTGCAATGTGATACCTGCCTGCCTTACAGAACTGAACTGCTTTCTTATTGCTCTCTTATTTCTCTACTTCCTACCTTTTTATTAATATGAAGAAGTGAACAACATTCTAACCTTTCTTACTTGATTTCCCTTGCATGGGATGGTTTGGCCTGGACCACTTTCCTCCTTTTGAGAAATTAAGTCTTCATTAAATCTCTCTCTTCTGAAGTTTTCATAACAAAATAAGATTTAATGGACGGCTACGTGTATAAAGATTTTACTGGGTGTGCAGAGTTAAAGTCTAGGTGATAAATTCCTCTACCTTCTACCATTTAATTTTACTTTTTCTTTATCTTCTTTAAGCTCTACTGCCTTTATTCCACAGGTCTGAATAGTTTCAGTTTCTTTGAAAAGTCATCAAACCACTTAAATACAATTTATTGTATAAATTTTGGAACTTGGAAATCATTTGGACTTTAATACTGAGGGCAATCTTAGTTTTTGATTATATTTACCTCTGCTTTTTGGTGCTTGTAGACATAGGAGATTTAAGAGGGTGTTAGACCTACAGTTGCAGAAGAGTTTTGTGTAAGAGGTGTCATTAGACCTCTCCAAAGATCTGTCCAAAGCATAACTTGCAGCACAAAAAATCCACATATTTGAGTTGCTGTGACAAATTGGGATCATTAATTGTGAGCATTGCATAAGAGTGTGCCATAGAATTTGCATAGAGTGGAACACCATGACAGGTGGAAGCTGTGGACATGGAAAATGAGTTGCAGTTTTCAAAAGACACCACACTGGAATTGACCCAAGCCAGAGTTTCACTTCAGCAAATACAATTGTTTGAGTTTGGTACAATTACCTGAGGAAAAAGCTGAAAAAAGTAGCAAAAATTAAACATTTCAGTGAGTGAGCTGGGTCATAGAAAGAACTGCATTTTAACATGGAGGAGTGCTGTGCTTTTCTAAATGTTGTTGTGTAACCCCTCAACAAAACTAAATTTAATTTTAGTTCTTATTTGTGGCATAGGATCTACAGGCCACGTGCATGACATGGTTGTGGCTCATATATTTATCAGCTGTAACAATGGCACGCCACATTTTTGAGTTTTAGCATTTTAATTGCACCTATTTGACTTGAATTGTTTATGCACCTCCTTTTATGATTGAGTCATAAATCCGAGGAAATTGCAAAAATAATTCTCTTTGCTGTTGTGTCATTTATGACTTGGAGTTTGAGACTAAAATAGTTTTATTCTGTTCTTAAATTTGCATGACCCAGATGTTGCTTCCGTGTCAAAAACAAGAGAGAACCTCTCTAGAATATTTTAGTCAGAACAAAATAGTTAACACTGTAATTCAATCATTCCCATAGCTGGGAAAGTTCATATCATTTGAAAAATTTATGGACAATATATTACAGGGGTGGGCTGCAGCGTGATAAGAGAGCACAGGATATTAAAAGAGATTACATATTCCCAAAAAAAAGAGATTTACTGTATTCAGGAACTGCAGCATGGATGGGGAAAAATGAGAGTGGAAGATTAGCTCGCAGGTAAAAAACTCCAAGGAGTTGAAGGTCAAACCCTGACAAATTTAGCATTTGAGAGGCAGATGGGGCTTTGTCCCAGTCCCTTCCTTGGCACTCTGCAGCTTCCTTGGGGTCTGGGTTTGGGGTTCCTGGAGGCAGCAGAGCCAGGCAGAACTGGAATGCAATTTTCCAGGCATTCCTAAAAATGAGAATTGCAGCCTGCTGTCCTGTTCTGAAATAAAACAGCCGGGTGGGGTGAGGGGATAGTCTGCTTATTTGTTTCTTTTTCACCCTGAATTATGTGTGTTTCACTGTGTGTAATTGACACCACGGTTCACAGCATCTCTGAATTTGTTCCACTTTGTCATAAATACCTGATACTTCATTGTCCTGGGGTTTTTAGCCTCCTTGTGCAAGTGCACTGAATAGGATTCTCTCTTTTTTGTTTTTTTCTCTAGATGCTGTTTTGCTCAAAGCAGATGTTTTATGACAAATAATTTGAGGGTGTAACATGGAAGAGGCATGAAATAAAGCTGCTTGAGTGCAGCATTGTCTGGAAAAAAAAGTAGAGGCATGTGGAGGAAAAAATAATTCAACAACATCAGTGCAATCATAGCTGGATAAATGAGTGTGTTTATTTTGATGAAATTTACTGTGAGAAATTTATTTAAGATGACTGTGACGTTATAGTGCACTTTGTAGTCTAATTTGTTATATTAATTTGTTTTGTGGTAAGATTTCATTAGTTTCTGAGCAGTATCTGGATGTTGTTTACCTATCAGTTTTACTTGTTGTGAAAACTTTGCTCATAATAAAGCTTTCAAATCGTTCATAATAAAAATACTTTTGCTTTGAGGAGCATTTAGCAGCCTATGCCTTGCACAGAAGGGGTGTGTGTGGGTATGATGGTCAGAAAAGAGCTGAAAGATGAGTTTTTGCCTTTGTTTTCTCCTTGTGGAAAATAGAAGTCAAAGAGGACACTTGAATTCCTGAATTTAGTCTGCCATGGTTGTATTAATTCAGTCTTGAAGGATCATTCCCATAGCTTTCTAGAGATACCTATTCTAGAGATATCTATTCTACAAATTGCAAAGCACTTCCTTACTCCTTACAACAAACACAAGCAGATTGGAAAATAACAAATTTCAGTGATATAAAGTCCGTAAGAGTGAACTGTCAAAGAAATGAGATGAAACATTGCTGTCATTCTTTCTTCTCCTGCTTAGGAAACTTAGTAAACACCAACTTAAAACTTGTTAACTTGCTTTGTCTACTGCCAGAGGTCTGGTGCTGATGCAGAATTGCTGGTCATACTGTGTAAAATTCATTAATATTTTAGGAATATCTGATTTTAATAGCAGAACTATTTTGCGACTAATGCTTTAAGAAGCTATCCAGAAGACAGCTTGAATTCGTCTTTTCCTCTGTGTGTTTTCTTTTTAATAACATTTGAACCTAATTTTTTTTTAAAATCTCTGCTCTGATATTTTTTTGTTGCCTTGAATAAGGAAAGTACATAAACATATCCTTAGCTCCAAAGGCTTCAGAACTTGGCTGGCCTGGCTCCTGCATATCTTGCTCTATTTGCTGACCAGTGGAATGTTTTTGTCCCTAGGGCTCTGACGTTTGGGTGCCTGAATGGAGGAATTAGTAGATGGTTTTTCATGAGTAAGCAGCACTTGTAATTTTTTATTCATATCTCTGGCCACTGTTACACATTTTCTGTTGCCTCAAAATGCAGCATGTGCTGTATTGCCAAACTGGAGAGTGCTTAGGAATTATCAGTGGTACATACACTTAGGTTTTTTATGAGATATTTATTTCTTCCACTGGAAATATTCAGGGTGGGTTTTCCTTTTTTTTTTTTTTTCCAGCTGTTTTTATTTTAAACCTGTATTTTGAATAGTTAAAGCAGCACAAGAACATAAGAGGTACATTGATTGCAATGAATGGAATAAGGCTCTGGTTGTGCAAAACCATCTACATTTTGGATCCCATTGGAATTCATGAGTTTGCTGTTTGTAAAATAAAACAGACACTTCTGAATTTGGGGGAGCAAGTGTTTTATCTATTTGTTCTGGTTGTTAGAAAAGTCAGTGTTGTGAAAGTTCTTGCCTTAAGAAGGAGTCAGAACTAATAGGGAAAGTTTTAGGGACTGAAACAGTTTTAGTTTTGGAGCATCAGGGTTTACTTTGAGGCTGAGGAGGAGGAATTGTGCTTTTCTAAGAACCTTGTTTGGCAGTTCCTTAAAGTGAGGTTGCTGACCTTGTCTCTGAAGTTTTTCCTGTTAGCAAACTTGTTGTCAGGCTGTGAAATACAAAGGCATTGTTAAAAAAGAAGGAACCTTGTTGACATTTTATTGGGAATTTTTAAAGCATCAGAAAACTTTTAATAGGAAGGTTAAATGTGGGCATTGTATTAGGGGAAAAAAAAAAGTAATCTTGAGCTAATTTGAAGTCCACAATTAGTCGGGATCACAGGTGGCAAGAAGAAGTTTTAATGATAGCCTGGCCCAGGCCTTGAGGTAAATTATGCATAATTATTCATAACTGCTATTTTTGGCTTGCTTGCATTTGTCCTAGACCTCTGCCTGAGGAAACAATTTGAAATAATTAGTGTGTGAGTGCACTGACAATGATGAATGAATCAAATGCATCTGGTGCCAAACACTGATTTTGATAAGAAGCAGATAACTTTGGCAACTGTGGTTTTTTTGTTTTTAGTTTTCTGAGACTGGGAACAGTTTGTTCTTGTTGGGTTTTTTTGGTGTGTTTTTTTTTTTTTTTGGACTGACATGTTCAACACAGAAAATTACCATTCACTGGGTTGTGATCAAAGTGCAGGGAGGAATTCCAGGATTGGGAACACAAAACAGGTCTGCACTCTGTGTGTGCAGTTATTCAGGGCCCTGAAAATGAGGGGGAGTATTAAGGTGGAACATGTGGAAAACTCAGGCCAGCAGAGCTGAAAGTTAATGCTAAACCATCAAGATGCATTGCTTATTTTACACAGGTTGCAGGCACATTTTATGTCAATATTCAGCAGTATAAATAGAGCTGTGTGTCATTATTAGAGCAAAGCTATAGCAGAAATAAAAAGATTGTGTTCAGATTCCTGCATTGCAGCTTAGTTAATGCTTCTGAAATCTTCAGGGATGCTTGTCTCTTTCTCTGGCTTGAGTGCTCATTTCTATCTGTGTAATTCACTTTATATGGGTTTAGGTGCAGGTGGACATGAGACTCTTGAAATTAGATGTGTTTAATGAGGAGGGGAAAAAGTTAATTTTAATTCATACGCCATCTTCTGGACTTCTACACATTTTTATCTTGTTGGACTAGTGAACAAATGTTTAGTGGGTTTGAATTGCTCCTAATAAATTGGTTAAAACAGAGCACAGTGTAGAGCTCAGGTCAGTGACTCCACAACTGAGCTTGGAGCAGCAGTCTCTCAATCCAGAGATGATTTGGCTTCCACTCACAACCTTGAAATTAATAATGTTGTGAATAAAGCTCTCTGCAACAAATGTGGCTCTAAAGAAAGATTTTTCAGACTGACATGCAAAGTATAAATTTAGTGGGAGAGCTGACAGCCTGAGAGTTGATCTGTTTATTCACTTTTGCGTGTGCTTCAGGTAAAATTGTTACAATGAGGATTTAAATTTTTGATCTTGTTGTCTGCTGCTGCACGTGTTGTGCTTTAAAGGAGTTTCTTGGTGACAGGTATTTGATGCTTTTGATTGCACCTTAAACTCTGTACAAACTTGAATAGAATCCACATAAGTTTTCCAAGTTCTAGCTAGGCTTTAACCTTCTGTTTCTATATGTAATTAATGTTTTTCTAGTGATTTTTCCAATGCCAATCCTAATATTGCACCAGAAACTTACACCTCTTTGGGCAGTGAACTCTAATATGTTGTGGATGCCTTGGCAGAATATAGATTTAAAGGAGTTTTTAGCCTATTCAAGCAAAATCCCTGTTCCTAAGAGCAGCTCTGCTGTGACAATATCTTTGCACGATCAGATATTTATTTTTTTTGGTAAACATCTCTCAGGGCTGTGTCCAAATCACCTAAAATCACTGAAGTCTTTTGTTTGTTTGTTCTTTCATCTCAGTGGTCTCTGGATTTGCTGCTTGCTATTGAAGTGGGAGGAGGCTGGGGAAAGAAAACATGGGGAATAACTGTATGTTCAGAGCCTTTAGTCCAGAAACTTAAAAAAAAGTAAATTCAGGTATTAAATGCTGACTCGCTGTCTGTGAACCTTGAAGGTTTTTCATTCAGGCACAACATTTAACCAGCATGGGTCACTTTTATATTAAATGCCAGAGATGCCAGAAGCAAAATGGCAAATGAATGAATGAATGAATTGCCTGAGCAATTCCCAGTCTCTGGAATTGCTGTCACAGTCAGACTGCTCAGAGCCCCTTTGGTTGTCTTCTTCATTCTGGATTCTGCCTTTTCCCAAGACTGGGGAGGTCCTGCAGCTGAGCCAGGTGTTCTCTCTGCAGAGCAGGTGTCCTGAGATGGACCTCAGAGGATGCCTCATTCCTCTGTACAAAATCAAGGGCAGCCTTGACCTGTGGCCAGAAGCTGGAATACAACTTTTGGTTGCCCTGTAAAGTCTCTCTCTCTCCAGAAGTACCAGAATCCAGACCAGATCTTGCCATCCATCAGGATTTCCCACTCTTCTACAACTCAAAGGTCTTTCTGTGGGAAAGAAGGTTTATAATCACTGAGTTAGGTGGTATCACCTTGTGTGTGCACCCTGGAAGCAGAGTTGGATTTCCACGTCTCAAAGACCATGCAGCTGTCTGACATTTCAGTGGCTTGGTGGCAAATTCTTCATTCCCACCTGTTTTTGGAGGTCTGGTGGGGATGCTTTCTTTCAGTAGGTGCTCCAAACTTTTTAGTGAAGAGCTTGCAGCTCTGGAATCAGCCTAACATTTGTTTTCCACAATGTCAAGAGCTTCTGTCCTGTAGGGCAAACCCAGCCTCTTGACTTGTCCCCATTTCCCATTCCTGCTGGATTTTCCATGGGATGTGGGGCAAGGGCAGTGTTTCCTGGTAGCTGAAGGTGTTAGAAAGTGCAGTAATTTTTAAATGATGATGATGATGATGATGATGATGATGAACACTGGAGAAATGCCCTTTTTTCAAACTGGAAGGAGTAAAATAATTTAAAAAACAGTTTGTGAGCTCTTGTGAGTTGTTCAAGCTGCTCAGAATCACAAAGCCTGCTCCACAAGTGGCAGAAGTAAGTGGGTTTTATTTTCCCTAGATTGCCCACAAATGTCCTGTGGCTTCTTGCCTTCAAATCAGTGCCATCAGTCCAGTGCCTGTTTGTTCTGTTAAAATCTGGTTTGTTCTCTTAACTTTGGGTTTGTAGCAGTTCAGGTCTGCTGTTCTTTGTCCCAGCCCATAAAAAAAAGAAATATTTCAGAGATTTTTGATCATAGTCAAGTTCCTCTGTGCATGTGTTCCTAGCAGGCTCGCTTGCCACCCAAAGAGGTGAATATTGAATTTACCATAATTGATGTTTCATTCTTGAATAATTTTTGTTTGTTTTTTGGTTGGTTTTTTTTTCCTCATAGAAGTAGTGATGCTGCAAGGATTTGAGAACTTAGAGCTCTATAGGCCTAATATGGTTTCTGGAGAAAAGAACTGAATCCTGTGCTCAAGGGAGAGAACTATTTCTCTTTTGCAGCCATTTAGGAAAAATGTAGAATTTTCAATGTAATGAAATGGGAACTTAAATAAGTAAATAATTTAGCCTGGAAAGACTCTTCAATGGTCCTAAAACTAACTGGATTTTTAGGTGGTCATGGGAACAAGAGTAATTTACTCTTTACCTATAAAATTACTCTTCACAAATCACATCAATATATTTGATGTGGGTTTTGTTTTGTGATGTGAACAAATCACAAAACTAAACTAATTATGTTTTCTGAGGGAAAGAATGAGTGCTTTTATGAGAGTTAAGAGGCAGAATGTTTGGGGTTTTTTGAACAATATTCAATGTGGATTTTGTTTTGCAGTGGGAAAATACACTGTGGTAGATTTTCATGTAATTTGGAGTTACTGGGTTTTTTTATTATTATTTTTTGCAGTGTACTCCTTTCCCATAAAAAGCAAACTAGAAATGATAATTTCTCTGAGGCAACGGGATTGAGCAATGTATTGCTTCTTCCCAGATGGAAGCAGAATGTAAACAAGAAGCTTTTTTGAGGGGCAGAACACATTCTTTGAAGTGGATAAACTTATTTATTGTTAGTGTCTGAAGCTGTCACAGTCAGTTTATGGACTGAGCATGATGATAGCTGCCTCAAAGGTTATCATCTTAGGCATTCCAACATTTGCACAGAGGGTGGGGTGTGTGTTGGGGGAGGTTAGGTAATAGATTTTGTTTTGGTTTGGGATTTTTGTTTTCTGGGTTTATTTGTTTGTTTTGTTTGGGAGTTTTGGGGTTTTTTTTGTTGTTGGTTTTTTTTTGTTGTTGTTGTTGTTGTTTTTTAAAATCTTTTTTGTCTTGTTTTGGGGTTTTTTTCTGGTTATTTTTGGGGTTTTTAAAATGTTTTTTTATATGGCCTTAAGCAGAAAGACCAGGTCATTTATCCTGTATCCTTGCTGTTCATTGCCATGTCGGGAGCTCATTGTGGGGTTACCCGTCCTCAGTTATTTTGAATTTCCATGGCAAAGGTGGGATGCTGAGCAGGAGGGGACACTGGCAGAGGTACTGACACCCAGGTAAATAAAATGGAATTCTTTAACCTAACTCAGTGCTGCTCCTCAAGCCTGGACAACAAAAACCACACCTGTGTCCATCCTAAAGCTTCATTAACAGAACAGAGAGTGCTACTTTGACACATTAATTGGCTGCCATGCTTTCTTTTTCTCCGAGTTAACCTCTCCTTTGGTCACTTGATTGAAATTACTGATAATTGCAGGGCTGTTAGGGGTCTGTTTGTGGATTTAAAATGGCTTTGCTGTCCAAGGGAGCAGGCAAATGGTTCCTATCACCTGGGAGCTGCTGGGTTCTGCTTGTCCCACACTCCTCTCCTTAAAAAAAAGGACAACCAAGCAGAGAAAAATGCAAAGATAAACCCAACAGAATCCAAGAAGAAGTCACATTTAAGCAACCAGTTCTTCCTCATTGGAAAATATATGGAATAGTGAAAATGGGCTGACACAAAATAAGCACAGGGAATATTTCTTTGCCTATTTCCTGCATTATATGTTGTGCTCAGAAGTTACCAACTTTCAGGAAGATCAATGCATTTTTAAAATTTTTTTATATCACTGCTGAATAATGTATTGTACTCCTGCAGGAAAAGAGTAGGATTTTGGATTGTTTGAAACTTCGTGGCTAAATAAAACCAAAAAATTACACAGGTTAATTTAAACTGGTATAGCTTCCTGGGTCTCAGGGGTCTTTGTATAGATGTTTAACATTGTGCCCTATTTATCTGGGTGTAACATAAAGAACCTCACCAAATATATTTTTTTTAACAGACTTCTTTGGTTTTTTGTTTCTTAGCCAATGAAAGCCAACAATGCTTTCCACTAAATGTTCTTAGGACACTTTACTTCAACTTTCCTCCACTACTTCAGGCAAAGACTGGAATTTCTGTATAGTTTTGATTGCCCTTTTCTTAGCCAAGGTCTCTATTTTCAGAAAATAATGTCATTAAAGGATGACTCAGTCCCTTTGTATGCTCAGACATTTGTATCCGGGTGTTACAGAAAAGTCCAGTTGAATTTTCTGATCTGTAGTTATTTTAAATCAGGATATTACAGTTAACTGGGGCACTTAGTCTGATGGAACATGAACTTCTGTTTTGAGAAATGCTGTGTTCTTTCTGCTGTGATAATTCACTGTGCAGAGGCATGGGGCCCTCTCTCTCAAATCTGTGCTATAAAATAGCATCTACCATTCAAACAAAACTTTTTATGGGCAGAGATGAGTCAATTCTTACCTATTCCTATTATGCCTTTCACAATGGAATTGGTCCTTCTCAGTACTACCTCTTTTCAAGTAATAAAGGTAGCAGTAAAAATACTTTTTCCTGAACTTGTCTGCTACAAAAAAAGTGCCATTACCTCACTTTCAGGAACGTTAAACTTTCTTTTTTTTTTTCTTTAGGTGACCTACTTTGTATGGCAGATATTTCATAGAGTTCTTCCTTTTTCCACAGCTAATCTTCCTTTATTGTGTAAATCTCAGGTTTTTTGTCATTTAGTGCATCCTGTATAATTTTAATTCTAGCTAAATCTTCACTATTAAGTTAATGCTGTATTTTATGATCATAAACCAGAAATACTTGCATGGATTTTAGGTTGTTTTTGTGACATAGCTGTGTTTGATCCCTACTTGGATCACACATGTGCAGTCACCCCAGAATTGCTGTCATGATTGAATTAACATTATTTAAATAAGTGACTGCCTGGAAGTAGTTAAGAGAAATTAAAAGTTAAAAGTTTAAAAAAAAAAGTTAAAAGTGTGTAGTGAGGATCCCTTCCCTTCTGATGGAGGAGACAGGGCCCTTGGGGTCCAGGCTTCAGGAGCAGAAAATGTTGATTGGGTCTGAGGACTCAGGGAAGGTGTCTGGGAAAGTGCTTTTATGTAGGAACAAAAGGCCTGAATACCTGACAGGTATTCAGGGCACACTCTGCTTTCTCATGCTTGGCTGGAATGGGAGCTCTCTCATCATAATTTAAAGAAGCAGCTCTGTGACCTGTGTGCACACACAGATGCTGCCAAGTGCAGCTCCCAAGTTACTGATTTAACCTTAAATCACCTGCAGGCCGGGGCTGTTTCACTGCTGTTTGTGCTGTGCTTGCTGCCTCTGCTGCTGAGATGCACAATTTCACCTGCACGCTCAAATGGTTTGTGCCAGACACAGGCTGCCCTCCTGAGAATCACAATGAGGTGCCTGTAAATTATGCAGGACAGCAGCAGGGCTGGATCTGCTGCTGCAGTGTATGGAGGGATGCCACTGTGGGAGGGGAAACAGTCTAGAAGGCAATTGTGTGGCTCCAGATGTGTCTTTAACAAAGTGATCAGCTTTTCTTTGGGTCGTGGTGAGCTGATGATGTGGCACAGGAGTCCAGTTCTGCCAAGTCAAAGTTCTAAGTCTGTTCCTCACACCCTTCAGGACTCTGCACTTCCCCTGCTGAGCCTCTTGCAATTCCTCTGAGCCCCTTTCTCCATCCTGTGAAGGTCCCCATGAGTAGCAGCAGCAGCAGGACCCTCTGGCATATTGGCTACTCCTCCCAGTTTTGGCTCCCAAACTTGCTGAGGGTGCATCAGCCCCATCACCCAGACCATTGATGAAGACGTTGAGCAGGATTGGACTCTTAGGATGTCACCAGCCAGACTTGGTGCCACAGATCACCACCTCCTGAACCTGGCTGCTCAGCTCCAGTTTGACTCCCTGTCCACTCAACTTGTCTGTGTTTCATCAGATACCCTGTGAGTGAGTTCTGGGAGGAAGTGGTGGAACTGTGCTGACTCTCCCTCATGGTTTCCTTGTCCTTTTTGTGCCTGGGAATGATTCCCAGGGTTACTTCTTCAATTATCTTCACAGGGATGGAGGCTGACCCAACTAATTCCTCAGGATTTCCCTACTCCTCATCCCTCCCCTCCTGTCCCAGCCTAAGAACTGGCATTAACACTTCATGATTGCTGATCATAGCAGCCACTTTTGTATCTTTATTTAAGGCTGTTTGTTTGCTTTTTTTTTTCTTTCTTTGCTCTATTTTTGATGTGTTTTTGCCAGGTTGACATGCAGATGGATTTTTCCTCATATCAGTATGAGATCAGATTTTTCCTCCCAGTATGGGCACTTTAAAGCTGGTTCAGGGAGCAGAAGAGAAGGTAGGAGTAGGGCAGAGCAGAATCAGCAGTTCAGCTGGGTAGGGCCATGATCTCACTTTCTGTGCAAGCTCAGTTTTCCATGGGGTGCTCAGAGGTCAGATGCACATTTCTGTACTCTTCACAATAAAAAGACATCAGAGAAAAAGTATTTTAGCCAGGTATTTTGTTTGTGCTGTTTTAATTTGCCTTAGCCAGACAGTGGTTATTTCTTAAGGGCAGTGAATTTCAATTTATGATTTGCAATATTGTGTTAGACCATCTTGAGAAATACAAGCTTGTGTCCAAAATGTCCCATCTTGAATACTGCAAGTTGTCACTCTTATTTAAACCGTCATGCTCTGCATGAGGAGGTATCCAGTTTGCTGTAGTCAGACTGCAGTTGACTCCAAAAACATGATTATATTGCCTCTATATTCTGTCACCTTCACAGCCTTCTGATTTAATTAGGAGTTGCCTTCCTGGCTTTTGGAAAGCTGCATGAATTTGCTTCTCTCTCTTTCTCTGGCCTCTGTTGTATCTACTTGCTGATCCAGACCTTCATCTTCCTGGTTCTTCCCCAAATTTCCAGGTGTCTGGGAATAGTTTTGGTACACAACTAGATTCAATTTCTTTCTTTCTTTCCTGGACTCCTTTGTCCATAACAGTTTCTGAATCATAACCGCTTTTGTATTGGATTTTGGATAATTGTTTATCCTTTTCTCTTTTCTGATTGCAGCAGCAGCTTTCTTCAGTTCTTGCTTGTCATTCACTATTGGAAGTCTCACATCATTTTGTCCCCACTTTTCCTTTCCCTCCCAGGTTTCTGATACTTTATTTTCTTTTCCTCTTTATATTTCCCTAAAAGCTATATTTTTGTTTTCTTTCTACTTGGAAAAATATCCTTGCCTTTTGAGCAATACAAAAAATGTATCGTTTTTTTATAGAGTGCAAAAATGCTTTAATTGAAGAGAGAAATTAAAACACAAAGTATATGTGGTATATAGAGTATGGCCTTTATAATAAAAAGTTATACCTTCTTATTTTTTTGAAAAAAGAGTTCTTTTATTTTTAACTTCTTGGACTCTTTGCTCACACAATTTTATTTAGCAGAAGTTTTAAGTCTAAGCAATTTCTTCCAAAACTGTGGTGTCAGTAGGCATATAAATAGTATTTTACTATTTTCTTTCCAAAATCTCTGTATATAGTGAACAAAATGTTAAATATGTTTAAATTATATCTAGGCATGTGAAGCATGATTTTTCAGGTGTTTCACTGACTTTTTGTATTCAATTTAAGTAAATAATTGCTGTCTTACTAATAATGGCAACAAAATGATTTTTCTCTTGGAAGTGTCCTTGTTTATGGAGTGAAATAAGTGCAGTGTAATTACAGTAGACACAAGTTTTCATTTAGTAGGAAATAATATTGCATCTAAAATGAGCAGACTGGAATATTCCAGAATATTTAATGTGTAAATATTTAAGGTATAAAACACCTGGGCATAAAGTGTGTATTTAATAGAGTTCAAAGGTATGTTGTGGGCGTTTTTAGTTTGGTTTTTTTTTTTTTCATGGCAATTGAAATGGATAAAAAAATCTGCATTTTTGATATGTTTGGGGCAAAAATGTTAGGCTTTACACTTGGAATTTTGGTATATGGAATATGGTGGTGTCAAAGAGAATGTGTTTATTTAACAGTTGATTTGTTTGCTTGACTCCCTTGCTTTTGGATGCAGCACCACTGAGGTTCATCAGCAATTATTTCATTCTGTATCATTTCAAAAACGTAATTTTCTTGTTGTGGTTTTCAGCTTCCTATGTTCTCCATCTCCTTTGCTGCTGCTGTCAGTGGCCTGTGGGTTCAGTTCAAGCTGGAGTTCTCATTTCCCAAAACATTCCCACTTGGGATGGTGGCTCTGGGACGTGTGGACATGAAACAACTCTGAAACGCATTTCTGAACTTCACTGCCTATCAGTAAATCTGTGTTACTGGCTGTATTTCATGGGCTATAAATCAGCAGTGATACTCGAATTTTCCTCTTTCCTGTGGCTTGAAGCACATTCCAAGTGTTTTCATGTCCTGGGTTTCTCACTAGGTCCCATCCATCTTCCAGGGGAGAATTCTGATTCCAGCAATGAGGAGGATTCCTGACAGCTCAGGTTCTTTGTGGGCTTTGAATTTCACTCCACGAGGTGTTCAGTTGGACCCTGGGAAGCAAGGGACTGAAGATCTGAAAGAGTGTTTGTATACACATGGTAGCTTTTCTAACCAAGTACATTAAAATGCAATTTTTATCTCTGGTTTATGGGACTTCAAAGACTTCACTCACCCAGAAAGTCTGTGATGGCCTTATCTCAAAGTCCTGAAATTGAGTCTTTATCAGAAACATAAATAATTTGACACAGACCCTGATCTTGGGGCAGGAAGAGACCAGGAGAAGGAGATGGGTTGAAGGTTGGTTTGTCTCCTTTGGGTTGAGATTCAGCCATTCCTGTGGAGGTCACTGCCAAGACATCTTGGAAGACCATGTGGTTGCTCCTGCAAGGCTACCTGGATGGCAAATACAGGGGCTCTTTGTATTCTGGTTCTGTGTAAACTTTCACCTCTGGAGCCACAATTCAGCAAAATAAATAAAACACTGAAATCCTTGTCTGTTTTTTTTTTTTTTTCTCTCTCTGCGGTCCCAAATGCAGAGAACCGAGTCAAACACACATTTATTGATGCACATTCCCAGCAGGCTCCCATTTATGTTTAGTGTGTTTTGTGTTAAAAAATAACAAACCTCTCTCCTGTGCAGTTGTTTTCATTTAGAGCTTTTCACGTGCGTGTAATCAGTGTCTTACTGAGAGCAGTGCAAGCTCTCTTAGCTTTCCTTTTTTTAGCCACAGGGCTTAGAAGTGAGGCAATTCTGAGTGTTTGAATACAAAAACTGCAGTACAGTACTACTGAGTGTGTTTATAGCCAACGTTAGGACAAAGAAATGAAGCTTGAGTAAATAAATGTAATAGATGGAAGTATTTTTGGCATTAATGTGCAGTTTTTAGGGTAATTCTCTGAACCATGTTTAATCTCTGCAGTAAAGTATTGATACCACTGATCATAATTAGTGTAGTGGATTTCTGGAAGCACTTTGTGCTTCACTATACCGTAGTAAGCTGGAAAATTAAATTTAAGCCTCATATTTACATGCAGGGCCTAATGGAAGAATTTGGTGAGCAGGATTATAGGTCAGGAGTTTGTGTTCCTGCTGATATCTCTGCACCTCCCACAGAGCAAGTACACAAATATTCCTATTTAATGAGATTTCAATTTGAGGTTCTTTGTGAGGCTTCTCTTAAATATGACAATACTTTTTAGTATTGGGTGTATCCTATTCCAAGAAACATTATTTGGCTCCTCCCTGGGCTTGCAGTGACCTGTAACCAGATTTACTTTTTTCAAGTGTTTGTATGTGTGTTTGTGAGCTGTTTTATTTAATGAGCTTCTGTTTACCTAAGACTGGAATTGAATGAACCTGGAAGCTGTAAATATATGATTAACTTTTTGGGTTTTTTCATAGTTGGTTGATTTTGGTTTATTTTTTTGTTTGTTTGTCTCTACAGGTAAAATTACATATTTTTGTGACATAGCTTTTTGCAGTTCCCAGTGTGTACAATTTATCAAATAACAAACAGAGAATTTTTAGAAAATGAGGTATTTCCAGTTTACTGCTACACTATAGGACTGTGAAAATCAACTAATGCCATTGCTCCTCAAGAATCTTTGGTTAAAATCCTGGCTGAGTTACTTCTGTTTATTTATCTCATATTAAATTAGGCATGAGTTCTTCTTTCATCCCTAGCCTGACGTAGGAAAAGTAATTGTTTAATAATGTTTTAGAGCCTTGAGAAATCAAGAGTATCTCAGCCAGAGGTTGAGAAGATACCTGGACTATCTCCAGAAATCCCAGTGTAATTACTTTCTTCTTGTTCAACTGAAACAAATTCATCTTTAGAAAATATGAAATGTCAATGAAATATGAGTTCCTGTATTAAACATATTTTTCAATTAGAATAACTGGAAATACGTGCACAGAACTAACTTCTCCTAATTGCATGGTGAGGAAATTAATTTCCATAGAGTTACAGTAAAAATATAATAATTACCATTTCTCTTTTGACTCAGCAGTTGACAAAAGAATAATCACATTTGTGGAGGTATTTTTAACTTAGCCTTTTAAGTACAATAACTCTTGTCTGATTTTAGCATGTGCTTAATTTTCAAGGCTCTATCTAATTGCTATATTTAAAAAGTAGAACGTGTGCTATTTTGATTTACTGCCTTTTTTTTTGCAGTACTTCCCGAGCAAGGGATTGGAGGAAACAATATTATGAATATTATGCTTTTCAGGGATATTCACAATTATTTTTGGCTTGTCCTCATTAAAGGGGAGACAGGATTTCAGATGCCATTTTCTATAAGGTGTCTTGCCTTCTACAGGAATAAAACGGCAATTTTAGGAGTAAAAATGTGTTTTATTGACAACTTAAAAGAATAGCATAGTGTAATATAAATACCTCTACTGAAAAAAGCAGTTTTCAATGAAAGCATGAGCTGATGAATAAAAAGGAAGCCTCTTGAAGTTATTAAAAATGATGCTAAAGATGGAAGCATGAAGATATGTGAGTGTGTATCTGCCCAGCTGAAGGATATAAAAGAGAATATTGCCATGTGAGCTAAGTTGAAACCCAAACAACCCAAATACCTTTATATTATGATAATTACTCTGAACAGCTTTATATGGAATTGATTGTAGGCTCCAGCTGTCATGGAAGTTGTTTGAGTTCTCAGATTAAATTGTTGCCTCACATGAAGTTATGGAGAATTAACTGTGTGTCACTCCCCTAAATTAAAGGTTTCCATTTCTAGATTAGTTTTCCATCTGGGTTGTGCCAGGGAGTTCAATGGAATCAAAGTCTTTCAGAAGGGACAGAGCCACAGTTCTTGCCTTTATGTGCATGATTACATCCAGTGCTGAGATCTTAGAGGATTTTATCATGTTGGAGGTCAGAGTTTTTCTGAAAGTCTGAGAAGATGGCTGTGGACAAGCCCAGCTCCTTGGACTTGGTGATCCTCTGGAGCAGGTAGGAAACTGCTCCATCCAGCAGGAACCTGCTGCAGTGTGAATTTGGTAACACTGTGGTGGCTTTGCCATCAGCAAATCTGCTGGAACGCTGGAAATAGGGACACAAATCTCACAGCATGTCCACAGGGCAACTCTTAAATTTCCATTGTGAGTTCCATTGTGCTCACCTCCTGCTCTGTATGGGGTTAATCTGCTTGTGAGGGGCAAAATTGTCCTGCACGGAATTGGGAATAAATCTCACTTCTGGACTGGCTGGTGTGGTGTGACTTTTCTGGGTCCAGTATTGCTGTTTCTTGTCTTTCTGCCTTGCCAATTTATCTTTTTTCATGGCCTGTGCGAGGCACTGGTTGAAGGAAACGCTGCTCCAGGAGCAGCTGGAGTAAGGATGCCTGGCCTGTTTTTTGTTTTTTTTCTGTTCAGTTTGCACTTAGAAAACAAGCAAATATTGTTTGGATTAAAGAAAAAAAAAAAAGTCTGCTCTGCAAAATTTGCTCAGAACTCCAAATCCCTCTTTGGTTTAATCATTTTAAGAACAAATGAGATTTTCTGTTGGGAAGTAGTTTTATATGTATTTGTATTCCTTGCCCTTGTGCAGTAGTGCTGCCAATTATATTTATTAGCCCTAAATATTAAACAGCTGGAAGGATTCCACTGTATATAAATAAGACATTTGAGACCTGGACGGATGCCATTTCTAATACAGCCAGCTGGTGCTTTTTACAGTTACATTCAGCACAACACTACTGAATTTCACTGTACATTGAGTGCTGTGTTAATGACAATAGGAGAACGTGGGGTGGTTTGGGATTTCTCTAGGAAATGCCATTGTATAAAAATACATTGTTTTGAAAGACTGGCTAGCAAGGAAATGCTATATTATGCACCTGTTTTGTGCCTTTTGATGCAAATAATTTTTTTTTGTTGATGTGTTTTGCTGGCAAATACAAAGCAACAAACTGCAGGGGCTTTTCAAATGTGAATTTTTAAGTGTTCTTGTGCCACAGATGTTTTTCACTTTCTCTGTTGTGGTGTCGTTTTCCCATTAAAGTAATGTTTCATGCTTAAAAATTCCTGCTTCCTGATGCTTCTGAAAGCATTTGCTTATGATTTGGGTTTTTTTTTTTTTAGTAAGATATCATTGACTCTTTGTTATAGTACAAGTAATAACTAAAATTGTAGCAGAAATATTGCCCCACTGTTAATTTGCTCCTAATCTATGTATTAGGGAATTGACGTATAAATGTGGACAAGGGATATCTTCCTGTCTGGAGAAGTGGATTCAGCAAATAGTTTGGAGAAGTGGATTCTTCCCATTTTTGTTTGACTCTGTCCCGATTATTTCTTTGTACAGAATTGCCATCATTGCCTATGTGGCTGCATCCAGCAGAGGATGGTGCTGGATGACCTGATGCTTTTAATTTGTGTTATTAAATATTAACAGAAGCTGATTGTTATCAGCTAAGTGTTATGTTTAACATTGCATTAAATAATTTCTAATTATAATTAGTTGAAGACACTTTTTTTTTTTTCACCAGACTGGCACAACCACAGCCTCGGGTGAGTTCCATCTTGGGTAAATTTCCATCTCTGAAGCAACAACACTTAGAGGTTGAATCTTACCTATTCCTTATGGAGAAAGGTGCTTTCATACAAATTATTGTTCAGTACAGATTTTAACCATGTGGATTGTTGTGTTGAGAACTTCCCAGAAAATCTGCTTAACCTGTGGGATAAATAAGATTGAAACCTGCTTCTCCAGGAGATATATAGCCTAGGGGAAAAAAAATGAAGCTGTAAATGCTTTGCTTGTCCAAGCTGTGAATGGGTGTTTGAGTGCTGGATTCAGATGTCTGTTAGGAAATCAGATGTTTTCCTCCTTGTGCTGACCTTTTTACCTCACTGTGATTAAGAGGCTTTTGCTTGCTGAAGGGTGAGAATCAGCTGTCCTTACAAAATTGGTGATGAAGTACTCATCTGTCTGCCAATTAGAGATGGGGGAGAAAAGATGGCTTTCCTTGTCTTTCTGCAATTTGGTTTAATTATTAGTTTAGTATTTCCGGGATAAGGTATGTGCTCTTGCTTTCTCAATATTGTTTAGCTTCTGTAAGACAGCTATTTATTATAAAATTTATTTTATTTTACTTCACATTTCTTTAAAAACTCAGAAGCATTATTGCATGGAACACAGATCTGGATAATTTGGTTTGGATAATTTGGGATGAATTTGGTAGTTATGTAGTAAAATGATAGGCCTCAGTTTTCCTTGGGTAAGTTTAGTGTCTGGATACTCTGAATGAGTTTCTCATCTCACCTGAGCACTCAATAGACAAGATATTTTGTCTTGGTTGTAATTCTGAAACTGTTCTGCTTAGCTATGAAGAAACCCAATTTTTAGGTTGAAGCTATGAGTAGAGCAAAGTCTGTGTCTTAGGAGGGTTTATGTGATGGAAATGATAATTTCACTGTATGGATAACTTAATCAGAAAACTCTTGCAATGTGACTTAGTCTTTCATTTGCAACTTTAAAAAACCCTAAAAATAAAAACTGTGGCCAGAGCCAGTGATGTGAGCTAATTTTACTGATTTTTGAATGCCAAATGTAAAAAAAAAAAAAATTTCCACGGTACTTTTAAAGTTTCTTAGACTCCCAAATCGGATCATTTTCTGTCCTGTGATCTCAGCTGGTTGGTATTTATGGGCCTTGAGTCAGCATCTTTGGTGGTGTAATGAGGAAAGTTTTCATCCTGATGAGATGCCCTGGAATGCATTCTCCTATAATATGATCATTACAGGGGTTTTGTTAATAGCAACCTTTCAGAGCTCTTGCATCCTGCTACTATTTTGTTAAGCTTTTATATAGTATGTGGGAAGGTCATATTTTTTTATTTAGACTTGAATTCTTTGCTCATCTCAAGTTGGAGTTTTATACTTTGTAGTTTAAGAGCTTTATAGCAATGTGATGCTGACAGGAAAAATGGGATATTTTTACAATCACACAATTGCATATATGTTGTATTGTAAATCACAAAATATCCCTCTGTTTCTTATTGTAATTCAGATGATTTTTTTTTATTATGATGGATAAAGAGACACAAAAAGTGATGTCATGAAAGAATTGAGATCACTCATGTCCTAGATTCCCACATTGAGAGGGAGCTTTTTATTGAGGCTGCTCATCCTAGGAAACGTCCTATATTCACTTCTGTACATTTCCTTCTGTTAAAGAAATTGGAAGAAATAAACCAAAGCCATAAGTCCAGCACACTGCCAGATCTTGGAGAAGAAAATCCTTTTTGGCCCAACTTTGTCACTCAGAGCACATGAGTTAGACCCTCTCACTGGGGATCTGGAGATTCTTCTACACCACTGAAAGCAATCTCTTGTTTCCTGTTGTTAACAGTATCCAAAGAAGATTTCAGAAAGTGAAAAGCAAACAAAAGAACATTTTCCAAAAGCCAAATTACACGCTGGGAAGGGAGTGGTGCTGTGGCACTTCTGGACATGTTTCAAAAGTATTGAAAGTGCCTGAAGGCATCAGGGGAATATGAAATAAATACTGTGTAATAATATGAATTCAGAAATTGTCATAGAGTCCATCATTCTGTCATGGAGTCCCTGACACTTCTTTATAAACATCTTCCTAAAAACCTTTTAATTTATCATTCCTGTTGGACTTCTAGGAGGATAGTCCTGTCATTTCATCAGTCCAGAATTTAGGACTTGCCTATTAATTTCCTCTCTAACCATAGCCTGGACTGATAAATAGCCATTTCTTTTGTACAGTATTGAAAGAAAGAAGTGCCAGCTGGGACACATCTGCAGTGCTCCACGAACCAGAGCTACTCAAGATTTAGTTTTTATTTGTCACTACCTTGATCTCATTTGATTGATAATAAATTAAGCAGATTTCCCCGGGCTGGGCCTGTTTTGTGGCAGTAATGGGTGAGTGTTCTCTCCCTCTCCTTCCCTCAACCCACAAGTCTTCTGTTGTATTTTCTCTCCTCTGCCCATCTGTTTTATTATTTTCCCTGCTTAATTCCGTGCCTGGAATAAGAATGTCTCTCTATTTATTATTTTTTAATTTATTTTTTTAAAGAAATTTTGTAACTATTGCAACTTTACAGAGCAAGTTGAACACGAGTTACAAGTACAGAAATAAAAATTAAAGCAAGCACAAATATGGGTGTTTGGGAAGCCTCAGTAGAAAAAGCTCATGGGTCATGGAATGAAAATTGTCTCAATATTCTTGATGATCTGTCTGCCATGAAGATCACTTGGAGATACAATACAGAGGTTTACTGGGAAAAACTGCAATGCAAGAGCAATGCAAATATACTGCTTGCTTTTGAATTTAATCAGAATAATTATTGAATTCCCATATGTATTTGAATCTGATACATGTTGTGATTTGGATGCTCTTCCTGCAGTTTTGGTGACTTATTTCATATTTTTCTAATAAAATAATTTTATGATTGTTAAAGTACTTTGGTCAAGTTAGCACCAAATGTGAGAGTGGTGTTTCCTTTCATCATTAAATGATAAATTTAAAATGTTGTTGCTCCTGTAAGTGGACTAACATAGACTTCCTGGCAATTTGATCTGCATTGAAAAATACTGAAATGATAATTGCATGAAGTTATTTGTTGAAACTTCTGAGTGAAGAACATAGTAGTGGTGCTATCTCTGTCATGCAAGTCCTACATCTACATTCAAAAGTCTGTGTAAGAATGTTGGATGAGAAACTTACGGCAAAAAAAAATTGCCATGAGACCTAGTCAGAAAACTATCATCTTGCTGTGGAGGTATTTTAATCTCTGCAAGTTCCTGATTTTGTCTCTGTCTCCCACTGGACGTTTAAAATAGAACTGATTAGAAATTACATGGAAATGATAATCACTAGATGACTTCTGAATCCGTGTGAGCTGCTTAAAACGTCTGTAAAATTTGGTTTCATTTTATAATCTTATCTAGTGTCATCCTGGTGTTGTAACTGAGTATTTATTTTTGTCCAGGGAAGACCTGCAGATTCACTGGAGGCATCTGAGGGGCTCTTTGCAGCAGGGTTGGATTATTGGCTCAGGGCCTGTGTTTGTGCAAGGACATCTGTCAGAGGAGAGTCCTTCACTCAGTTTTGGGAGGCTGGCAGAGGCTGGGAGCCAGGGTCCAGCTGTCTCTTCTGCAGGCAGCAGCTCATCCTTGCATGGTTGGTGCCAAGCTCTCAAGTGGCCACGAGCTCCAGTGCAGTAATTTTGATTCAGAAAGTCAAATTTTGACTCATCAGTCATTACTGCTGGCTCTTTTTGGCACTGGATCCTGTTATGGTGTGCTGCAGCATATCAGCTGATTTAGACACATCCAAGGTTGTGTTTTTAACTCTGTTGAACTAGTCAGGAAGAGATAAAACTTGTGTATAGTCAGGTCTGTAAAGTGAACTACAGTAAACTTGGTTTCAATTAAAGGAAGAGTATTTACACTGCTTTTATCTGCTGGTTTAAAATCACATCTTCAGTGGTGTGTGGACAATTTCATTGTGCAGACCAGCTCTTAGTCAGATCAAAACTTCCCTAAATCTGTGGGTTGGGACTGAGAACTCTCAGATGCTGCTCTGATATGCCTGTGTTGTTGTTTTTTTTTTTCCTTTCTTTGTATGTGTGTGTGATATATGTGCATTGTAAACCCAAGAAACTGTAAACACTTCTGCACCACGATTTTTGTCTTTGTAGTGGGAATAGTTCTTTCCTCTCCTACTGTCTGCACTACACTAAAGTCCTGCAGCAAAAGGTGCTTATGTAAAACAAGTAATTATTAAACTGAGATCTTAAATAGGAAATTGATGTGACTTGGTTTTTGAGGGAAGAGGTTTTTCTGGTAGAAGTTCTTTTTTGTCTCCCTTCCTCATGAGTGGCAGTGATTTTTGACAACCTACTTGATTCTCCAGTTTTTGTTGTGTTTTTTTTTTAATTTTAATTTTTTCCTGTGATTGGTAAATATTCCTCTCTGGTAAGTGTGACTGGAAATCAGGTGAGATTGGTATATGAGTAATTCACAAGTAGGAAGCCCCTTCCTTCATGTTCTGGATCAAGAGAGTTTTTCAGTTGATGACTGCTGTGAAAATAAAGACCCTGTATTCTTCAAAAACCATTCCAGTGTCGTAGCCTATGTAATCCACAGAAGAACCAACTAATCAAGATACGGTAAATTGGTGGTAATTCTTAGTCCAACTCAACCCAGTTTCCAGAGTTATAGTTTGTCCAGAGTAGCTACATCCCAAGGAAAATCAATTGTCATGCTTAGAATAAATGTAAAACTGTAACATTTTATTGTGACTGTATGGAATTTCAGTTGGAGCCATTGGCTTTTGTTTAATCTCTGAAATAAAACTGGTTCTAACAGTGCAAATGTGTGTTGTCCTTGAAGATCTCTTCCATTTGAGGTGAGTGTAGTTGTTGTAAAGACATGGAATTGTGGGTGAAAGGACAGCACTGCTTATTGTTTAAGAAATCACAGGGTTTTAGTAATGCAAACCAGCTGTAGCATCTCTTTCATCCACCTTGAAATAACCTGGTGAAAACTGACTTATTAATGGTGAATTCTGTGTTCATTTAAAATGTTTATGTCTTTTAACAAGAAAAATGTAAGTGCGAGTTCAACCAGACTTTGTTTATTTCATATTGATGTCCAAGCAAGGTTATTTTTGCTTTTTCACAGCTTTTGCTCTAAATGTGATTTTTGTTGGTATAATCCTTAATATTAAAACATTTTTTTCTTCTTTGTTGTGTTTTTAATCCAGTGGGAAGAGATCAGTGGTGTTGACGAGCATTACACTCCAATCAGAACTTACCAGGTGTGCAATGTCATGGATCACAGCCAGAACAACTGGCTGCGGACGAACTGGATCCCGCGCAACTCGGCCCAGAAGATCTACGTGGAGCTCAAGTTCACCCTGAGGGACTGCAACAGCATCCCCCTGGTGCTGGGCACCTGCAAAGAGACCTTCAACCTCTATTACATGGAGTCTGACGACGACCACTCGGTCAAGTTCAAGGAGCACCAGTTCACCAAGATCGACACCATCGCGGCCGACGAGAGCTTCACCCAGATGGACCTCGGCGACCGAATCCTCAAGCTGAACACAGAGATCCGTGAGGTGGGGCCCATCAGCAGGAAAGGCTTCTACCTGGCTTTCCAGGACGTGGGCGCGTGCGTGGCCTTGGTGTCGGTGCGCGTGTACTTCAAGAAGTGCCCTTTCACCGTCAAGAACCTGGCCATGTTCCCCGACACGGTGCCCATGGACTCCCAGTCGCTGGTGGAGGTGAGGGGCTCCTGTGTCAACCACTCCAAGGAGGAGGAGCCCCCCAAGATGTACTGCAGCACGGAGGGGGAGTGGCTGGTGCCCATCGGGAAGTGCCTGTGCAACGCTGGCTACGAGGAGAGAGGCTTTACGTGCCAAGGTAACGGCGCCCTCCGCGCCCCTGCTTCTGCTCTGGGCAGGGGCTTCCCTGCGTGTCCCTGCTCCCTGTGTTGGGTTGTGCTTATCTTCTCCAGCTTCTGGAGAGAAATCAATTAGTTGGTAAAATCGCCGTGGAAGTGGGGTTTGTTTAAGCTGTGTGAATAACGTAATTTGCTAAAAATATTTGATGAGAGTCAGTGCTTGATTTTTAGCGACATGTTGTCTAGCAAATCTAGCCTCTCTTACCTCTCTTGGACTTGCTTTCAGTTTACAATGGTTTTCTTAAATGTTTGTGTCAAAAAAGTGATTTTTTTGCTGTCTTCTTTTATTTTAATTTTGTGGCTCAATATATCATTTTGCCATTGAGCTGTGTTGTTTAATTGGGATTGGTTGGTAAAAAACATGTGGTATTGTTCCTGTAGCATAATTACTAAATGCAGATGCATTTGGAAGATTAGTAGTTGAAGTTTATTCATACTCATGTATTTAACTCAATTTTCTCCAAACTTTTGATTTCTGCAAACTCTGGTTATGTGAATGTTTCCAAGAATGAGAGTACACCAGGAATTTAGATTTTTTGCAGTAATGGTCTTTTAAATCTTAGGGAAATGCATATTGTGTTTACTAATTTTAATATCAACCAAGCTAATAGCAGCTAATATTTTTTTGCTTTTTATAAAAGTACATTTTGAAGTTTTGTGGTAATTCAGTCTTTTCACAGAGTGACTTGAAGGGTGCTGGCTGTGGCAAAGAGTCTTCATTAATTATATAAGTAAAAGTTAAACAGTAATATCTGGAAATCCTGTGGATGGAAGGAGAAGAGCTGAGATGGGTACTGTGGGATGATTATGTGTAGAACAGAAATTTAAAGTATTCTGAACCTGGTTGGGACAGTGTCTTTTTAATCAGTCCTTCAGCAAGACTTCAGCAAACTTAGAGCCCACCAAACCATAGCTGGGTTGTTTTGAAAAGTTTAACCCTAAATATCATGACTTTTTCTCAGAAAATGCCAGGGAGATGTGTGGGGAAAGGGGTTAGAGTGTGCTTGCTTTGATTTTTCTTTTAAGTAGATTTTAAATAATTTTTTGTTTTGTTACCCAAAGGGCAGTAAAATCAGGACTGTAGCAATGTTAACATCAAAATGGTACTACAAGAATGGGCTGGAATGAAGGCATAACTCAGGAAAAATAAGTTTCAGTTGAAGTTTTAAGGAGTAATTAGTAACAGAAGTTATTGTCTTCCCAGTAGTTGAAAACATTTAAGAGCTTAGTGTCCATCACTGCTTGATCCTGCTTTCAGACTGCTTCTGATTTTGTTTGTTTCCATAATGCTGTTTTCATAAACAATGCCATTTTGCATTAGCATGAGATGGTCACTGAGGATTAAAATGAAGGACCTTCATGGTATAAGATCAGCCTTTTTGAATTTCGTTCAGAACAGCTTTTCTTTGTACTTGGAAAATTGGGCACAGTCATGGCCTCCCAAATAACACAAATTTCACCAATTTCCTTGACTGCTTTCTTTGCATAACCAGAATAAGTTGACATAAAAATCAAACCAATTTTTGTTATTGGTGCATTTTTTTTTATGACAGATTTTAAGATGTGGAAATCCAGCTCAGCTGATGGGTTCTTGCTGGGTGCAATATTGTTCTGCTCTGGATCCTGTTCCTGATAAACATTTCACATGTACTGCAGCAGCATCCCTACCTGTCAGTCAGTGAAAGAAGTTCACTGTGACCATCTTTGTCCTCTTTATTGGGGGTGTGTGGAGAAATTACTTTTTAAAGTGAATTGTAGTCCTCACTTTGAGGAATTTTGGTGTTTGTTAACACTTTAGGTTAACAGTTTAAGATTTAATTCCTCTTCTAGCAAAGGCTTGAGCACCTGCTCAGTGTTTTGGATGGATTAGATTTGTCTGAAGTAAAGATGTGTCAGGGAACAATACTTTCATATCTGTTTTCCCCCTTGATTAATACATATGTTAGTTAATTAAAATGGCATATTATATATTATGCACTGTAGACTCTTTGTTATTATAGCTTTGTTGGTATCACAGTGATCATATTTAATCTCATTCTAATAGTTCATGGTTGAACAGGACTTCTTCCTCACAATGTCTTTTATAAATTATATTTTCCTGCCACTTTGACCAAAATATATCTCCATGGCATCTTCTCCCTTAGAATTAGTGTATTTTAATTAGGGGGAAAAAGCCCTACCTGGCTGGAACTACACACTAAGCTTAATGCTTTCTAATAATCTCCATCCTGGAGGAAAAAAAAACCCCATCTTTTCAATTTGTTCCCCATCAAACAGGTAGAGTAGATCAGGTCAGAGGTTTGTCTGTCTTAATATTCTTTCTCTGACAGTGACTAATGGCTTTCTCCCAAGGAAACTAAGGGAAAGTATGAGAAATTATATAAAAGTGCTGCTTTCCTGGGAAAAGCTTCTGCCAATCTACTGCTGACTTATTAAGTTATATTTTATAAGAATGTGTGTGCACTTGGAATAAGAATATAAATGCAATACGAATCAGTGACCAGTCTCTTGTTAATTTGTCTATATTTTGACTCACTTATATTTTTAGTCTCTAAAGTTTTTATGGCAATGAGTGCTGTATCTTGCCCTGTGTGGAAAACATAATTTCTTGCTGTGTTTAAGCCTTTTCTTTTAGAGTCACTGGGATAAGGTTTTTCATTTCCTTGTACAATGAGGAAATAACTGCTCCCTTTTCAGCCTCCATAGTAACAAATTTCAAGATCTCTTTCGTGTCTAATATCTCTAATAACTTTTTTCTGAACTTTTCCTCTCTACTAGTGTCTTATTTTTTAAAGGACAGACTAAACTGCTCTATACCTCATTGTTTTTGACTGCCTCTGTACATATTCAAAATAAATAATGTAATTTTTATGAAAAGCGCAATGAGGCTTTGGTACACTATTTAATTTTCGAGTGCAGGGGGAATTTAGAAAGTGGTTTAGAGTTTGGAGCAGCCCAGAGATGGAGTTAAAAAAAAAGGAGCATTCACATCACCTGCCCAGTGAGGTATCTGTACATGGAAAAACATGGCTCAGTTTTGTTTTGAGCACTGGAAGAAGTAATCCCACTATCTGAAGGTTGATTAATTGGGATATTGATACCAAAATAAGTGGGAAAATGTAGGATAAATGGTAGAAAAACTATCTATAGTTCTGTAGTGGTCTGGAAGGCTCTTCAGGGAAATAATGGAAGCCTCATTTCTGGAGTTGTTTTTTAAAAAAATTGCAGTAACCAAATGATAAAGGAAATCTTGCACTGGCAGGATTGGGCTAATAAATCTTTTCCATCCTGAATGTGTCTATTCTGTTGTTGGTTATTTCATGCACTTCAGAAAGACCAGTTGGACATGGAGAAGGTTATTTTTCATTACAATATACTTAATTAGCAAGTATTCAGTGGGAAAATTGTTTATCTAGGTGGGACTATGAGTGAGCAGGAAAGGTCTTTTGAAGGCTTCCAACAGGTGACTCTCTAGACCAAAACCAAATTTTCTGGCTCCAGTTATCAAATGAAACATTTAAATTGGTGGGCCTGAACAGAATGACCCAAAAAGCACAGAATAGCATTTTCTGCATAGTATTCTTTCAAAGTTCTAAATTTTATTTGCTAGAATGGAGTAAGTCTGACCTGTAAATTTCCTATGTAATGCTGTGTAATAAAGTTGCAAGGTTTAATCATGAGTGACTGATAGATTTTCTATAGCAGAGCCAGAAGGAAAAAGAGAATGTAATCCAACAGTTCTTCCTTATGTATTCAACTTTTAGCTATTAATCAGGTGGATTGAATGGGAGAAAAGGGAGTCAGGGGTAAAGAAGGGAGAGGTTGAGTTCACCCACTGTGCCTGGTTATTGCAAAAAAATGACTTCACAAAATATCCCCTAACACTAAATTTTTCAGTGCTTCAAGTTGTGCAGTGAGCATCTCCTAAATCATATTTCTCTCTCTGAGTTTCTGTAGATATGATAGGAATGCCATCTGTGGCTGCTAAATCTGAACCATCACAGACATTGCTTAATTCTTTGTGTGGAATGACTGCTGCACTTGAGGTAAAAATATGTAAAACATCATTAATACCAAGGAAGCAAAGCTTTTCTCCAGACTTCTTTTTTTTCCTTCCATGCTTTAAATAACCATTATGTCTCTGCATAAGTAAATCTAATTTTTACTTTCCTAGATCAGTAGGAAAAGAATATGAATTTACATGTAAAGAGAAAAAGATACTGTGAGGAACTACTCAGTTTTGTGCAAGTGGAAACAGAAAGAAGGCACAAATGCTTTTTCCAACTGCAAAGTTTCCCTCGGAATTAATTGAGTGGCTTGGGTGTGTTGCTGACTCTGCAAAAGTGTGTGGCCTCAGACTCTGCACAGGAGCAATTATATTTAATAAAATGCAGGCACTGATAATATGGAGGTCATACAATATAATAATGGAGCTATCAAAAAAGTTTCCTTTTACATGAAATCTGAAAAAAGCTGGGGATTCAAATTTTTTAAAGCAGAGGTCTGACGTGTATTTTTTTATTCCTTTGGTTTGTATAGTTTTGATTTTAAAAAGCAGCAGAGATGCTTTTTAAAAGGACTCTTAATCTTTCAAGCTGGTAAACTAAAATGACAGCAGCTATAAATTATGAATCACTTTATTTGTAAAATATTCATTGTTTTTATCCACTTTATGTTCTATAAGTACATAAACAGAGCACAACAGTGAAGGATTTACCTTCCTGCTTAGAATTTATTTAACTCTTACGAAAGTTATGTCAAAGATGTCCAGATGATTTTTATGGGAGAAGAATTATGTTGCACTGAATGCTTCCTAAAGATCCCAGCCAACTTTTTATGTAACATTTTCTGACTGTTACAAATTTGGATAATATTCTCTGATTTGTTCATCATAAGCACTAGGTATAAAAATGCAAGTTTTTAAGGCATAATTTATTGGGCACAATTTTATGGCTTTTTGATCATATTGGTAACACATAGTGAATAAAAAAAACATTCAGAAATTATTGGAAAAGAGATTTTTGATACAACACTGTGCTCATTCTCATGTAAGAAAGTTGTTCTTTCAGCCCTTTTTAGTTTGTTGGAAAAAAAAATCTTTACTAAATTTCTTGGAGATTGTGATAGAAGTATTTAAAAATGTGATTATAAATATTGCTTTAAAGTTTTTAATATTCAATGATTAGGAGCTTGAATGTAACATTACCATTCAGGGCTCTTAGAAAGCTTAGCAATACATCTCTCCAAGTTGTTCAGTGCTACAGTGTGAATATATGGCAGGACTAGATAATTTGGAATTGAATTTTTGTATTTAAAACCACTTGGGAAATGGAAAGGTTCACTCAGAAAAAATGGAAATATTTGCAAAAGTGTTAATGCCTCACAAAATGCAATTTAATTCTGTTGTATGCTTGTTTAATCCAGATATTTTACAACTTTGGAAGTGTTTGTTCTGCCACTTTGTGGGTGTGTTGGCAATTTCTTCCTTGTCTTCCTTACCTGCTTTTCAAGCAACAAAACAACTACCCCGCTCCAAACCCTGACAAAAAACTCCTCAAACATCTCACACCCTACTGCCTGGAGCCCAGACCCTCTCCAGTTTAACAAGTTTGTGAAACATTTTTTTTTTCTTCTTGACACAGAAATTTTTGCCTGAATTCTCTGACACTCACACGTCCAAGAGCACTACTGCTGAATTTGTGTGCAGGATTTTCCTGCGGGAATCTCCTGGGTGTCTGTCACTGAGAATCCTAAGGAATCTCACTGGCATTTCCATAACTTTTTCACTGCCATGGGTTCCCTTCTTTAGATTAAAAAGATTAAAAACTAAATAATGAGCATCATCCTCAGCCTGTTTCTCTCGCTGTGCCTTGGGTGATTTTTCAGCCTTGGTGATGCACAAACTTTGCATTGTCAGTGAGAACTGAGGGAATTTTTCCATCAGTTTCTCTGCCACTGGCAGAGTTCATAGAGCCATTTGACAATTCCTTATGAGTTCCAGAGTGGGACTTAGAAAGGCTAACAGGGGTTTGCATTACCATGGACAGCTGGCACTAGGCTTTAAATAGAGAGCAATTGCAGTGAGAGCTGCGAGTTTTGGTAACACACAGCTCTGAAAACGCTCTCAGAGTAAGGAGCATCTTGAAAGATGAGCACAAGACGAGGAGAATCTTCTCTGAGTCTGCTGCTCCTCAGCGTGAAGCACAGGCTGTTGTCAAAATATGCTGTTGGCAGACATCTAAATAACCAGCAATTGATAGCAGACTTCATTGAGGCACTCAGGCTGCGGGAGAGGTAGCAGCATTTGCTGCTTCTTGGATGACAAACTGGATAATGCTGAGTTTATTTGTAGTGTCTCATCCTCCTTGCGTTTGAATTCGCAGTTTTATTCTTTCTAATAAAAGGAAAATAATAACTTGGACTTTTCACACAGCCTGTTTGGGGAGACGAAATTCAAAGTTCACAGCTTGGAATTTGTTTGTAGCTTCAGCTCTAAGTGCCTGCATCAGATACCTTGGTAATTATTGTGGCTGTTGTTTTGAGGCAGGGATAGACCTAAACAATGACAAATCCTTCCCCAGGTCAGGGAGGTGAATTATGTCACCATCACAGCTCTGTGGGTTCAGTGGTTGTCTACTGTAAGGTTCAAGTTTGATGTGATAATTTAGAACAGCTGCTCTTTGACAGGAAGATTCACTTTCAGCAAGGGAAGGAAAAGCCATATGGTAAAAGTTGATGCTGTGCCAGGCCTGAAGAGCTGCAGGAGTGATACAGGACAGTTCTCTTCAACAACATGCTTGGAGTAATGCATTTTACTTGCCATTGGTGTTTCCAAGCTGTGTGACTTTTGGAATCATAACTTAACTGAAGTACTTTTTTCTAGTTATTTTTATATAACACTTTTTATTAACAATGATGATTAATTGACAGAAAAGGGTGGGGGGCTTTAAAAATGCTGTTTATTCATAGCCCTGCCCAGATCACTCTTTGTGCTGTAAAAACAAATCAAAGTTTTATAGAATGATTGCCTCAAAATTTTCAAGTAAATGAACTTGTATTTTAGAGGGTGTGTCCCACACTTGACTTCAGATGCTTTTAGCAGAGTAATTCACTTAAGTGACGCTGCCTTTATTCACATAGTAGAATTTTAGTGAATTGAGCATGTGAAATAGCATGAAACCTCATGGAATTAGTAATTCTCTGTGCTCATCCTAAACAGTAGGAGTAAGGTGGTCATCAGGAGCTCAAAATCTTGTGGAGAATTCATCTGTCCTCCAGTTTGGAAGAGGGGAATAATTTCTCACAATAATTAGTTCTAGGTAAAAAAAAAAACAAAGATTTTTTTTTTTGATGTGGCAGAGATTTTTAAGGTAAGGAGATTAAGAGAATAAATTACTTAGAGTGCCCATCTCTTACCTTTAAAAAATGCCACTAAACAAGTGACCAAAAACCTTCCACCAACATTGCATCCAGCTCTAGAAATACAACTGTTTTTGCTGTGTCCTGTTCCCCTGTCTCCCCCCAAAATGAAGATGGGGAAAAAACCTGTTGTTTAAAGAAGAAAAAAATTGTCTTTCCTTCTCCTAGAAAAAAAAAAAGAGAAGATCTCTGAGGTGATTATAGTAAAGCAGTAAAATATGTTGAAATGGTCATCTGTTACCCAGCTGAGCTAAGGAAAGACCTAAAGTGTGGCAGACATATTAAAGTCTAATATTAACCATGTTCTTTGATGTTCTGCAACCCTATACAGAGGTCACTTATGCAGAATTTGACCTAACCTGACCAGCCCCTTTATCTCTGTAAGAGGTAATTCTGAGATTTAGGTATGCACGTATAGAATTGTTTATTTATAAATGTCTTCTCGAGCATTTTTTTAATGCCACATTAATATTAGGATGCTGCAGAATCCATTAAGTAAAAATTCCTCCTGTTTTCCTAAAGAAAGGCATAACTTTGTTCTTATTATAAAAAGAAATACCAGCAAATTATTCAATAATATGTAATTCAGATTTAACAGGACCATCTCCAGCTGCTGTAATGTGCCTCTTTAGATGCCAGAACAACTTGAACTCTCTGAAGGTCTAACAGGACTTTTTTTCCCTGATTTTGGTAATGTGATCCTAATACTGAGATGACAGCTCGGGGCAGTTTATTTTAAGAAGCTACTCTTCAAATCCATTCTAGGAATTTCCAGGTTTCGCTCCCCAAAGGATAAAATGGAAAACTAAAACAGGGCTGAGGGACTGTGACTTGAAGGGGAGTCAAGGTGTGTTAACCACGAGCATGAGATCACTGCTGCAGCTGTAAAATTGGAGTTATCCTGGGGAGGAGGAGGAGGAGGAGGCTGGGTAGGAGCCAGGATGTTTTAGCTGAAGAAGGAGCTGGTTAGAAATCTCAGGTAGCCACAGCTCATGAACCTTCTGCTTCATTAATGGAGCATTCTTTCAGCTGCTACTTTTATACATTGTGTAATATCTCTGACTTTTTTGACTTCGAGTGTCCAGAGCTTTCAGCTCAAGCTCATACAAATATTTGTGAATGCAGAGGATGGAATCAGGAAGACAGGAAATTTTTATGGGTACGTGGCATTTAATAAGCAGTGACAGTCTTGTTTCTCACACTGTGTGAGGGGATGGACTGTCAATAAAATTAACAGTAAAAGGGGAACCAGCTTCTCTGTCTCTTCTCTGCCCACATCAACCACAGCAGATGGTGGAAGAAGCTAAAAGCATTTTCTAAGAGGGTCAGAATAAGAAAGAGAGGAAAGAGAATAAAGAGGTAAAAAATCACCATAATAAATAAAATATACTTACTTCACTGAAACCTAAATGCTACAATTAGTATTCTCAAAAAAAACCCCCCAAACTAAAGTAAGAGGCTCTCCTGAGAAAAGAAAGAATACTGATTTTAGTTCAGACAGGAGTATGAGTTGATGGTGTCCTTAAAGGAAGATGTAAATCTCTATGCAGGTTTGGTCTATGCCTAACTTCTAAAGATATTCATGTTTCTGGGGGGAAAAATGTGGTGGCTGCTTCAAGTCTTGGGTATGTGGTAGGTCTCACATGAAGCTGGTCTGCAAATAATAATATTAGAGTTGTAATAATGACTGTGTTACACAGAGAGATTTAAAGCTGATGTGGCTACAGTAAACAGGGACACATCTCCTGTGTTTCAGGGAGCCCAGTCTAGATGAAGCTGAACTAGAAAAGGTTTGTTGTTTTCTCAAGAGCCTTCCTCTCAGAGGAAGGCCTGAGTTGTCTCTCTGAATTTTGTCTGGTCAGCGTTTTAAGAATGTTTCCTTGATTTTTCTTTCTGTCACTGAATTTCCAAGGGCTCTGAGTATGTACCTGGCAATTTCTCAGAAATCAGAAAGGACTTGGGGGGTTGGAGTGGAAGATCTCGACAGGTCCCTTCCAACCCTGATGGTTCTGTGTTAATGTGAAATACAAAGCAAAAAGGCTGCACCTTGTTCTGAACTCTGTGGGTTGGGGGGGATTTTTGAGTTTGTAAAGCCTTCTGTCCAGTGGATTTAGCCCTGGTCTGCAGAGTCCTCAGCTGAGGGACATGAAATAAAGCACTTGTCAGTGATGTGACAAATAAACCTTGGCCACATCCATGGTTTCTCTGTGCAGGGATGACTCAGAGGTGCAGTTTATCATCCCCATCCTTTGGGAGCAGCTGCTTCATGCCATATTCATGGACCAGCAGCTGCTGTGTGCAGCAGAACCCCGAGCCCTCCTCCTCCCTGCTTTCTTTAGCCACTTAGAGCAGGTGAGAGGAAGGATTCAGGTGATGGATCCCTCAGAGGTTTGCAGGAAGAAGGTAGCAGAGATTTTTGTGCTGGGTAAAAGTTAATCCTTGTTTGCCCTCACACTGCACTGATCCGTTCTAATCCACAGCAAATCTGAAATGTGATGACAATAATGCAGCTTGCAGGAGTTCTCACTTGGCTGGATTTTGATTTACCTCTGATCCACATCTGCAGTGTGATAACAACCTAACCTTTTAATTTTTAATCTCCTCCCTGAACAAGTAGGCCCTGCTTCCCCCCAAAAGTTAAATACTAGCCTTTAATTGAAAAATTCACAAAGCACTGCCAAATCCTGTGGTAAAAGCAGGTGTTCAGGCACAAGCCTGTTTAGTAAAGACCTTATTTAAACATGGATTAGAGGCTTCTCTGGAATTGAATGCGTTGGTTTTTTCTGTGCAATAATTACTTTCCAGAGCCAGTGTGTTTAGATGACTGCCTTATAACCTAGCATGCCCTCCATCCCAAATTCTCTCATAATTAGGGATTATTTTACAGCTTGTCAGTTATGCATCTGCTGGGAAGCTTCCTTGTCTGCCTTGCAGTCAGGACAGCCACGCTGTCACCTCCTGCTTGCCCCTTGGCTTCGGATCCCCAGATGTGCATCCACAGGTTGCACATCCACGAGGTTGAAGCAATCATTTAACCTACAGGTGTTTTTCTTGGTTTTGTGTGGTCTGGAGGAAAAAAAGGCTCAGGGGAGACTTTTAATCTTCATGGAAGGAGGCTGTGTCAAGGTGTGGAGCAGCCTCTTCTCCCAGGGAACTGCAACAGGACAAGAGGGCACAGCCCCAAACTGTGCCAGGGAAGGTTCAGGTTGGCCATCAGGAAGAGTTTTTTTCCTGAAGGATTGAGCAGGTGTTGGACTGGGCTGCCCAGGGAGCTGGTGGAGTCCCCACCCCTGGCAGTGTTCCAGAAACAACTGGACATGTCAGTGCCAGGGTTTGGTTGGCATGGTGGTGTTTGGTCAGAGATTGGGCTGGATGATGTTGGAGGTCTTCTCCAGCCTTAGTGATTCCATGATTCTCCTCTGAGTTATTTTTCTCAGGAACATTTGGTTTTATGTTGTGTTCCTGCCTTCTTTTTGCTAGATTGAATATTTTTGCTACATTTGAGGTTTGAAGGCAGGAAGGAGATTTTACCCTGCATCAGCTGGGTCAAGTCTATCAGATTCCAAACAGATCTGAACACTTGCTGTGGGATTTAACTGATTTTGTGGGATCACATGGGAGACTCTGAAAAAAGTTGCTGGGAAGTCCGGACTTCAGAAATTCTCTTGGCATCTTAGAGGTGATGTTGGTTGATGCAGTTAGGACTTTAGGTCTTTCCTTGCAGATTGTAAATATGCTTTGGGGCATTTCACCTTGCTTTGTGGTGTTTGATGATGTGTTTGTTGACTTTCTATAGACTGTTTCCATTACTTGAAAATCTGTCTGTGTCCAAAGGTTCACTCAAAAGCAAATCAAGGAATAAACAGTGCTATATTTCTCTCTGCAAGCAATTTAGAAACACTTACAGGTTTTGGATAACAGTCATGTCCTGCAGTAATTTGAGAAGGTTTCTAGCTGAAGGAAAAAAAGAAAATATATCATTTTTTCCGTCCTCTATTAACTACAAAGATTTTTGGAGTGGGATGTACTTGACTGTTGTGTACTGGAGACTCCTCGATGTGAGCAGAATCATTCATACCACATCCCATTAGGAGTTCCCTTAATGTCAAGTTGAACACGTGAAGAGATGTGACAACTGCGATTTTGTGGAAAGATCGAGGAAAAAAGAAAGATATTTATGAAGACAACTATTGCTAGAGGTATTAAAGATCACCACTGGAGAGTCATCAAAAGCGTGCTTGCGAGGCTTTCGTACCTCCCAGTAAAACGTTTCCTAACAAATAAAGGCTTGTTCATTCTGGGGGAATTCAGTGGAAGAGAACTGAGTACAAATGACCAGTGGCTCTGGGAGTGCTTTCCCCTGAGGAGCAGGGGCACCTCCGTAACGCCGGAGCATTCATTCCTCGCTTGGTGCTTTTTAACATAACTTTCCCCTTCACCTCCTCACGCTGTGCTGGACCTGCAGAGCCCTGCCCAGAGCTGCCTTTCCTGCTGTGCTGAGCTCCTGTTTTGGGTGGGGAAGGGCAGCTTTCCCACCTCAGAGCTGGCAAGCCCGTGGCTCAGGATTGATGCTGGTGGCTGGCTCGCTGTGGGAGCCGTGGAAGCAGTGACAGAGACAGATGGTGGCACAGCAGAGCCTGTCAGCTGGAAATGGCAGGGCCTGGACCAGGAGCAATGCTTTCCTCATCAGCAGAGCTGGATTTTGCCTGCTGGGAAGGTGGGATGTCAGGGAGTGGCTGCCTGGTGGAGGAAGTATTTCCTTTTGTCTTTACATTTTAGAGAAGTCTCCCATCACATGTCAGGGTTGTTGCTTGTGCTGCCACTGAAATCAGTTATGAAGTTCCCACTGATTTAATGGGAAGAAATCAAAAATTGCAAACAATTAGCTCTTGGACAGATGAGAAAATGTGGTTTTTTGATAAAATGCTGTTCCTCTTAACAACATTTCTCTCCACAGTTAGGAAAGCAGTGCAATGAATCAGTGAATAAATTTTTGTGTATGTGAAATACAAAACCACAACACAAATCAGATCATGAAATTTGCAAAATTACGAATTAATCGATTGTTTAGCTAATTTACCAAGAGAAGGTCTTTAGCTTTGCCAGTCACTCAAAATCTCTTCTTTGTACTGTGATTTAAAGTACAAGACAGTTGGTGTGCTAATATTAATCAAATGGTATTCTTTTAGATTCCAGCCTCTATAACTAACATCAACATGAACTTTGATACATTTCAATGAAATATGTGCCATTTGTGTGATACTAATTCTAGTGAATACTATCCAATTAGAAAACAAAAGCATCTGGCTGTGTGACTTTACTAATAGATGGAGTCCACCTTCCAAATGATCAGTTTAATAAACAAATACCTATTTGAAGAGATTCTTTAGCACATATTTAATCTAAAAATAGTATCTCACAAAATAATAAAAAGGCAGCAGCTGAGCTTCACCCACACAAGAATTTGCAATAATTTTGTGTGTTTAAATGTAATTTTGTCCAGACGAAATTTAGGTTAGACTGTAAAAAGCTATGTACACCCTGGTGTTTTTACAGCTCTCATTATTCAGGATCCTGCCCTGCCATTGAGAAACTTAATGCAAGGTTTGTACATCAAGGCTGTATAAAAAAATAAATAAATAAATGTTTTTCATCAGTTACAAAAAATATCACCAGTGGCCCACACATGTTTTGTTACAGGAGAATTATGATAACCTGAAGGCTTTGTTTTTATTGCTTTTGGGTTTGTATTTTACAGAGTCCTCGTGGTCCCAGTTTCATTACAGCTAAACGCATGAAAAATGCTGCAATTAGCAATATATGGAAATGGTTTGCAAATGGTTTGCTCGTTCCCTGTAATTTAGGAGTTTGCATAGATTACTGCATTCACAGGGCTGATCTTCCAGCATGCCTGAGGGCTTTGGGTCTGGGCTTCTGCTTCAAATCAGATGCAATACCTTAAGGGAAAACCTGTCCTTTTCTGCCTGTTTTTGGTCTTGATGTGTATTTTCATTCTGTCATACCTATATCTCTCTGTACAGATATATATATATATATAAATATAAAATACATAGATATACCCCACAAGGAGTAGAACTGCAAGTCTGTTCTCTTTGCATGCCTTGAGAGAGCAATTTGCAAAGCACAGAACAGGGAGATGTATTTGACAACGTCTGGAAACCATGGGGGTGAAGGCTGAAGAGGCCACTTGTCCCAGCATGGGATGCTCCACCTTAACCTGAACAGAAGCTGCTGGATCAGGCTGGGTGAGCCCATGCTGGGAACTCAGCTCAGTGACCAGGAAAATGTGGCTCTCAGGCCACTGCCCATAAAGCCAAAATTTCCAAAACACAGAGGAATTTTACCTAATGCAAGTTGTATAATGAATAAAAAATTGAAACAAAAAGCAGTGAATAAACAGTTACACATTTCATCTAAAAAACCATGGTATTAAAGAAAAAAAAATGGCATATACATGAATTTAATTGAATTGATGAATTGATTTGTTAGCTTAAATAATAATTGATTCTTTTAAATGTAGGAGGTCTGCTGTAAAACTATTTTAAAGAGCAAGCTACCCAGACATGTGCAGTGAAAAGAAAGCTTGGTGCAGAAATAAAGTGTTAGAATTATGTAAAACCCCTAGAAGCTCTTGTGTCTGTTTATTTGCTGGGCTCAAGCTGAACTGTGATTGGAATACTTAAATTTTTGCTTTTTTAGGCTCATTTGCCATGAGTAAAGCTCATAATTCATTTAGAACACTGCTTAAAAGCAATTATTCAAATAATGCAGTAAATTATGATCTGAACAGGTGTTTTTTTCTTAATACTTTATAGTTTGTGTCTTCTCAGCTTTGTTCATAAGTGTTATGTATTTTTTATGAGAGCTGAAATGTTCTCTATTTAAGTGGCAGTCTCTTGCTCAGTCTCTTTAATCCTGAATTACGAGTGATTTTAATCAGATGCCATTTCCTGGCAGATTTGTTGAGCTGAGGTGCTCAGTGCTGTGCTCTGCAGTTGTGTTTGTAGCTGCCTCCCTTCAATCCCCATCTCCCTTCTTTCTTTTTTCAGTGTCCAGTGGCTGCACAACTCACCCATACTCATGTTGTTATTCCATCCTTGCTACAATATTTTCTTATCATCTGCATTCAGGTGAGCTCAGGACCTCTCTGGGTGCAGCTCATGCTCCTCACTCAGGACAATCATTGCTTCTAGAATTTCTGCTAAATACCCCTCAGGGGCTCTTCTAGGGGAAGGTGACTCTCTAGGGATGGTATTGATTATTACTTCCTGACCTTCTTCACAAAAAAAACTGTATTAAAAGGATCAGTGCTACAGAACCAGCCATTCTGCTGTGTTTCAGACCCGATGGCTGCACACTGGAGAAGCCATTTCTCTGTTTTGGGAGCTGTTTTTTGTTGTGCTGCCCTCTTGCACTGTCTGGGTTGAGCTTGGCTTAGTCCCAGGCAGTGCTGGGGACAGGGCTGGGCACTGTGGTGACACCAGTGTGACCCCAGGACAGGGCAGGGACTGCACAGGTGCTGCTAAAGCAAAGCCAGCTGTGAGCTCAAAGGATTTGCAGCACCTGGAGCTCATTTGCAGCTCAAGGAGAGGTGGGCTCAGTGCATCCCTAAAGGGTTGTGAGAGGTTAAATCCCTGTAAGGGCTCAAGTTATTTTTGTGTCTTTTCTTTTGTTTCTCTGTTTTGTAAAATTTGCCTGCCCTGTAAGGTCCACAAGATCTGGTGGTTGCAGAAAATGTGTTTTTAGTGAAGATGGCCCAAGCCACAGCTTTGTGTTATGGAAATACTTTAACTTTGTTAAATGAGAAATTTCCTGCTTCCCCTGCATCTCATTGGACAGTGTCTCATTCATATTTCATGGTGCTGATGATTATGTTTGCAAAGAAGTCTCTTTGTTTAATGATCGATCAGGGAATTTAATTCATTAATCTGAAAGCACTCTGCAGCACAATAAAACATCATCTACATTTTACAAACAGAGTATTGAAATAGGAAAAGATGCAGTTGCTTGGTCACATAAATCTGTCACCCAGTGAGCTACACAACCCAGATTTCTTGAGTCTCATCTCTCTGCTTGCTCCATGAACCGTGGCCACCTCATCACTGTTTGGGAATGATAAATGCCTCCCATTTATAGGCACATATGCATGTTCTGGTCATGCAGTAAACAAAGGAGCCTTTCAGTATTAATGAAAGTATTCACAAGAGGCCAAGCCTGTGGTCCTCATGCAGACAAAACTCTTGTGGGTTTGAGTCAGAATTTTACTTTGAATGATTGCTAGAGCAAGCTCATAATGTGTGTTTAAACCTTCTCAGGGGAGGAAAAGAGCTAGCATGAAACAAATCAGAAGTGAGGGGTTGGTTTGGTTTTTTCTTGTCGGAGGAAAAGAATAAATGTAGTATCACTATGGATGAGATCATATGAGAAAACCTTGCAAGAGAAGTGAGGTGACTTTTGCTGTTCCTAAAATGGCTTTCCTTTAATAAGGTTTAACTTTCATAACTCATCTGCTTACAGAGGAGGTATTGCTTTTATTTGCTCAAATATTGATGTAAGAACATAGTGGGTGCTATTCCTTGTGATTAACCTTAAGATAAAAGTTTAGTGAAGGCTGTCTCACATTTTGTGTTTCTGCAGACACATTCATTGTGCTTTGGTTTTGGAATTCAAGTTTCAAACCAAATTTCTCAAAGATCTTTTCCAACCTAGATGATTCTGTGTTGCTGTGATTAATTCAGGTGCTGTGTTCTCCAGGCCACTACACTTTAAACAGAGATGAAAAAAAGGACTGGACAGTTTTAAAAAACAACCACACAAAACTCACACTAAGAAATTGTTCAGGAGGTCAAGGTACCTCAAAGTGCTTTGATAGTGCAGAATTTAAGAAGAATTATGCTCATCTCACCTCCTCCATCACTTAAGTGAAATAATCTCTTCCTCTCTCCCTCATGGCAAGTTCATAGCTGCTTGAAAGAAACCATGGTGTTCAGATATCTGTGTTTTCCTTTGGCAAATCATCTTTCATTTCTATAATCTTTGTCTTTAACCATTCTGTGTTTATCTTTAGACATTTTGTGCAAAGTAAAAGGAGCTACTCAAGAGGAAATGGAATAAAATAAAATAAATTTGGAAATAAAAAATTAGGCTGTGTACCATAAAGTACTTTCAAAGATGATATAGGGAAAACTTACTCCTTGTCTCTAGATTTTGGGTTTCGTTTGGTTTGTTGGTTGGTTGGTTGAGGTTTTTTTGTAATTTAAACACACTCCAAAAAATAAGTATTTTTGAAATACCAGGTGGTAAGCTTCCAATAATGTGATTTTTTAGGATGACATTCTTGGATTTGTATGCTCCAGCATAGGTGGCTCATTGACTTTCTCACTCACCCAAATATTTATGCACATGCACACATCCTGTCAGTTTTCAGAAGGGATTTCAGTCTTGATGGAGCAACATTTTTGAGCAGAAAATTGTTTGGTGAAGGATTTTTCCAGTCAGCTCTAATCTTGCATGTCTGAGTAGCTTTGAAGTCGTTCTGGTTCTAGAAAAGGAATACATGTCCTGCTTCAAATATTGAATGCTTCTACTGAAACCATCTCTGTGCAAAGAGGAATGGGAGCCAAATTCAGTCAGGGATAACTTTTTATACCTAAAGTTATCATAGTTTTAAATTGGCATCACTGGTACCATTAGTAAAGGTGTCACTGATTTTTAAATTTTTAATTAAATACTAGTGCCAACAAAGTTTGATGTAAGAGTTTTATCTCCAGGAAAAGAGAAAATTCCCACCTTTCCATTCCCATTTCTGTTTCTGTCCCAAGAGTACCAGGATTAAGAATATACTCCTTCAGCTTTCTGCACTACCAACTATTGAAAATTATCTACAATATGTTAGGGTGTGAGATAATGGTTTTATACTCACATTTCTAGAGGACATCTGTAGTTATTTCTTTACTTAAACCTGTTTAATTATTGTCTAATTGCACTTTTAACTAGGGGACTGCTATTCTTGAGACACTGCTGAAAATGCTGTCAAAGATTATTAAATACAAAGGGACCTTCTCTGGCTCAGGAAATCCCTTTGCCACAAATACCTGGAGTGCAGGGAAATATTCTGAGGAAGCATCAAAACCCATTTGTCTTCTTGCTGTACTCTTTTCAGGCAGAGGCAGTTACAAAAATAGTCTCAAGTAACAATAGAATCTCTGTGGATGTCTGGCCTTATTTTACGAAATACTTTTTGTAGTAGTTCTTACACTTGTAAAGGTATTGGCTATGAAATATTATCCTTGAAGAAGAAGAAAAATAGCTTTGCTTCAAAGTGGCATTGAGAGTAAGTGGGTGTAAATGCAAAATGGGTGTTGAGTAGAGAGAGAAAAGTAGCACCAGAGGTGTCCAGTCCCAGTTTGTCTCTAAAATTAACTGGTATTTCACATGTTCAGTGCCATGATTCTTGTGCTATCCACCAGTGGTGCCCAATATATGAATATTAATAGGGTTATATTGAAGCACCTCAAGTTTATGATGTGAGTTTCTCTTCCATTTACACCAATGGGGTGTAACCCAGGTGTGAATTTATAATTCCAACATCATAGATCTGAACTTCAAGAACTGGAGACCAAGGGGATGTCCCCCTAGTCCCATCTTTTTTGATGACAGAAGGTTGTGAATCTCTCATGAGAATTAATTTTGGTGGAACTGAAACCTGCTCCTGTTGTATGGGTGTATTTGATAAATAACTCTCATGTTAATAAAGCAGCAGGAGGCAGGAAGGAGGATATCAAGTGAGTCTTTATCAAACCTGTCAATATCACAAAGGGAGATTATTTGCTTTTCTCTAGAGGTGTGGCAGAGAAGTCTGAGAGCAGTGAGAGAAACATCTATGAGGAGCCTAGATACTGCTTTCATAGATTCAGATATGGTAATATTGTATATTATTTTTCATTGTTTTTATTGTGTAAAATGAGTTTTACTCCTTCATTTGAAAACAAACAAAAGAATCAACCAACCAAACAAAAAAACAAACTAAAAAATGGTTTAAAAAAAAAGGATTTTCCAGGTGATTAAACCATTCAAGTAGCTGGAATGCCAGATGCAGACTTACAGAGCTCAGTACTGGTATAACATCTTTTTCTTTCTGTGCCCTTTCTGAAACAGCATAATTAATCAAGGCCCTACTTTCTAATAATTCTTGTGCAAAGTAATTTGCTTTGTTCTTGTCTCTGGAGTGACAGATTGCTGAAGTTGAACCTCAGCTCAGGCACCTCTTCCACAGACAGTTTCATATTTCAGTGAACGTTTCCCTGGCCTTGGCTGACTTGATTTATAACAGTTGAGGTTAGTGGGAAATTAAAAATTAATTAATTTCAATGAATTTGTAATCAACTAGAGTGACCTGAGCTGTGGAGGTGCTAAGAGGTCTCTCCTGGGTGTTCCTCTCCAAGCAGCTGAGCCTTTTGGGTGTGGAGCATCCCAGTATAGGCAGAGGGTCAGGGTTTTGGGGCTGGGTCTCCTCCTGGTGCTGCAGATCAAGGAAGGAGGTTTTACAGCTTTTTAAACACATTAGTGGGACAGGGACATCTCAGTGAGTCCGTGGGGTTAATTTTTGGTACCTGATTTTGATCTCTGGGATGCTGTAGGGTGCTCACTTCTATCCCATGCAAGCTACAACCTCTTTCATGGGAAAAAAAGTTAAAAGCAGCTGATTCAACAGTTCAAAGGACCCCTAAGTGCTCAGGGATCTGAAGTATTTGCAGAGGAACACATCATAAATTTGAATCCATCATCTGAAACAAAAAATCCCCTTCATATCAATTTTTATATGGCAGGGAGATAATTTTCTGTTAACTCTTCCTTTCAAATGGGAACGTGGGAGAAATGATACACTGTTCTTCTCTCTGTTTTAACTGTGAGAGAAGAAGAAATTGATAGAAACAATAACCTCAGTGCATTACTTACCTCAGTTTTGTGATATATTTCAATGCAAGATGAGCAATTAGGCTCTGAAATAGTAAGACACAAAGTGTTTCCAGCCTCCCCTAAAATGCTGTGTTATAAAGGTATAAAGGTGTTATGCCAGCCTGATATCTTTTTCTTCCCTGCTGCTCTTCTTCAGCATCCTTTCACTTCTGTGGTGGCTTGGATTCTGATAGTCTGATGATGAACAACTCACCCACTCTCTCCAAGAAAAAAAAGCATCAAGAAGAAATGGTTGTAATTTTCAGATACAAAAAAACTTCAGTGAAGCGAAGGAATATTCCATGTGATTACATGGAATATTTTTTAAATTCTTAATTTTAAAAGGAGAAACCCTAAAACACTTTTTTTTTTTTTAAGATGGTTTAATTTAGGTGCTTAGTGAAGTTCTGAAGCTTGTACCTGAGGACAAAATAGAAGGTTGAATTAGACTAATTTTAACTCTTTTCCAACCTTAACAATACAATGATTTAGTGATTCTAGCAGCACAGAGTTCCAGAATGTATTTGTGATCCAAACTGAAGTGGAAAGAGCAGCTCTCACTCTCAGGGATGCTGAGCTTTCATTATTGGAGCTGTGGCAGGTGGGAATCCAACCACAGCCCCACCTGAGCAGCTCTGAAGGTCACTGAGCCTTTGAAGGCTCAGAACAAATGGCTGCATTATTAAATATCTCTCCTGTCCTCACACTGCACTGCATTTGTTTATTTAGCTAAGAATCTGGACAGAGTGAGAAAAGCAGAGGAGTAATCTCATGTAGCATCCTTTCAGAATTGTCTTAGTTGCCAAAATATGATTTTTGTGTGCATGTGTGTGTGTGTGACTGCACATATGTAAATATTTATATGTATGCACATTTAAAAATTTCCCAAAAAACACTTGAGGGATTTCCTTTCTGTTGAAGGAAGGTAGGGTAGTTGGAGCAAAGCTGTGAGCAAAGATGTTTTACCTTTGCCAGAGCTGAAAACCATAAACAACATTTTTTAAAATACCAGTGTGAAGTATTTTCTAACATGTTGTACCCTATACACTGATTCAACTGCAATAAAACATGGAAAATATAAATATGTGCATTTGAAATTTTACTGGAACTAAATACTCAATATGTGAATTTTACGGAGTATCTTAGAAGTGGTCCAAGAACCACAGCTTAAAAACAAAATGCATGAAATATATAATTTTTTTTTTTATTTTGGACCCTTCTTTCCAAAGGTTGATGGCTGACACTTAGATTGTGACACCCTTCGGTTTTGACTGGATGTTTGTCATATATTCCTGAAAACAGAAATTTATTATAATTTAAATAAAAATGTGCTAAGGAGTGAGAGGGATTTAAATAACCAGAGTTTTTGCAATGGTTTCTCTGTATATGGTCACTAGTGAAATATTCAGTCCATATTAATTACAATACTGTGGTTCTTAACTGCAGGGCAGGGACAACTTTATCTCTTATTCCATTTCAAGAATGCTCTGAACATAGAAGGAGTATATTTAAGATGACCCTGACCATGGTAGTTTGGATAAACCTCTCAAATTCATCTGTTTTGAGGGAATGTGGGAGTCTTTGGGGTGTTTTTTTCATCTCCAGTGCTGTTCCCAGGTGTCATTCAGTCATTCCCAGCGATAATGAAAGATTTATGCATCGACAAGTGTGGAGGTGAAACTGTGGTTAAAGCAGCGCTGCAAGTGATACTCCTGATCCCAGCAGGAGCTGCTGCCATCCTTGCATTTTTTGGAAGGTTTTACAAAGTTTCCCCTCGTGAATAACCATAAATTATTGCAGTGAGACTTTTCTTGTGGAAGCTAAAGTCACCTTTTCTGGCCTGGAGATTCCTGAGCTGCATAATAGAAGTTAATCCAGTACATTTTTTGCCCAGAGGATCTGAAAGGCTTTTATTATATGGGAAAAAAAAAAAAAAAAAAAGAGGATTTGCAGGCTTATGAAATAAGAACAATTACCACCAATTAATAGTTTGAGTGCTTCTTATTCCTTTCTCCCACAACTTTTTTTAACAAAGGAAGGGATGAAAAAACTCTACCCGAACAAAGAAAGAGAGGCAGAAAAGACCCCAAAAAGTTTTCAGGAGTCAAAGTAATCCTTAGTTGCTCTGATTGTGCTGTAACAGCAGTTAATCTCTTGAGAGCTGTAACATGGATTGAATTCATCAAAAAGAGAATGTGTGTCAGAAATGACCCCGTGTATAATGGGCAGAGATCAGCTCCTGGTTTCATGGTGTATTAAAAACTAAAGGCCAGTTTCAGGTCCCACATATAAAGAAAAGAGGGGAGATTAACTGAGTCAAGCAGGGATGTTATAAATAAGCACTTGCCTTGGTTAGCCCAGCACAGGCTGCACTTCCAAATATTTGGGGCTTCAGAAGCCTTTGCTGATAGCAGAGGGATTCTCAGAAGAAAAAAAAACCCAAAACATAAAGTACAACTCATAAAAGTTTGGTCTGTCTTTGCAGGCAATGAGGATATAGTGGGTAGATTTAAGAAATAGTTGAATTTCAGCTGTTTCTTTTCAGTAGTACTTAAAAACCAATGGCTGTCATCCTACATTGCATCTCAGTTATTTCAAAGGTAAGACTATCCTCAAAGACTGTCTGCTTAAACAGTAGTGTCTTCTTTGGTTTTAACAACTGAAGAAATTGAATTCATGATCATTTGAACTGCGTGGGGACTTTGATCCACAGATTACTTTGACAAAAAACAAAAAACAAACAAAAAAAAAACCCAACAAACAAACCCCATAAAACCAAAAAAGAGGAAATTTGTTGACTGTATACAAGGATGGTTCAGATGCCTTCAGGATATCTCTGAGATATCAAAGTATTTTGTAAATGTGATTGTAAATGAGATTTTTATTTTTTTTTAACCTGTCACTGGCCTGTATATAAAGCTATATACACAGCACTTTTCTTGTTACCAAATAGAAATAAGACCAAGAGATAGGTCAGTCAGTTACTTGTTCTTCTGTCAGTCTTTTGGGGGAAATTTTGGGTCCGACCCTATTTATTGTTGGCTGTTTCTCCTTTGGAAACATGAAGGGCACAGCAGAGGACACAGTTTGTAAAAAGCAGACAAGTTAACAAATGGAGGTGCTTATTTTGGGAGACATCCTAAGAGGAATGTTGAGAAGAGGCCTTTTCCCAACTTTACAGGAGCTGGTCCCTGAACCTGCTGTCAGCCACCCTACACTGTTGTCTTCCCCCTGTTGTATTAAGATTTGTTTCACACTAATTTTGTCTCATGGGCATTAAAGAGCTCATAGCTGAGGGAAATCGGTGTTTAGTGTTGAACAGAGGTTGAAAGATGCTTTCTCCAGAGCATCCTGGTCACTTGTAGGGTTCTCCAGGTTGCTGGACCGTGAGGAGCTTTCTCAGCATCTGTGCATCCTCGTTTCTTCAGAAGATGGACTGCAAACTGAAATTGGAAAGAGGATGAGATGGACATTAAATCTTTTAATTCTTTCATATCCTTCAGTTTACCTGATTGCTTTCCTGCTGCCTGACTTAGGTTTGGGTGACTGGTGTGGAGGCAAAGACTGCCATGGAAGAGAGAGACAAGCAGTGGAATGATAATTTTGGGTTCCCTGTTAACTGCAGTTATTAACTGCTCAAGGTCAGCACTAATGAATCTGTTTCCCCAAGGCTGGGATGAAAATTACCCAAACTACTAAAAAAATGCTTCTCTGTGGCCACAAGCAGGGCCTGGGCACATGTGGTTGGCCATGGGAGAATGCATCAGTGCAGTTTGAGTCTCCTGGGGTCACCAGAAAATGCCTTCACTGAGCACAGCCTGCTGAAATCAGAGGGCACAGGGAGGTGTTCGCTGGTTTGCCTCACTTTGCAGTTGTTCTGTTGTACTTTGGAGAGAAGAAGTTGTCTCTTTCAAGAAAGCTGGGAGTACTTTTGGCAGACAAAAATATCCTGTGGCTTTGGTATTCCTGACATATGGGGGGAGAACTGTATGTGAGGCAGCAACACGAGCATGAGGAAACTTGTGTGCTTTTTGTGAGCTGGAGAGTAAATAGCAAGTGCAAAAAAAGGAGGAGGTGAAGTATGGTGATTACTGACCTTGTAATTTGTCAAACTCCCCCATCCATAACATTTTTGCACTGCTTCACTACCTTATGGATATTGTATTTTGTTCAGATACTGAGATCTTCCTGCTCAACCTTTAAAGTCCTTCAAGAGTAGTTGACCTTTAAAAAAAATATTTAAAACAAAATGCCAGATGAGAATTTTGTTAAGTGAAACTCTTGCCTACATCCTTCTCCTCAGATATTATTCATTGCTTAGACATATTTTATGCTCTCTTGCTATTAAAACACAGCCAGGTTTGTTGGTAGAAGCTGAGGAGAAGAGGGGATAAAAATACAAGCCAGACCCTGAGACTGCTCTTTTTCTGTGGTAACTGAATTGCAAATGGAACTGAATAAAACATGTAGCAGAAAATTAGTAGAAATCAAACTGGATCAGTGGGAAAAAGTAACCTTATCTTCAGAATGCCAAATTCTGAGTTACAGAAAATGTTTCAAGGCCTCCAGAAGTAATTTAAGGAGCTGGTGAGGAACATTATTGTTTGCTTTGCAGATGAATTCAGTTGGCTGTTTGCTGGTGTGGGAGCTGGGGCTGTGGGCAGGCTGTGTGCTGTGCATTCACTGAAAGCATGTCATTAATTATCTGTGCTGATTTCATGCAGAGGATAAATCAGACATTACCAGGCCTGCAGGCAGGGAAGAAATTCATTGTAGGAAACAATCACAGCCTGGACAAATGGGGAAGGAAGGGAGGGAGGGGAAGCAAAGGCGTGGATGACCGAGGCCTTTTCCATCTCCAGCCTCTATGAATCTAGGAAATAGGCTTAGTGGGGATATTCTCATTAAAAAAGAAAAAGAGGAGTCAGCAAATCCTCCACGAGCAGCCACAGTGGAATTCCCAGTGGAAATCAGGGAGGAGGAATGATAGAGGATAAGTGTCAGGAGCTGCTGGGCTCAACCCTTGGTGTGCCAGTCACGGGGAGGGGATCAGCAGGACAGGGCTGCTTGGCCTGTGTTGGTTAAATTCAGGACACTGTGGTTAAATTCAGGACACTGTGGTTAAATTCAGGACACTTCCAAGGGTTTCTGTGACAAATAATGGTTAAATACACCGCACTCATGATGTGGTGCCACATCCTGAAGATCTGTTTTGGGACTGATGTCTGTGTTTAGCAAGAATCTTCTGGTCTGTCTGTTTTTATGGGCTGTGGTTCATCTTTTAGCAGCTTTGGTGAAACTCTCCTTGCTGTGAGGCTTTTTAGTACTTTTTTAAGCTTCTTACATCTGACCTGTGACGTGGGTTTTGTACCCATTTCTCATCAGAAAATGGTCTAAAATAGAGGAAATCAAAGCAGGTACCATGCTGTGCTGGGGTGTTTGTTGTCCTCTCTGTCCCTTTTGCCTCAGCCTTGCCTGCTTTTGTTCTGCCTCTCTTTTCTGGGACACAGAGTCATCCTTAACCCTCTTTCTGTCCCTCTGGGGGCCTCCTGGCTGCAGGGAGAAGGAGCCATCCTGCCTGTCCAGAGGCAGACACAGGCTACCTGTTGGACTGTGGCGCCTGTGGATAAGGAAAGAGGGTCTTAAATGCAAAACCCAGGGGTTTTCTGGCTGCCAGCTGGTTTCTTTTTACAGATAAACTGAATTGCCCAAAAGCCTCATCAGTCAGGAATGTGAAAAAATCAAAGTGTTCAGGTTTCACTGCTTGTGCACATTGATTCTGCACCTCTTCTTGGTCTTCAGTGGTTTGCAGGAGCGATGGTGTGAATGCAGGGCATAATTCTGGTATGAAGTCATTGATTACACCAGCTTCAAGATATTTTATAAGACTGATCCAAATCCTTGAATAAAACCAGAAATGAGGTTGGAGAAAATCTCTGATGGCTTGAGAGTTATGTGGTCTGCATTTTGACAGAAGAATTTCACCCCCTCTTGTTTTTCACAGCTACTTGGGGCTGAACCCAGACCATCCAAATATCAGCCTGCCTTTGTTAAAATAGGTGAGGCATGTTCTTCAATGGGATTTATTTATTTTACTGTGAAAAGATTTTTCTAAATAACCATTCTCAATATTTTATTTTAGTTCTATGCCTCTGCAGAGGCTGTTTAGACATTTTACTGATTTCCTACATGGAATGAAGATACGAAGTCCATTCAAAAACAGACCAACATTCTTATGGCATTAAGTATTTCACTTTCAATTGCTTCATAGTCATTCTAATAATTAAAAAAAAAAAAAAAAGATAGAAAAAGGAAGGAAATCCATAGCAAAAAATTCTACTTACAAATTTAGAAATGTCTAAGCTAGAGATGAAGTAAGACCTATTTGCTTTGTCTTTCTCAGTGTTGATTGCTCCAACTTCCAGTGAGTTCCTGCACACCTGAGGCTGGACTGGGGCAGCTTCAAGGCAGGAAGTTGTCTTCCTCTGCCTTTCTCTGCATCAAGAGCTTGGCAAAAATGCCAACATTTCTGCCAGCAGAATCACTGGCAGGAAAACACTTGAATCCCTTCCCACTGCTGGTATTAACTAGGCTGAGTCAGAAAAAGCCCTGCCAAACCCTGCTCTCTTTCACTCCCAGAATGGCACGGAATTATGTGTTTTTTGCTTGTGCTGAAATGCTAATGGCCGAGCTGCTGTTGTTTCAGAAGAAAAGTGCTTTATTGTCAAGGCTTTGAGCAACCCTACCAAATCCCCTTCCCATATTCTACAGATGGTTTTGGTGACTTTTTTTTGGCCCTCAGTATTCCATCCCCACAAAGGAGCTAATGTTCCCCATTGTGGTGAGAGCACTGCAGTTGCAATTTAGTTTCTCTTTGTGATGCCCAAAAACATGATGGGCTCACTCACACAGGGGCAGAAAAAGGAAGGAGCTCTATCAGGCCTCTCAGTGAGGATGCTGTGCCGTGCATCATAACTTTTCCTGGTCCCTTTTGCAGCTGTTCTCTCCCTGGTTCATTCTGCTGCTCCTTTTCCCTTTCTTTTTCATGTACAAATATTTAGATATTAAATGTATCCGTAAGTTAATAATGACTGAGATAACAGAGGAAAGCTGTGTAATGTTCCTGGGCCTTGAATTCAACAGAGAAAACCTATTTTAAATATTTTTGCAGGTGATCCCTTTAATTTTAACAAGGAAGAAGAGTTATCCCCTGGAAGAAGAGTTATCTTGCTAAAATGATGTTTTTCTAAAGGATGAACAAAGATTATGAATAGACTTTGGCTGTGGCTATCTGTGGGTAGTAACTTACTGATACTTTCTTTGTTCACACAGCCACATTTTCTATTCCTAAATATACTGTAATCTGTCTTGGGGGGGTGTGTGTGTGTGAGGGGAGGGGAAGTGTGGAATAAATAATCAAGATCCTTCTTTGGGAACATGAAATTCTAAAGTCAAAGTTGTGCAGTCATTGATACAGAGCAGTGAAACTTTGGCTCTGTCCAAGGTTTTCGGGAAACCTTTCTGGGAGTGAGAAGGAAAAAAAAAATAAACTAATGTTTAACATAGACAAATGAACTACATTTTCTTTGCTGTTTTCATAGAGCAATCCTTAATATTGCTAGGTGAAATAGGAGTATGAAAATTGTTCTAGATAGCTTTAGCATTTGCACAGTGATACTTGCAAGTAACTTCAAAATCAGGTGTTTGAAGTTCCAAAAGGGTTTCCTAAGGGCTAATGGAATACTTTCACTATTGTAAATGGGATATAATCTTACATGTAGCCACATGGAAATTCCCTTTAGCACCATTGGAAGTGGGAGGAAAATGTCTCTTTTTCTTTCTTTTTTTGCCTTTCTCTCTTTGTTTTGGGTATTGTTTATAATGAGTTCTAGATTACCTTTTTATTTGAGGGACTTGAGAAGCACAGCAAGACTACAAACTCTGTTTCATGCCTGATTTAGAGAGAATTAAAAGCAGCACTGGAAATCAGTTCTTGTGCATCTCTTGCAGCACTGAGCTGTGTTCAGGTGGCTGCCTTTGGCTCATGGGCTCTGTCATTGTTTTGAGCCAAATCAATTTGAACCACCTGAAAGGAAAAAAAGTTCTCTGTGGCTCTCACACGTTTTGTCCACTGAATTAACAGCACCCTGAGCTGGCTGCCATAAATTTCATTCCTAATCCAGCCTCACTCCTTCAAATTCAAGATCACCTCTGTGATCTGGCCACCTTTGTTGGAATGACAACTGAGGAACAATGGGGTTTTGTGATGGAAATGCTGACCCCAGCCAACCTACAGCCATGAACATCCCTGTGCTACTTGGAAGGCTCTTTGACAAGGTCCAGCTGAGCTCCCACGTGAGCAGAGCCACGTGCCTCTATTGATTATTGGTCAATTATTGATCATCTTACCTGCCCCAAGCTGGTGCTTACCGGGAGGGCAAAAGGGCAATGAATGGAAGAGTTGTTTTTTTTTTTTTTTTAAATGTGTTATTGTATGCCATATATTTTATACCATATGATTAAAGCATGAATAGCAGCACGTGCAAAAGTAACTTGTGCTCTTCTATTTTTGACACTGTGACTTCACAAGTAAATTTTAAAAAAAAAAAGCAGGAGCTGAAAGCAGCACTGAAGGGTAGACAGCCAGCTGAACTGCTTGGATGTTGCTTTTAAAAAAGCCTTGTTTTATAAGTTTGATTAAGTAAGAGTGAATTTTACCGAGCTCTCTGCATTTGGTAGGAAGATTTATGAGAATAAGCTAAATGGTGCTCTCAGGAAGCCAAAGTTCCCACAGAATTCAGGGAATCATGTTTTTTTTTTTTTTTCTGTAACACTAAAGAGAGCATTCTGCATTAGAAGGCATATCTGTAAGTCACTGATGTTCTGAGGGAGTGCAGCTGTGGTACTAATCCAGAGCACTGTAATTTTACTCCCTGTTAGAGAAATAAAATAATCAAAGATGGATTTACATGTATCTGGTGAATATTTTGCAATAAATAATTCCATGTATTTTAAACTGAAGACTCAATCAAGACCATTAATTTTAATCTCTAATCTTTAAAGACTCCTCCTGTTGCTTCCCCACATATTGTTTCCCAAATAAGTGCTGCAGTTCACATCCAGCATGAATATTTGAAAAGCGTTGTTGTTCTTCTCTTCTGTCATCTGACAGGTCTGTGCTTCTTTCTTTGGTTTTTTGTTTTTGTTTTTGTTTTTTTTCTGAAGTAAAGTATTTGGTCTGAAATTTATTTCTTCTCTCAAGCAATTACAGCTGAGTTTTTACTGGGTGCACTTGTGATGTTGCTGCAGTTAATGGCCACGCTCTGTCCCCGACGTTTAACAAAGTGCAAGCACTTAAGTGAAATGGAAACTCTGATTTAAGATATGTTATTTCAAGCTTGTTTTCATAGTTACTGTTTAATTTGCAAGATGTGAACATGGATTGTCACAGGGATTCCAGGAGATCATGTTTTGGCCAAAGCTGTTACAGCAGCTTTTTTTCCATTATGGGCTCTCTCCACTTGTATTTAGTGAGCATTGCACTGAGGGATTAATCATGCAGCTTTTAAGGCAGCAACATTTTTTAACTGACTGTCCTATGAACTGACCTTTCTTCGTCTGGAATTTTACAGGCTGGAATTTGTTGTACAATGGGATATCAGCTGAGAGTCATCTCTTCCTGGGAAAAGCAGCCCCTTGTGTTAAAGGGAAGGTCCCGCTGTGGATTTTCTAGCTGAGGTATTTTTGTCATTGAATGGGAGGCTAAAATTTGAAATAATCCCTTAAGAAAGTGGAGAGAAAAAAATCAGGGGCGAGTTCATGAGCCACAAACCTGTCTCCAGACAGCTATGAAAGTAATGTTTTTACAGAAAAAAAACCCTCCCAAAATTTGCAAAGTTTCAGGTTGCTTATTTTCAAGCAAACAAGCAACACTTGTTTAATTTAGAAAGACACAGAACTGAACATCTTAAAAATATGCAGACTCACCATTTGTAGATGAGTATCCTTTGCTTCAGCAGCAAGGACAGGAGGAGCTGTGTAAAGTGGCTTTGAACTGAAATCAGAGGACCAAAGCACTTGTCTGGGGGTTTGTGTTTTCCTTAGCAGTGAGGTAATGATTAGATGATGAAATAAGAATATGAGCCAACAATTTCTCAAAGCAAGTGTTTGCATTAATGTGCCTGTCAGGGTAATGGTTCCAAGGCAGTGGTTACATCTCAGAAAAGTGATAATATTGCTGGCAAATAGCTGCATTTAAAATTATCACCTTCTCCTGACTCTTTTTAAATTATGGAAGCATTTCCACAGACCTTGTAGATTTTCACACCAAGCTTTTTACTGTTTTGCAGTAATGAGCTGTCAGCTTTTTACAATTTCACATTTCCAATATGGATCTTTATTTCTCCAGATTCTAGAGACCTAAGATCAAAAAGAGCTTCCTTTCTAATTTTATTCTTTTAATAGCAACAGTTCAATGCTGTTTACCCTTTTTTCACCCAACTGTGTAAGACCAGAAATTAAATACCTGTTTAATTCATCTGCATTTAATACTAATTTGCAGTAACAACATGATAAAAGACAGAAGTTTTTAAGCAGCAGGGGGTTTAGAATTGTCTTGATCCAGTCTGAATAAACCCTAAATTAGTGGGATTAACACAATTGGATCTGTGTTTCACCTGGTAAAGACCCTCCAGGGGATAAAAATGACAGAGAGGAGGGAAAAAGGCATTCATCTAGAATAGCACTTAAATATATGCCTTGCCCCTTAGGATATAGGTACATGTTTAAATTAAAGTATATTTTAAACACACTTCCTGAATCAGAGCTGTAGAAAGCAAGAGCTCCTGGAGTACATAAAATAAAGGCTGAAAAATAAGGAGACAATGAAGTCAGGCAAGAAAGAGGGAAGAATTTAGAATTTTTTAAACTATGAATAGTATCTGTTATAAAAAAAACGAGTCATGCCAGTTCATATTTTCAAAGCTTTGATCTAATTCCAGGGCATGACACTTCTGTCTGTCCTTTTCTAATGGGGAAGAAAGTGACTTGTCAATGAAAAATGGTTTGGAGTTGAGGAGAAGGTTACAAACCTGAACTTTTGGTAAATCTAAACACAAATGAGAGAAAGAAATTCACAGCATCATTATTTTTTTCCTAGCCTAATACAATTGATATTTAAACATTGATATTCTGGAAGTTTCAGCTCAGTTCACTAAGTTTTTAATCTTTATGTGAAGAGTAGCACCACCTTATTTTACTAGGTAGCTGTTTATGTTTCTTTTTACAAACAACAACAACAACAAAAATATTCACAAAGGATACTTGGTTTTGCTTTCAGAAGCTTCACACTGGGTTTGTACTTTTTATAGTGTCTTTGTGATAGCACCCTTGAATTCCCCTGAAACCTTTTAAACTGGACTTTGTCAGCTTTGCTGCTGGATGAAGATCACCCTGAAGAGAGACTTGTGGCAACTTTCCTTGGCCACTTTTCCTTTTTTCAAGGTGTGTTTCTAACCCCAAGCACGCTGGAGCACGATTCAAGACACATTGCCTGATTTTATTCCCGTGCTCTGCTGGTTCCCCAGCCTGCCATACCTCTGGAATAAAGGCAGCAATGTGCATGTGGTTGGCTCTGTAGGTGGTTTCAGGTTGGAGAAGCTGCCTTCTTCCAGGTGGGAAGTCAGCCTGTCAGGCTGAGTTATGGGAACACGATTAGTGCACCAAGTTCATTAAATGAAAACTTCTGCAGCTTTGGGTTCCCATTGCTCCCTGTGTTTGTTCCAGTGAAACAATCCCCTTTTTCATTCACTGAGTGGAATACCATGTGCAGGCCCAGCAGGAGGACATTCCAGATTCCCCATTGATTTCCTCTGCCAGAGAGTTGTTTTGTGGTTCTGGTTGGTGTCACGTTTAATATCTGTATTATCTGTTGTCTTTTGCCATGGTGGATGTGAGCAAACTTGTGTTTGGATAAAATATGGAAGACCAGCATGTAATGATATGAATATCTCATGTAATGATATGAATGCCTCATGTAATGATATGAATATCTCATTTAATGACATGAATATCTCAACCAAACTATTACAGTTGCCCTTAAAAATATTTTGCTCAGTACACTTATATATAGGGCATATTTGCAACCCAAAAGGTTGAGCCCTGTCAAGAAATCTTTTAGCACAGAATATGGTGCAAGATTTGACAAAGAAGGGATGCTCTGACTCCAGGTGTTGCTGTCCTTTGCTATTTTGAGCAGCTAAGGAGCTTCCCAGGTGAGACACAGGGATAAATTTCACTTACTGTCAGCAAGGAACTGAAATGTGGTGCCTGTTTACTTTATCATTGCTGTTTGCTTCCCTCATTCATAAATGAATTTTTCCTCACTCAGTGGTTGCAGTCACTTAGGGATAGAAAGGGCTGCAGGATCTGGCATCAGCCTTTGTTTTGCAGAGAGAACATGGTCTGAGAGGTCATTCCTCCCATAAGTTTTCAGATTTCCTTTTTTTTTTTTAATAAGCAGTTTTATTAAAACTAAAACCAAACTAAGTGAAACTGTTTATGCAGGCTTTCAAGGGCACTTTGAAGATGTTTATCTGACATCAATATTCATTAGGGGTGAGTTGTCTTCTGTCCATTTTGCAGCCTCTTAAAAGTCAAAGCCTAAAAGGTTTTTGACGAGGGGCAAGATGCTTTCTGTTGTTATTTATTTATATGTTTGTAACTGGGAAGAGTGACCTTCTTCCTGATGAAATGTATCCCTCTCTGCTAAGATAAAAGTGGCCATTTCTGACTAAAAAGCAAACTGTTATCAGTCAGGTATAGATTCTTCTCCAAGCAGTGAGCAGTATCCTTAAAAGGTTGTGCAGACCTGTCTGCTACAACAGCTTCACTCTGCTTGTCTTTCAGGGACAAGATGGAAAAGGTCAATGAGGTACAATTGCTGTACTATAATATTTACAGATAAAGTACCAGATATGCCTAATTTAGAAAAGAAACGTTGTGAGCTTTCCATCATTAATTCATTTTATACTCTCCTTTTAAGCAGATCTCCGTAGATGATTGGTAGGAGGGCTTAAAGATTGGTTTAATAAATGCCTAGGCTAAATGGAGCTGAAAATTCAGAGGAATGGCTCAATTTGCTCAGTGTTCAGTGAAATAAGCTGGTGTGGCAGCCAGTTGTACACACAGGATTTTTGCTAATTGACCACAAGTCACATCCCACTGTTTCTTAAATGAGGGCATTCATCTTCAGGGGTGTCCTGCAGAAGTGCAGAGTTATATGTGCAAAAGGAGCCTTCTCTAGAACACACCTGAGGGGTGTATTGTGCCTTTTAGATATTGCTGGCTGTCCTGTGGCTGTCCTCAATTTTCAGTTTAAGCTGCAGTTAAAGGCTTTTAAAACCAGCTAAGATGCCAAGACACGAGGACAGAAAGGATCAGCAATATTGTTTAGCATCTCAGTCATAATTACCTGCAAGACTGAAAAAATATCCTCTTTTCAATCTATTTGGTTTAAAAGGAGAAGAATATATTGCTTTATTGCATGAAGTGTGCCTCATTCCTTTTAAATTAATGCAAGTGTTGTTTCTTGACAATAACACTGTTTTGCAGATGTAAATTACTGTAGATTAATTTTTTCCTATTCTATTCTTGCATTTGAGAATTAAAAATTGCTAACCACTGTTTTCTCAAATTGCTTAAGGAAATTTATTTTTTTTCCTTCTCAGTATATATTACACTGACTTAATAAAATCCCCCAAAAGGATTTTATTATAACCTAGTTATAGTCTGGGCCTACTGTGTTCCATTCTTTGGCAAGGACAGGGCAAACTAAGAGAAACCTAAAGGGTCCCCCTGACCTGTAAATGCATGAAATGGCATTAAATGCATCAATAAATAGCATTACTTATGCTGTTTATCATTCAATCTCTGAAAATGCTCCTTGAATTCTTTCCGTACAAATTTATGTTTCACAGAAAATATGTCTAGAAAGTTGAGAGCTTTGTAGGGAGGTGAGTGTAGCATCAGCCAGCACGTCTGCATCCTCAGAGCAGCAGTGCAGGGAGAGCTGCTCAGATTCAATTCCAGATCAATAGGAAGGCTGCCAGGGTCTGCTGAAGCAGGCCAGGGACACATTGTCATCTTGTCTGTGCTGCCTGTTGTACAGCTCACACAAATCAAAGCACTTCAGCAGAGACAAGTGATGTTTCTGTGCCGATCAATGTGGGCTGGGGGGGCTGTCCTGGGGGCAGGGGTTGTTTCCCAGAGTGTCAGGTGTCTGTGATTGAGTTTCAGATCTTTTCCAAGTCCCATCAGAATGGTTCCACTTCAGGTCGATACCTCCCTGCCTTGCAGGAGTGAAAGTGGTAGAATGCTCCCCGTAGGATTTTTAATTCTTTTGATCAACAATCTGAAAGAGGAACCAAGTAAAATTATGTTGGGATTATTGGAAACCAGAGATGTATTTGCATTATTGGTGAACCTGACCCCTTGGTTTTTCTTTGTGCCATGGGCATCCAACAGAACCAAATTTTTGAGAAGTTTGGCCTCTAAAGCAATACATGGAAGTTGAAGACAAAAATTAAAGGTGGAAACAGCGAAGCTGTGTTGGTTTTGGAAGCAGTGGCTGATCATTCCATCTGCTTTTTCAGCAGATCTCTTATCATGGTCTTCCACACCAGTTAAAAGACTATTTCAGATCTTAAATAAGTGAGTTCACCTCCACCAGAACTTCTCCAGAAGGAGGATGCACTGCAGCACATCAGCCTCCAGGGATAGGTTCTTTCAGGAATTTAGGCATCACTTTTGTTTTTTTCCCAACCATGAAATAGCAAACCTAACCAAATGTCACTTCAGATGATTTTTCTCCCGATAAAAATAGAATTAAAACAGCTTGAGTAAAGTGGAGGTTAAATGACAACCGAATCAAAAACTTGTTGGAACAGTTACCTGTTCTCAGCACTCCAAAGCAGCTGATTTGTATTGGGATTCAGATTTTAGTGCTGGAAATCTTCAGCACACAATAAAGGCAGCTAGGCCTTCATCTTCAGTTTCATCAGAGAGTTTCTAACTCACAGAATAAAAGAAGTCTATCATTGAATATTTACCGGCTGTCTTACTATATTTTATGTTTAAATTACAACCTGCTATTTTAATGTTCAGTTTCTGGTGTTTTGACTATGAGAAATATTGAGTGTTTTAATGTAAGGGAAAAGGGAAAAATATTATTAAGCTTTAGAGATCTACGTTGGACTGTGATATTCACATGCTATGCATTTTATGCTGTTATAAACTCCAGGAAGGAGAGAGAGAAGACACTGGTAATATTTTATAAACTGCTTTGCATTCATTTTGCACTGTTTTCAATAGCTATGTGTCAAAGAGCACTAGAAACCCAGCTGAGACCCGAGCAGCACGAGGCAGAAATGATCCTGCAGCGTGGAGTTTTGGAAACTGATCTCTAGCAAACTGATATTCATATGCTGTGCAAGTTGTACAATAGCTGGGATGGAGGGTTTGATTGACACCATTTCTTCTTCACTCCTTATCATTGGAATTGCTTGCAGGAGCTGTTGGGTTTGGAAGCGTGCGAGGACATCTGTCCTGGTAAATCTATTTTTGAACAAAGCCTCTGTGCCAAAATGGTACAAAAAATCTGTCAAAGTGTGCTTCTCATCAGTTATGTGGTCTCTGCCATTAATAGTGACTATTTTGATGGGTAAATATTTCAGGACAAAGATGCTAAAACCCTCATTGTTGTGGGTTTTTTTTTTTTGTTTGTTTGTTTGTTTGCTTGGGAGTTTTTTTGTACTGCCTTCCAAGGTCAGCATGTTACAATTCCAGCCAGAATGAAGAGACATTCCTTTATTGATTTACTCATTTACTGACTTTCTGCGAGCTGTTCAACTCTTCTGGAGTCTGGTATTAAATAGTCTCTGGGTATTTCCCATTTGCAGGCAGCTGATTTTTGTGAGCTGTTCAAACATCTGAAGTTAAGCTGCTGGCAGTGGTTAGTGCAGCCTCCAGAAACCCAGTTTTAGCTCTAGCATGTAGAAGTGATAAAAAGGAGGAGGTGGTGAGAAGTTGCAGCTGGCAAGTGGAAATGGAGGCTTCTTGGATCCCTTGCTCCATCTTTGCCTGAATGCTTCACCTTAAAAGCACTTTACATCCATGCAGTGTCTCAGCTGCCGTAGGCAGACAAGAAAGCAAATGCCCTCTTGTGCAAAAGTCTCTGAAAAAGTGACAGCAAATGCAAAGTGGCATTGTTGCAGGTTTTAAAGCCTCATCCCAGCCCCCAGGTGCTCGGCATCCAGGCAGTGTTGCTGCTCCTTTGGTGAGCAGATTGTCTTCGGTGCTAAAGCTTTTATGAGGGGCCCGCTCTTCTCACCTGAGAATTAACTAAAAATATCCCTTCTTCACTGATGGTCTGTAATGGCACTCAAATCATTCTCTCTCAGCCCTCCCTGTACATTTATTTGCCTTAAGATGTCTGTGGAGGCAGTGGAACTATTGCTTTTTCAGAAGCTGGAGATGAAAATGACTCTGTTGACACAAATTTGAGAGGGACGAGTGGCTGGCTTTTACAGCATGTCCTGCATGGCACAAACTCAGAGTGCTTTAGAGGGAGCAGAGGGGATTCCATGGAGGTCGAGATGCCCAGGATTGCTGCTGGGAGTGTTCAAACCTTGTCTCCTGGGTGTTTCCTCAGTCCCATGTGTCTGAACATCATTCTCCTGCAGGTTATTCATAACCATGTGTGACAAATGCTGATAAGGTGATATTTAGGCATTGTAACACACTGGTTTATCTCTCTTAAATAAAGAGAAGGGCATGAAAATCTTCTTTACAGTGCAGGTGACACTGGAACAGGTTGCCCAGAGAGGCTGTGGAGTGTCCCTCACTGGGGATTCTCCAGAACCCTCTGGATGGAATCCTGTGCCCTGTGCCCTGGGATGGCCCAGGAAGCCTGGACCCAATGACCCCACTGTGGTCCCTTCCAACCTGACCCACTCTGGGATTAATTTAGTGTAAATGGAGCTCCTAAAATTATGATAGTTTTTCTTAATTTTTATTTTATAAGAAAATATCTACTCCAAAATGATACTTGGAATCCAGCTCTCCTCTAAGTTATTTATTTGAAGCTCTTTGCAAATTTACTTCTTAGTTATGCATTAAGATGGATTAGGGTTTCAATACCCTAATACATTTTCCACTAATGTCTTGTGAAGAACAAATAAGACTGACTAGTAATTGATGCTTCATTTTAAAATTAGAAAGTTAAAAATCTTAGTTTGAGGACAATTTCCATTTTTGCATCCAATATACCATTTTGAGAGAGACGTTTCTAGATGGAGTGTCAGCCTGACTTTGCCTTGTTTTGCTTTTCATAAAGAGGATGGTTGGATTGGCTTGTGTTGTCCTGCATCAGAGTTGTTCTGCCTTAGAGGAAGTTTGATCACTGTGAAAACTCAGGAGAAAGACAGAGAGAAGAAACAGAATTGTTGCTTTTTATGGTTGGCTTGTAACTTGGTGTGCTGAGTTTAGTGTTATTTTTGTGTTCTGTTTTCCAGATTAACAATAAATGGAAAATTTCTTGTTCCCAAATCTCTAATTATGCTTGATTTTACAAATGATGTTCTTTAGATAAAAGCTGTGAGATGACTCACATGGACATGAGAGGAATTGTTGTGGGCATGAGATAATCCATAGTCTACCCCTCAGGAATTTCTGAGTCCCCAGTGTGCCTCCTTTATAGATCTTCCTTCCAGGACTTCCTCCAGTCATGTTCAGCAGTCTGTAATAATTTTAAATTGAAAAATGATTTGACAAAAATGCTATTAAAATGGTTTTTAAAGTTACAACTGCACTTGTAAACAAGAACATCTAAAACTAGTTGGGAAATTTAATCTCTAGTTCTTGGGAAACTTTCCTGTTATCAGTGAGTCATAACACTGATAAAATACTCCAGAAGAGTGAGGAATGGTGTTTATTTTTCTGGTCAAGTCCTGGTTTTAGTTTTGTAATGGCTAAACCACTGCACTTGCAAATAATAGCTGAGTTGAACAAAAATAGTTTTTAATTGTATGGAAAGCCTCAGTATAGTTTATTTTCAACCTGCATTCCAGAGTCTTCCCAGTTTGGTTCCTGCAGGTTATCCTGCAGGAGAGCAAGAGAGAAACCTTAGCAGAAAGTTTTTGCTGTTGTCTAATTGTAAATTTCTTAATGCTTTTCTTGATATGTGGGAAAATTTTCTTAACATCTTCCTAGGCATTTTGTGATCAATTTAAGTATTTTATTCTGGCATCTTGTTTGATGCAAGAACACCCTTTGTAATTTACCATGATTGGGATTAGTATTTTCCACACTTCAAAGAGTAAAATCTTGTTTTGTTACTCTGGAGTGGGTAGATTATAATGTAGGGTGTGTCATAAGTGATGTTTTGGGGAATATTTTTTTTTTTTTTTATTATGGATATCTAGGTGGTCTGTTTAATAATGGCTTTATTGCATTTTTCATTTTTTCTTTATTTTTTCCCCTTTAAAATGTGAGTAGTAGTAGTCTCATGGATAAATGCACTGTGTGAGTTCCTGGCTCTTTGGGATCCTTTGGAGAGCTGAATCCCTCTGGCTCTTTCCCAGCTCCCTGCCTGTGGTACCAAGCTCTTGTATGGATGGATAGCAATGGCTTGGACATTAATAGTGGTGTGACTGAATGCCATTTAATGTGATCTGCACTGATGAGTTGTTTCTTTTTTTCTATTTTTGCTTTTTTGTAGATGTGTGAACATATTCTTAGCGCAAGTGATTTGTATGAAATGCAAATGTGCCGGTTGTCCTGGCACTGGCTACCTTACATAACTCCACCAAATGGCCATGATTCAAGAAAAAGCTCTGTTTGTGCAGGTGCTAAGTGCATTTTCAGGAGCCAAAATGTGAAAGTGTTTGTTGCACTGTCGAGAAATCATTCTTTGAACTCGCAACTCAGATGAATTATAGATTTTCAAGCTATGCTTGTGCTATTTGTGATGCACCATCTGCATTCTTTGCAGCAAGTTTGGCATGGCTGTGATACTGGTTAATAGAGGTTAAAAGGCTCTACCTGTGGCAGCTAGGCTTCAAACAGGGATGATTTTTGTGTGCCTTACAGCATCTCAATATCTTGAATTAACAGTTTCCATGCTTTGGCTCTGACAGGAGCAGCCAAGCAGGTTTTTTTCCTAGACCCAATAAATAGAAGATGTCAGATTACAGCTGAGGGAACGACCCCTAAAATGAAATAATTTGCAATGGGCTTAGTTTTAACAAACTGGTAATTCTGTGGAACAGGGCTTAGGGTTTGCTGGGGACAGTGGGCTGGGGAGATCCAGCTGGAGCCCCAAAACATAACTCTGTGACACCAGGAGAGCACATCTTTCTCAAACCTTGGTCAGGAACCAGAGTGGGGCATGCCAGGATCCTTCCCTTTGCTCCCTGAGCTAAGAAACAACAGGGAATCTCCAGGCTTCAAGGGGCAAAACCCCCAATTTTGATGTGTTGTTGTAGATTCCCATCCTTACAAAGGAGATAATACTCAAGAGCTGGTCAAACATCCCAGACTTTTTTGTGTGATTTACAGTGCTGAAACAGCTTTTTAAGCCACCTCTAACCATAAATATGATGATAACCACTGCAGCATGCCCATGTGCTTTCATGAGTGCAAAGAGGCTCACAAAAGCAGTATTTAGCAGCAAACTGTGGGACATTATTTCAGTCTGGTGACACTGGAGCTTTGTCCCAGTCTTTGCCACTGCAACTTCACCAAGTGCAAGGTTTTGTTTTGTCTCCCAGCTCCTTGCAGAATAAATGTTGCTGGTGCAGGCATTCAGGAATATAATGGTGCTCATCATACAAAGATCGCTGTGTTTGCCTGCTCTGTACATTGCATTTCATATTTTCTCTTTTTAAGGTGGCCCATGGAAAGGGCTGTAGATGCCAGCAGGGCACAGCACCACAGTGCTGCATTTCTGTCACAGAAGGCATTTTATCAGTTAAGTGCTGAACATACCCAGAATTGTGTTTGGCATCCGTTTAGGCAGATGTTTAGGATGAAAAACGTGCTGTGAATGAGATGCCTCTCACTCCATGACTGGCTATGAAAAATGTGTTAGTCATTAATGGAGGAAAAATGCTATTTTTTTATAAATCTGACAAAGCTAGGATAATGTTCTGCTAGTAGGGTATGTACTTGTCAGTGTGTGTGCATGGTATAATTTTAAGACCTGTGGCAGTGCAGTGGTAACAGAGACCTGAGGGAAAAAAAAGAAAAAAAAATCAAACTTTTTGGGTGGTCTTTTTTTTTTTAATATATATTTTGTCATTCCTTTCAGCATTAAAGCCTTTTTCTTTTCTCTCAATGTCAGAGGCCGAAACCTCACTGCACTGTTTGATTTATTGAGTTGGCAGCATTGCTGTCACAGGTACAGGAGCAGCAGTGCTGTGCATTTTATCACTGGACTACATCAATATAGAATGGATGACTTCAAGTTTAGTTTTAGTGTGATTCCCTCAGAGTGGTCGAACTGGGTGAAAACTCTGTTTTAATAGCAGAGAATTAATTACAATATTCATGCATTTTCCATGAGGTTGTCACCGTGTACCTTTTCCCAGGCAGATGATTTTTATGAAGAAAATTAATTTCCAAAAAGCAGCATGCCATGCAAAAGGCGATTTTTAAAGCAGTGTTTCTTCAGCTTTCTTTGGGGGGAGAGAGAGTTGTTGATCTGATCTCTCTGTGAACACTCAGAACACCCCACAACCACACACAGGAGTGGTATCACACCCCAAGACAAAACTGTGAATGTTTCTTCACTCAGAAATGAAACTGTGATCTTTCAGAAGCCTTTGAATGTGTGTTTTACGTGGCCTTGCTCAGGCTGACCTTTCAGAGAGCCACGGGGTCTTTCTGGTGTAAATACTTGGTGGAAAATTAAGACGTCAGCTTTAAACATCACAAAACTTGTCATTATGTCAGATATAAAATATGTGGTGTCAAGAGGTCTGTAGGAGTTTCTACCACCGTCTATGGGCTGGGGAAAAGCTTTTAACCTCTTCTTTTATTTTAAAGCGTTTACATAAATATGGTGACATTTCACAGCTTTCATCTTAGGGAGGTGATCCTTGGAAAGAATTTTAAGGATTTTGATCAGTCCTTTTTATGAAGGCATAAAAAATAAAAGGTTGTGCCTGTTCTGAGCTGTGAGTCTTGTTGAGTTTGCTGGTAAAGGTTTGTATTCTAATACAGAAAAGCTCTGCCTTATCCCCAGGCAAAGCTGAATTCTGGAGCTGAATGAACTGATCCTGTCATTTTTGAAGTTGTTCCTTGGGGTAATGAGTGGCAGGTTTTTTTTTTTGTACTTGAGTATAATTTACAGCATTCTATCTGTAAATTTTTAAGAATCCATTTCCGCATATTTTTGGAATATGTGTATGATTGAGTGGGTCTCAGTGGAATTATTTTTATAAAAGGACAAATGTCTTCCCTCAAAGTTCAGCTTCTGGCCACACCAAGTTTATAATGCTTTTGGTGCAGGGGGCAAAGCAAGCCCTCGGGTCCTGTGTTGTGAGGAGACACCTTTAGCAGTTTATCTCCAATGTTCAATTTTTGGCACTTGTCACTTCTGGGAACTCTAATCCTCACCTTTCCCCAAGGACAGAGCCTTTGCAAACATCCCAGCTCCACAACAAACTCTGTCCTTCGGCATTCCTGAGGCACTTGAGGGATGCCTGGCTTGGAGAAAAAACCTCAGTTTTCTAAACCCACAGAGCAAATTATGCAGAACAGTTTGGTGCATATTCAGGGATGTTAATAAAGGCACTTTTAGCCCTGAACAAAAGCCCAAGCCTGCAGGAAAGGGGAGGAAACAATGGAATTTTTCACAGAATATTTGAATAATGAGATCAGTACGAGGCTGCATGTTGAAGACACCTTTTAGGCAATTTAGGTACTTAGGCTGAAGAGTTATTATTAAACCACTGAACACCCAGAAGTGCAACGTTGCATGAGATTATGTGCAAGGATCATTTCCTGCACTTCATAGCTCTGTCACTTACTGGCAGCGAAGAGAAAGAAACTTTTTGTTGTGCATGGCTAAAAGTTTGGCCTGATTTATGTGAGGTGGGTGCCCAGCTGGCACGATATATGAAAATATCTCTTCTCCTGATGAACTTCTTGTTGTTTCACAAGGGCTTTGATGCATTTGGAGCAGGTTTACAGCCTGCCCTGTGACAGCTTCAGTGCCCAGCCAGTGGAGATAAATTGGGGATGGCTGGCAGTGAAATCTTAAAAAATGTGCTGACATCCCAGCTGAACCACAGACACTTGATGGATTTTGTTTTGGGGGTGATTTTTTTTTTTTTTTTTGGTTCCTGGGTGTATGTAGAGAGTTGCTGCCACTTGAGGTCCCTGTGCTCCGTTAGCCTCAGGAGATGAGGGTTTTTAATTGGTGCATGCAGAAATAAATCAGAGTGCTCTTTTCACCCAGCATTAATGCTTCTGGTACAGAGTTTGCTGGTTTTCCCTTGCTGGGCAGCTCCTTTGGTGTGGTGTGATCTCAGATGCTGGAATATGCAGTCAGCACTTTCTCATCTGTCTCTCTCTCTCTGGTGTTAATTACCAAGCCTTTGCAGCCTGCACCATTGCTTCTTTTCAACTGTGTTTAGTCAGGCTTATTTCTGAAACTAAATAAAGGAGAAGGAGCTGAAGAATTAATACTGGCACCTGCCAGTGCTTGAGTTAATGAGCTATATGGAGGAAAGCCTTGTGAAATTTCCCTTTTTTAATCTTTTTTTATTTTTCTGTTTTAATTACTCTGGTTGTCCTATAGCACCAGTCAGCACTCCAAGTAATGTTAATTTCTTTGCCACAAGAAATCCATAAAAAAAGAGCTACTTCCCTGTGTAGTTTTAACCCTTGTATCTATCCTAACCTCAGACATAAAGAAGAAGAAAGCCTAATAATTTCTGCCCCTTAGAAATGCAGGGTTTCACCATAAGATGTTCCTCTACTGCATGCTGGGCTGGGACCTGTGAACTGACCCTTCCCTTTTGAATTTAATTTTAATTAATTTAACTTAGCAATTTGCAGAGTTTGTCTTTTTGTATTTTTTTTTTAAATACATACTGCTTACATTTGAAATATAATAATGGTTAAATGACCCACAGCAGGCTGAGCTGCATTCCTGTGTTGCTGATCACTCACACTGGGTTTTTGTGCAGCCTGCACAGCAATAGGCAGCAACTCATTACTGCTTCATGCAAGTGAGCATCTCCCTTCAAAATATCTCTTTTTTTTTTTGAAAGCCAGAGACCAGCACAGTGTCTGTGGAGCCTTTGATCTTAGATTAAAATAATGCTCAGCGTGCGAGGGGGAAACTCAGAGTTTTGTTCGGAGTTTGGGGAAAGGTGACAAGGGAAACAAGAAATATCAAATGAGAATTTTGGGCCAGATATTCATCAAATAGTGGCTTCATCAACCCAAAGGACATAAAGAGTGAAAAAGCAGTCTCAAGAGGATGCTACTTAGGAGAAAAACACCTAATTAGTGGAAGATACCAGTATTTTAGAGTGCCAAAATAGCTGTTTATCTGAATTGCCAGCAGGTCCCTGCTAACTCTTCATAAATGTGAAAAAAACCCCAACATCCCATTGTAGAATATTTGCCTAACGTGCCTTTTATAGAGGCAGAAAGTCCAACTTCCAGACTTCTCTAAAGGTCTAGTATGACTATGTTGTGAGTACAATAAGATGTTCCTTTTCCCATGCCTAAAAATAAAATGCCTCCATTTTTTTGGAACATTTGTTCGTTTTTTTACTACCACAAAAAAGACACTCCATAATTTCATAGAAAACTAGTTTTATTTAACACTGCATTTTTCAAATGGGAATTGCATCTTCAGCTTTGTAATAATTTTTTTTATTTGCTGAAGATTGCCCTTCTCTCCTTTGGGAATAGTTGAGGTTTTAACTTTTTTTTTCTGCTTTGACATTGTTTCTTCTCCTGTTTATGAGAATTAGACACAATTTTCATATACATTAATGGTTCAAAAGCAAACAATTTAGTAGTGTCATCATAGCAGCCTCTTTCTAAAGTATAATGTAAATGTAATAACGAATTGCTGCATCAAAAGGGAAATTAATTTTCTCTGTCTTCTTTGAGAGTGGTTAATTAAAAGGAAGGTATTAACTGGTAAAGATTGGATTGTTTGTGATATAGCTCTAAATAAAGGGCTTGGGGTTGCCTGTGCTGTTACCTTGACAGCTTTCTTTAGGATAACCAAATGCACACAAAATAAATAATCTGAGGAAGGGAGAGAATTTCTACTAACTGTCCACAGCCGGATAAAATATTTCTGCTATAATTCACCTGATTCTATCACAGCAGCTATTTGTTTTGTTCTTGTTACTTTTTTCCCCCCTCTTCTTTTTACCTAATTTAATATTGGTAATTAAAACTGAATCATCTCATTGGCCTCTCTGAAAACAGGAATGGTGGATTGCAGATAAAGCATTGGTCAATCTGAAATCTGCCTTTAAAATCTTTCTTTTTTTTACACATTAATTTTTTTTTACAAGTAACTTATTTATGACAAGATGAAGCTTAAAGGACATAATTAAAGGATATTAAACTACTGAAAAATCTCACTGGCCTCTCTGAAAATGGGAATAGTGGATTTCAGATAAAGCATTGGTCAATCTGAAATCTGCCTTTAAAAT
>VZTZ01011621.1:113890-125983 GCA_013400955.1 Drymodes brunneopygia | reverse complement strand
TTACAAGGGTCCAAAGTATCTTATTTATGGCAATATTAGGATTAAAGGGCATAATTGAAGGATATTAACTTTCAGTGGAGTTGCATCACTTGGCCAAAAGGAGGGCCCCTTATCTCTGTGTGGATGCACGAATAGCACCAGTTCAGCATCTGCCACGTCTATTTAAAATAATAATAATGAATTTAGTCCTTAGGAAAGCAAAAGGTGAACAACAGCAGCAGCCCTTGCCAGGATTAGAGCAGGGAAGTGCTGCCACAGCGTTTCTCAGCCCCTCTGCCAAGACACTTGAGTTGTAGGTGGTAGGAGCAAAGCTGTTTGAGCCTTTTAAATCCCACCTTGCCAGAGGAGCCCCCCAGGTTCTGGGTGTGCTCAAGATGTGGCTCCTCACCATGCTTGGTGCTGGGTGCTCACACCCAGGGCTGGCAGGCAGCAAAATCCTTCTGCTTCTTTGTTTGTAATAAATTCACGTCGTGGCAAGGGTTGAACGTAAGATTCAGAGATCTTAAAGGCTTAAAAAAGAGCTTTTGGGGTAATTTTGCACTTATTGCTGATAGTGCTGCTGGTTTGCCACAGTGGTTCTTTGTCACATCCAGCCCTGAGCCCTCTGCTTGAAATGATCTCAGAATCTCCTTTGCCAAATCATTACACTATTTGTTTTTAGTAGTTTCCTTTTCATCTTTTAAGATGTTAGCTTTAATTTCTTGACTACAGGCATTTTTCTCTTGCACTTGCCTCACTTTTTTTATGAACACTTCTTAGGCTCTTACAAAGAATGTTGAATTTTAGCAGTGTTTTTCCTCTGGGTACCTGTTGAAACCACTTTTAAAAATCGAGACTTTCTGCACAGATACAGCATTTTATTTGGTGGCATTTTCTGGAGGCTGTTCTGGACAGAGTTGGTGGCATTTTTAATAAAAACACTGTGCACATGCACTTCACCACCAGGTGCTGGGTAGGTGGACCAAATTCTCCCACTGGATGAAAGATTGGACACGTCTGACAACAACAATCTTCAAATCAAAACCAGGAATTGTCACCACCTTCTCCTTAAGACAATGGCATTTTTTAAACTTTGGAAAGGAATGTAAGATGTTCTGGTTGTAGCATCACTATTTCTGTTCCGTGACTCAATTTATAATTTTTTTTTATAACTGATCATCTTTCTCTCTCTTGTTCCTTGTTCTCTCTTTTAATTTTTTTTTTTTTTAATTCTCTCAACCATTATGAATCCCAAAATTCACCAGCAAAATAAACCAGAGAATGTTGTTACTCTCTTTCTTCCATGCTGGGTCTTAATACTGGAGGCAGAAAATTAGTGGTAAAGATAATGAAGGGATTTCGTTGCTTCTTTAGCTTAATTAAACAACAGACAGAGGAAATCAACAGACTAATGCTGAAAAAGATTGTGTTAACTTCCTCATAGTTAATGTTTAGGATTATAAAACAGTAAATAATGGAATGTGTGTGGTTATTTTTCTTCCTAATAAATTCCCACAATTAATGTTAATGCATTAATTTTTTAGTTTTTATATATATATATATTTATATGTATATATATATTTATAGATATATTTATATATATCTATAAAAGACATAAGTCTTTAGGAAATCACAGAAAGCTGTTCTGGAAATATAATTGTACAGGGAAAGGGAAAAGAGGAGCATAATGAGAACATAACTGTGATTTTTTTTGGTGTGGTTTATTCTGCACTCTGAAGTGCCCAGCTAGGAGAGGCCAAATGTGGGAAAGCTGTCCCAGGAGAAGATGCTCAGCTAAGAAAGCAAAGTGAAAAGACAGAGAAGTCCTGGGATTCTCTTCTGGAAACACAATGAGAATGGAAAAACACAACAAGGTGGGACTGAACAGTTCTGCCCTAAAATTTAGAAACTAAATAATCAAACTACTTCTGTAGAGTTTGTGTGGTTTTGGCCTCTTTCCAGGGTGTGTTGGGATTTCCCCCCAGAAATGTTCGAAATGCCAGAATCAGTCATTCTGCAATGAGTGTTTCAGCACAGATTTTTATCTGTGTTTATCAGGAAATCCTTTTGGCTCGTGTCAGTTTTTCTCTTAGACATGCTGATGTCCTTATTAGTGAGAACAGCTTTATTAGATAATTGCAAACACATATGGGGACATTATTCTGATTTAAGAAACTCCTGCTTGGATTCAGTGCTTATGTTCTTGTTTAGCACATCAGTGAGCTGTCTAGCTTCACATGAGGTTGTTATTTGATATTGATTTATTTAAGTTACTGCTACTCTTGTATAGATCCTGGCTTAATTTCGGGCTAATTTGGTTTTAACTGAAATTGATGGAGCAGCTATTTAACAGAAGCTGATAGAAATGACTGCTAAACTAAAGATGTGCAAACCTCCAAAAAACAAAGAAAAAGCTCAAAAATCTTATTATTACGTGTGCATTAGAAATAAATCTTTCAGCTGCTGCAAAGGGTGGGGTGATTTTATCTTATTGCCAACTATAAAAATACAAAGCTTCAGATTAAAGTGTGAAGGTGTAGCTAAGATAAATATCATTACATGGAGATTTTTTGCTGAAAGTTAAAAATGGACCTTATCCAGTTAATACTGGTGTAATTCTGTGAAATGCAGGGACTCCTGCAGATGGGGGGGTCCCACCAGAATGGATGGGGACAAGTGGTTTTCCTGTGCTGTGTTCTGACAGTGAACAATCCCAGGTGCTTGTTTTCTGTGGTCTGATTTTCTATTTGTGAATATTTAATATTTCAAAAGTTTATTTTTATGGGCTTTAAAGGCCCATCCAAGAAGTTCCTGGCCCCTGAGGTGGACCTTAAGGAAAGGCCTTACTGAAGTGGGCAGGAGGAATCTGGAGAGGACTCCCACTCTCTCCCCAGAGGCTAAATCAAGTTTAACTACTTTTCTTCTGCTGCCTGGTTATTTTTTATCATTTATAATCTGATCATGCTCCCTTTCACTGGTGCCACCCCTGGAAACAATCCTTTAAATTTTCCTGAGGGGATGGTTTTTATTTCCCCCATTTCTTCTTTTATATTTTCTGTTCTCTTTACCGCTGAACTGAGTCACTGCTTCAGTAGCTGGGCATCTCTTGGACTCAGAATTGAATCCTTTTTTTTGCCATATGTGGGCAATAAAAAATGGCCTGTACAGCAACTTTTAAATAACTTTTTCCATTATTCTGTGTACTAAATTTACCAGTCTCATATATATAATTAGAGAGATAAAACCTACAGATAAAGCCAAACCCCTGCTAATCTCCTTTCACTACCCAAAATTCCTGCAGTCAAAAGCAGCCTATGTGGAAGCAAATGCAATTCCAATTTATTTTAATGGGAAATTCAGGATTTTCAGATCGAGGCTGATTAAAGCTGCTCCTGATACCAATTTGCTGCAAATTATTCTTGTTTTGCATAACCCCCAAACATATTAATTTGCTACTTAAAACTGCCTGCTGCTAGCAATTAGATCACCAGGCTGCCAGTCCAAGTTTTTCCCCCACTGAAGCTGGCAGGGTTCAAGTGGCCCTTTTCTGCCTCACCTCTGGGAGTCCATCCCCAAAGAGCCAATGTTAAATTTAGCCAAAATGAAGACTGAATAATCACATGGATTCTGAGCTGCTCACCCAGGCCAGCTCTTCTCCTGCTTAACTTGGAACTGGTTCAGGAGCACTTACAAAACTGAGTTATTTTAGTAATCTGGAGTTCACGGAGTATTTGGCTGTGAAAATAACACAGTCATTTTTTCCTGTATATTGGGAGGGATATTGCTTAGGTATTGCACACAACTTCTACTTTTTACTTGGCTTGAGGTATCTTAGTGCAGGTACTAGGCTTATTTGAAAGTAATAGAAATCAGATGGATAAAGTTCTAATTAAAACTTTTTAGACTCTTTTCCTATTGTTGTTTCATCATCATTTCCTTTATATCCTTAAATATTTCCTTCCCTCTGTTGATGGTCCCATAGAAAATTCAACTTGGTGTTTGTTTAAAGACTGAGCTTTTAAATTATTATGGTTGTACAAAGCTTTTCTGGGGCAGAAATTACCTCATCAAAAGTAGCTCTTGAAATGGTCACAAGTTTCTTTTTAAGACATTTTCTCAGTGAAAGAAATCCTGAAGTAGTCAAAGGTTAAAAAATAAACAGAGAGGGAGCTCCACTGTGTCCTTTCCTGCTTGTTTCAGATGCAAGGGCAAAATGGGTTGGGTTTATTTGGTGATTGCTGCCCTTAAAGCTTCCTTAAAACCATTGATTATTAGCTATACACAAGGAATTCACCATGGATAAGCATCCCTAATTTCTGAGAGTTTTATTTTCCTTCCTCTTCCACTTTGTAAGTTTTATTATGCAGTTGCAGAGGTTTGGGATTGTGTTGCCTTAAATTAGTGAGCTGATCCCTTTGTAAACCAGGACTTTTAGAAGAAAGAAGGTTTTTTTTTTTTTAATAGCAAGAAGTTCTTTTTCTAATAGAACACTGTCCTTTATTGCTTGATGAGCTCTAACTCCTATTCTGATTTTGTTGTGCCATAGATGTAAAAGATGCAGAAATGACTGCAATAAGAATGAGGTAAAAATATCCATATCTTACTGGAGACATTGGAGAGTGCATGGAGCAGGGGGCAGGAAGAGATTTTCAGTATTCAATGCCAGTCTAGGATTTCTTAATGTGATATAAAAACCTGATATTTTCAAGAGGGTTGAAAGGAATGCTGACAGCAGTTTCAGTTCTTTAAGAAGTCGTGTCTGTAAAACCAACTTTCTTTTCAGAGCTGGCAGTACTGCAGGTATACAAAGACTAATAGGTACAAACCATCCTCTAAGCCAAAAACCTGGAATTTCTGCCCCTGCCTTCTAAGCAGCTTAATGTGAAAGGTGAATTATAGATAATTATTTTGCCCCCTGCAGATTCAGAGTGGAAGAACTTCAGGATGCACAGGTATTGCTCCATGTGTCCCTCTGTACCTCTGGGAATTGCTCTTCCTTCGTGCCCGTAATCATCCACTGAGTTTGGAATTTGCTTCTGAACTTTGGGAGTGGACACCTGTAAAACTGGGTGTGAGTTTTGCACTGAACTGATCATAGTAGTTTCACTTTTTTAATAACTTCTGAGGGAGTGACCATTGCCACAGAGAAATCCAAGCACAGGGAGGGTGCCACCAAGCAGGCAGGGCAGTAATATTTCCCACTTGCAGGGTAACGGGGAGGATTAATCTGATTCAAGCCAAATTTACAAGCATTGCCTCACTCTTTTCTAAACTGGGGCTGTTGGCAGCTGTTAAATCAGTTGTTGTAAGCATTACAGCTCTTAAGTTACATTATTCATCAAGAATAACAAGCCTGCTTGCAGCTTGCCTCTTTCAAATGCTTGCTGCACACACATTTAACCCAGTCTTCACTGCAGCCAAGAGAAGAAAGGAGCAAAATGTTCTTTCAGAGTGAATCCTAATGTAGAAGGTAAGTTTTCCTTGTTAGGGAACAGTTAGAAAGTGCAAATAAGCGTCCCAGTTCAGCTGAAACTGAACTCAGCAGCTCAGAATTCCTGTCCCAAGTGGCACAGAGGAGCAGAAAAATGATGATAGTACTGGAGGAAGTTCCCTGTCCCCACCACTGGCCATGCCTTGCCCAGACAGGAGTATTTAATATTTATTCCATCAGTGCTGAAGGCAGCCTCGAGGAGATCCACTGCACAGTTAATTTATAAGGAAGGAGCAAGATAAATCAAGGATTTTCTTGGCACCAGGTGGGGATGTGGGGGCTCAGTCAGCTGTCGTGGCATGGGGCTGGATCTGCAGTGCCAGGTTTGTAACTGAGGGAGGCTGTCACAGCCTCACTTCCTGATGTCAGGGCATCAGAGCACAGCACTGGTGACATTTGTGTCAGTGGGAGATCGTTTCAGATTAGTTGGGCTGTAATAGGACATTTTACTAATGCATTTTGACAGTACTTTCAAAATCCAGTTATGCTTGCCCGTCATCATCGCTTGTTGTGTATTTCTAATCCGACACACAGGACAGGCAGCAAGGAGAGGAGGAAGGAAAAAAAGATATATAAAAGCTTTAGTGACTTACATGGACATTATTACTGTTACACTTTCACTGGGTTCCTCTGTCTGAAGCACAGAGCCTTATATAGAAGAAAAAAACTGTGCCTGGGATGCTCACAGCTGACACACACCCTTATTCTGGGGATTTGGTGGGGAAATGAGGGCTCAGGATCTGCTGAACCACGGCTTCGCACAAATGCAGAGTTTAAGGAACTTCTAGGGTTATCTTCTAGTCCAGAGTTACTCCAAGCTGAATCCTTGTCCACCTTGTCTGCATGTCTCAGAAATGCACCTGGTTAGGAGTGAATGTGAGATGTGTAAGCACTTGGTCAAGCACAAACCTTTTCCCCATTCTCCTCTCTGTGTTGGCTTTTAAAGTGTACTATTTAGTGAAAAAAAAAAAGTCTTGATGATGTGTGTGCTGGAAACCAGTTGTCCCAGTCAAAGTTAGGTCAATAAGCAGGAAATTATTTTTGTTATAACTTTAGTTTTCAAGAACAGTTTTTCTTGACTTGATTGCTTAAAATAGTTTGGCTTGATGTACTATTTTGTACTATTTGTACCAGTTTAATGTGTACAGCATTCTTTCTTCTGGCATCTTGCTTGTTCTTGAGACTTAGCCAACAAAGAGGAAAGCCTTTCTCATTGTCCTGAGATTTGGTCAGAAAAAATAAAATAGATCTTTCAGGAACAGACCTGTGATCAGGGTATTGCTAAGCAAAGTAACCAGATGGAATTTGACTTCCCTGTTTCCAGGATGAAGCACAAAAGTTATTTCAGCTCAACTGCAGAGTGCATGGCTCAAACCTCTTAGTAAACTCCAAAGAATTCTAGTGGGAGTAGTTTGGAATATTCCTAGTAGGGAAAAAATCCCCACCCTATTCTGCATCAATTGGTCCTGATAGATACAGAATGTCAAATCCCATGGTGGATTCCCTAAATGCTTCCATCTTTTGAGGGTTTTGGATGTCTTTTCAGCCTCCTTGGTTTCTGCTTTTGAATTGTTAAAGCAAGAAGGGCGGGAGGGAATGAATATAAACCCAACATTTAACATGTAGCTAAATTCAGGGTGTTTGAAATACTGTTTTTTCACTCAGAAAATGGCCTGATGTGTATATAGTAAAACCTTTACTATAAAACAATGCAGAGTCATGAAAGGCATTGCAATGCTGTTTTTGGATTCTTTTCCCCATCAAGCCCAGTGGAATTGCAAGCTGTTAATTGAACACGTGGCATTTGATATCAGCACACAATATTATTTGTTAGAGAAAGCACGGAGCACAATGATGCAAACTTAGTTTCCTGTGCCTTCTGATGAGTCCTCTGCCCTGAGAAGTGAATGCTGTTGGAGAATATTGAGTTCTTGTTTCTGTTACTGACTGTAAGGAAGGATTTCATTCTGCAGGAAATACCCTGTAAAATTCAATACATCAGATTCTTTGTTTTCTAAACAGCTGAGATTCTGCCCCCCCTGGATTCACACAGGTAGCAGGCAAGTGAATAAAAGTGCTGAACTGTGTTTTTTTTTTTTTAAATTAACATTTAATTGGGTTTTTGTTCAGTGGATAATTGCTTACCCTGCAAAGCCAGACATTTTTAATACACGCATAGAAAATGCATGTTAAGTAATTAAGAAATTTCTTTTAGAAAGGAAAAAATACCAAGGAATAAGAGGCAGAAGCTAAAGCACACAATGTAGAAATGCACTTGAGTGTTCAGGTAGTTTTTCTTTTCAGCTGTGAGAAGATTGTCAGCTCACAGATGTCCCCAGGGGCTGGAACTGTTTAATTTTCAGGCTTTCTGCTGGAAGGATGAAAATACAGTCAGTGAAAAAGGCACCTGAAGAGAAGAGGATGTTCTGACAATGATGAGGCCATAATGTCTCGGGTCTTCTGTTTAAAGCTTTCCTTTAGCAATCACTGAAACCTCTCTGCACATGACAATATCTGTTTATATGTTTGATGGCTTTAGATAAAATCATTCTCCTTTTTCTACTACCAGGTCTTTTTCCATCTTTGTTTTATGGAAACATCCAACAAATTTAGCAATTCCAACAGCACGGAGATATTTGAAGGCTGGTGCTCATGGCTTAAGTCTACATTAGCAAGAAGTGTGGCCAAATAGGAGCAGATCAGTGGCATTCAGCAGCTGGAATTAAGGACTCTGTGCCAATACCATGACAATTCCAGCATGTTGTAATTCTGAATATCTCTTACCAGATTCTACAGACTCCCTGCAGCAGTGAGTGCATCTTCCAGGGTACCTGGAATACATAAATTTGTGGTCTGGACACACTTTACATTGTGAATCATATGACAAGAGGAAGAGAAATGGGATTTTGCTTTAAAAGTGTGGCTAAAATGCTTCTATAGCTGCAGCCATTTAGTGGCATTAACAGCGTCACTATCAAAGGTATGGCTGTTTCCTGTACGCTGCTACAAATTAAAGCCTTTTTTTGATACACTGAATTATATCCTAGACTTAATGAATGTAGCTTAAACCTTAGGGTTTTTTTCCTACAGGTTTAAGTGCCTGCCATTGCAGCACCATTTCTCTTCTTAAGAGCTTCCCTTTCCCAGCACCAGCTCTCAGTGAATTCAAAAAGTGATATGTCAATGGTTGGCAGTGAAAGTAGCACACAATTTTAGCTTCAATTTCAGCTTTTCAGCTCCTGTTTATATCAGTGCTTAAAAATGTGAACTTTGGATTTGGTTTGGTTTTTTGTTTTTTGGTTTTTTTGGTTTTTTTTTTGATTGGTTGGTTGTGTTTTGGAAGAGAGGATAGTAAAGTATCTCCAGTGTTTGCTTCTGTGTGCCTCTGGCCATGTCTTACCTCCAGTGGTTGAATTCAAAAATATGTTAAATTTGGGGAAAACAACTAACTAGGAGGTATGAGAGAGTTTGTGAAAAAGGAATGTATAGATATTCTAGTCGCTGGCCATTAATTGAGCTGTTTTATTTTTATTTTATCAGCATCTGATGTATTCAGTGTTACGAAATTGTCATGTTTATGCCTAGCTTGACAACTGAGCCACTCACTCCCTCTCCCCTCGTGGGATGTGGGAGGGAATCAAAGGAGCAAAGTGAGAAAACTTGTGAGTTGAAAGACAGTTTAATAGGGAAAACAAAAGCCAGGCAGAAGGAAAAGAAAACAAGGAATTGATTCCCTACTCCTCATCAGCAGGCAGGTGTTCAGCCATCCCCAGGAAAGGTGGGATGGAATGTCCCTGTGGCCAAACTGGGTCAGCTGTGCCCCCTCCCAAATTCTTGTGCACTCCCAACTCACTCAGAAAAGACCTGGACACTGCAAGCACTGCTCAGCAGTAAAAAAATAAAAACTTGGCTGAATTATCAACACTGTTTTCAGCACAAATCCCAAACACAGCCCCATAGCAGCTACTATGAAGAAAATTAATCCTACCCCAGCCAAATTCAGCATTAAAAATAGATTGTTTTTTTTCATGTCAGTGGGCTGCTTGTGACAGGTACCAAATTAACAGCACAAGAAATCAAAGTCTTTTTTTTACCAATAAATGAGTTCATCAAGGGTGTAAGGAACACAAATTTCCCCCACAGTGCTCGAGCAGTGTGCCTCAACCCTGACCTGAGAGCACATCTCTGAGGGGAAAGGCGTTTGTTAAATTTCTTTTCCAATTAATTTGACAGCCCTGCTGAGACTCCTAACAAAAGTACTAATTCATGCAAATTGCAGTAGTGGACCTGTGTCATCAAGGAGCTGGGCTGAGCTCTCTGGAACATCACACAAGCCACCAGGCAGCATTTTGATTAGGAGGTGACACTGGGTTTGGAGTCTGTTCTGCATTAATTTTCTCATAGGGACAGCAGCAGATCCCTGGATGTGCTAACAGGAGTGGAAATTTGCAAAAGAACAGTCTCAGTAAATGCATCATCATTTTCCCTCCTGGAAAGAAAATTTATACCTTTTATATGTCTGAATTAACTGTTTTGACTCGGGATATGTGCATTGACACACTGGGAGATATGTTGCATGGATTGCTAAAAAAAAAAACAACAAAAAAAACCAAAACCCCCAAACCAGACAAAAAGAAAACCAACCCAAAAACAAAAAACAAAACAAAACAAAAAAAAAAAAAAAAAACCAAAAAAAAGGCCCAAATGTGTTAGAGAGCAAGATATAAAATGTAGTCCAACATAGAAATCAGTTGGTTTCATCAGACATGTTATGGAAAGAATCAGAGCATTTTCCACTGGATAAATGACAGGGTAGAAGCAGAGATGGGTATGATCAAAGGATCAGAAGGTATTCCTGTAAAAGCTGATTGAAAAGTTTGTGTTTGTCCATCACAGAGAAGATGAGTTCATGATAGATCTTTGTAAGACGAGGAATGGCTTCGAGGGGACACTTCAGGAGCAGCTGGTCTTCCTGTCATGTAATAAAAACCAAGAGTACATTGATTTGGCAAAAAAACTAACAAATTTGAAGGTAAATTGAAGGAATGATGAATTTTCTCACTTCACATCGACTGCCTAGACTGGAGCAGAATGCATTGTAACCAATAATTTGCAAAAACACCCCAGATATTGGATAGTCTACATGAAGGACAGCATAATGATGAATAACGTAATTATCTTTGTTAAAAAACAAGTTAACAGATATATCTAACCCTATGTTTCCAGGTTTTTATATAGTATTTAGGTTGTAGGTGTGAGGGTGACATAATGAGGGATTGCAAATGGTGATTCCCTCGTGGCCTTCCTCTTGCACTTCCATGTGATGTTAACATTGGATGTGAGACGGGCTCTAGGTAAATGCCAGGACTAGATGTCATCTGCATGGAAATTCATTTCTTCCTCTTTATTTACAGAACCTTTCCTGTTCTGAACCTGTTCACCTGACCTGCTTTGGGCACAGAGAAATTACATAAGCATCCCCAAGCTAAAAAAGTTGGTTTTTTACTCATTAGCTAAATCTAGCCTGCAAGGATTACCAGCACTATCTTGATTTTTCCACTGGCTTGGAGCAGAGGCTGCCAGGTCTGTTTGCTTTACTCTGGTGGGGATTGCTTTGTTCTTGTTTTGATTTTTTTTTTAAAGTTCTGACATTGAGGGGAGAGGTTGAGCAAAGACTAAACCTGGGCATTGCCACAGTTATCCCTTTGTGGCACTCTCAGCCTGAATTAATTTTTATTTAAAATTTACTGTTTGAAGCTATCACAATCCTATGTCTAATTTGCCTTTGAGGAGTTCCTAGTGTAAGTTCAGCTCAGGGAAAAAGCATTTCTTTGCTTTTTATCCTTGCCAGCTGATCATTTAAAATTCTTTATGTGTGTATTTGTACAGCCTTTTTTTTTTTTTTACTGTTCAGGTTGGTTCTGGTGGGTTTTTCTCTGGTATTTCTTTAATTTAACTTGCTTCTTGAATTAGCAAGTTATTTTCCATCTCTCTGCGGATCAAATTAAGTTTCTTTAAAAGAACAAAACATGAAATTGCTTTGTTTGATGAAATGATAACTTAATATATCTCAGAGCGCCCAGGCTTTGAGTTAGGAAAAGCCTTATTTAGAGAAAGCGAATGCTAGTGCTTATAAAGATGAGTTTATTAAACTCCTGATTTAAATACTTGTTGAAGTAGGATTTCTTTGCCCCAGAAATGACTGAAGAGAAGTCAGGTAATGTTTTTTTCTTTGCTGTAATGTTATTTTAGACCTGCCACCTTTGACATTGCACTTTAAACAACATTGCTGGCAGCAATCCTGCCTGGAATGCAGTGCACAAAAAAGAGACTCGGGAGCCCTGCAAGGCACAAGGTGCAGCTATCACAGGCTGTGGTGGGAAGGTGCAGGGTTATTCACCCAGGACATAGAATTAATATGTACATAGAATTAATATGTAACAGTAACAGTTATTAAACAAAGAGCGGGAATTGTTTCTGCTCAGTGGCTTGACCTGGGAGTAAAGCCAATTTAAAAAGCATCTGATTAAAAGATGGTAAGGTCACAGATCACTGTAAAATATGAAGCGGGGAGGGAAAAAGCAGAAATTTACTCATGAGGAAGATTAAATACTTTTTTTTTT
>VZTZ01011621.1:53866-113885 GCA_013400955.1 Drymodes brunneopygia | reverse complement strand
ATTAGATTTTTTTTTTTTTTTTTTTTTTTTTGTGCTAGCAGCACCTTTCAGGTGTCAAAAATGAAAAGTGCTCGTTCTGAGCAGTATTTTTCTAGGGACATTTCAGTGTCACATTGCACTGAATCCCTGCCCCATGCCTATCCCACAGATGATGTAAGAATACAAATACTAAGAACATTTGCAAGTTTTTATTTCTTGAACAGGCAGAACGGAATCCTACAGGCAAGGAGAGAAAGTCAATATCCTCACCTCTTCCTGGGGATGTTTTTACAGTAGTGGTAATGGAATCCAATCACAACAAGAGATTTTAGCCCTCCTCAGAGCCTTTCTCAATATTATTTCCCTCTTCCCTCAGGTGCCAGCACCACAGCCCATCACAGAGAAATCCTGCTCTGCATATACAGCAATAGCCTTTCGTTTTCAGACCTGCTCACTTAAGTGGTGTCTTTTTATTCAGCTCTGATGACAAAAAGTGTGCCTGAATTTCAATGGAAATATGAATCAAAAACACACTGTAATTTTTAGAAGCCTTTTTTGGGCTGAGTTGGTATTCAAGAAGTTACACAGAGACCGAGGAGAGAGAGAGGATGATACAGACACATAAAATGCTGTAGATTGTGTGGCTTTTCAAATACTAATAAACAATGAGAGCTGCTGAAGGTGGTTTCATTGCTCTGAGGGATTTTGAAGGAAACCAATGTTATGAAGTGTTGTTTGCTGGTGCATGGGCTGCAGTAGTGAACAAAAGGGAGGAAAAAGCTGTGTAAACACTTTTTAAAGGAACTGGAGGATAGTTCAAAGATGCAAGGGGACTGTGGGCTTTGAGGTGAGCCAGTCACTGGCATTTTAAGGAAATGGACATAGCACAGTGCCCTGGTCTCACTGACATGGTGGTGGTAGGTGAAAAGTTGGACTTGGTGGTCTCAGAGGTCTTTTCCAACCTAATTGATTTCATGATTCCCTTCCCAGCACACCTGCCCAGCCAAGGTTCATCCTGTGGCCTCAGGTGCAGCTTCAGGACCTCTGCTGCTGCTCAGGTGGCAGTGGGAATAATTTGCACAGCCCCTCTAACAGTGGAAGAATTCCAAGGGGAATTTTTCCCTGTCCTCTCTGCAGGGCACGGGAGGTTTGTCCCAGGGCTGCTCTCATCTGTCTCATTAATGCACACTCTGAGGATGGGTTATCTGTGAGCTCTGCAGGTTTGTGACTGAATTCCCTTCTTTTGTCAATGCTGTGGCTTAGTGCCACGGTGACATTTCACCCCTGGGCTGTTCTAATGAGGAGCAGAGGGACAAAGGGAGGAAACAATCAATTGCTGGGTGCTGGACACCCGATGTGTATCCATTTCCAGTGTGTTGTGATGCTCCAACCTTTCCTAAAAAGCACAAAAAGGAGAGCTCCTGCAGAGCTGGGGAGTGCCAGGCAGCTTGAAAATGAATTTTCTCTGACCTTGTGCAGGAGATGAGCCCTGGAGTGCTGGGCTGGGACATCACCAGCACCAGGCTCCAGTCATTCCTTGGTATTTACAGCTGGGAATTGGGGAGATTGCTCTGCATGCAGGGGGCTGCAGCACCTGAATGCTAAAATGCTCCTGTTTACCAACAGATTTATGTTTTAATTTAAAATAAATTCCAATTTAAATTAATAATTTAACCCTTAATTGGGAGCATGTTTTCATCCCAGGCAGATTAGTCAAGCTGAGGCAAAATTCACTTTGCTGTGCAAAAGACAGTCACATTTCTTCAATCAGTAGCTAACACAGATAATTCCATGCATTTGTTTTCCTCTCACTAAATTAACTTTCCCTGCTCTCTGTCTCTGAGGCAGACTCATCAGTTAGAGGTTAAGGAAGTTCATTTTCACACAGTGACAAGGACAACCAGAGTCATGAAATTCTTACCAGCAGGTGACTCAATAAAGTCACCCTGGCGTCACACTCAAATAAAAGACTGAAATCAGACTAAATGCAGTTTTAAAATTCTGCAGTTGGGAGTTATCACAGGAATGAATCACCAGGACCAACAGGCTTGGGGAGAGCTTCCTAAAAAAGCAAAAAGAGTTCATATCATTTATGTAGAAACTCCCAAAGTTTCCTTTATTCACTTTTAGTGTGCTAACAGTTGTTTTTTTCCTGGCCCAATGCATCTACTTCCTCCTGCATTGTTCCCCATTGTGAGGGAAAGAAAAAAATTCTTCGTTTTTGGAAGAAATTGTTGAGAAAAAGCAACTGCTGGTCACAGATGGTTTCCATGCTAAAATTAGAGATTCTGTGAAGACTTCCTATGCAAATTCCTATGGTTTTTTCAACCTAACTGAAACCAAAGTCATGGTATTTGCCTCAAAAAGCCAAATCTTCTTCTATCAGTACATGTCGTCCAGTTTGTCTGACAGAAAAATTAATGCATTTTGAAGTAACAACTTCATTTTTTCTCTGTTATATATCAGCATTTTAAAAAAATGATTACGAAAGGAATAATTGTAGTAAGTACATTGACCACATTTTTTATTGGCACCTCCCTTTCTGAGCTTCAGGTTCAAGTGTAAATGCATTATTTTTTTTTGTCCCCTTGGGGCTGCAGTTGTGAATAGAAAGTGCAAGACAGCCTGAGGGGAAGACATGAAATTGGGATGCCCTTGCTGGGGCATATTGGACAGCAGGAATCTGTCTGGCTCATGCCCTCACTCTGACCATCACCACCTTTTCTTTAGTGAGGTCCATGAGTTTTCCCCCTGAGGGATGTAAGAGACATGGATTAATGGAGCAGTTTCTCTTCTTCACCCCTCTGAATCTGTCTGCTTCGAATGCAAGCCTGTTTACTCATGTTAAATTCATTGCTTTATTGAAATATTGGTAGTAGGGTCTTCCTTTTTTGTCATTACATTAAACTAGCATATATATTTATAAAAAAATTCTACCGTATATAATCATAAATACATCTTTGCCTCATATGTGACTACCCATAAAGGACAATATCTCTTCAAGCTGGTTAAGCAAAACCTTTGGAGTTTAATATCTGGTAGCAAGTTTTCCATGAGAAGTTTTGATGAAAGTTCTCTATATTAGGCAGATGAAGTGTGATATTTATTGCTTATTGTGTTTGCTCAGTTATTATTGCTGGTAAGGATGAGATTGGCATCCATTCTTTTCTGCCTGGGAACAGAGGCAGTGAAACCACTGGAATTTCCTCTGTCATCCAGAGGGCCACCAAAGGGACCTGCTTGAGGTACCTCATGGGGCAGCCCATGGGAGGGAATGGGATTTCAGTCATAAAGACTGCAAAAATAATAATTAAACCAAAAAACCCCAGTTGTTTCCTGCTACATTTCGTCCTAGTGGAGGGGTGTCAGAAGGATTTTGGTTTCCTTTAGTTCAAGTCAAATGGGAATCCCCAAAGCCCCTTGGCAGCCTGTGAGGAGAGGGGAACACCAGAAATACCAGCTGGACAGGCTGTGCCAGGTCGGGCAGGTCCGTGCTGGTCACACAGGGTCACTTTTAGCAGTTCTGCTGTAGCAGATGAGGCTCAGACTCAGGATTGCTTCCTGAGGGCTTGCAGGAGAGAACTTGGAGCAGGAGCTGCCTTTCCCAGCTGCTCTGCTGCAGCCTGGAAGTCGCAGGGAGCAGCTGCAGCCAAGCTCTGCCTTTTGCCAGGGCTGGGAAGTGCTGAAGGGTGGCTGAGATTGGCACTTCCCTGTGAAACCTTCCTGCTCCTCCTGCTGTGTGCAGTGCAGTGGGAGGAGGCTTTCTCTTAGTCAGATGTTCCAGAGAAGAGCAGAGGAGTGGTTCTCTCACTGTTCACCGGAGTGTTTCACTCAGGTGTTTGCCACCAGGAGCCAACCAACAAATCTGCCTTGCCTGGATGTTTATTTAGGTTTTGGTGGTGGACAATAACAATCCCTCCCTCCTCTTGGCACCAGGAGCTCATCAACAAATCTGCCTTGCCCGGATGTTCATTTAGGTTTTGGTGGTGGACAATAACAATCCCTCCCTCCTCCATCACTTAAAAAGGTGCTGGAATATTTATTCAGACAATTTTCCCACCTCAGACTGCCCATCTACAGGCTTTGCTATTTTGGCAATGCATGAATGAAGATAAAAAGACCACATAGTTTAGCATCTCACATTTTAGACTATATTTATGAATCAATTTGTGCCCACAAACAAAACTGCAAAGTGGGTCTCTGGTTAGGCTTGCCCCAAGACTGGTGAAGCCATTCTTTTTGCTTCAAAGAAGCCTTTAATTCAGTGACAGGTCCAGGCAATTATATCTAAGCTTAACCTAGGCTCCAGACACAAAATAAATGATTTTTTTCTTTGCATTACTCTCCTTTTTAACATTATATTTTTAATGAGAATGTCCTAGGGTTTTCCTAATGTTCATGTTCGTTGAGGAATGAAATTGTAGCAAAAGGTGAATGTGTTCTAAGATGTGGTCCTTTTTTTTATGTTGAGTTAATACAAAAAACATCCTTCTAATACAGGTCATTCAAGTTCCTGACAGTATCAGAAGCAACTCATTAACATGATCATTCAAAAATGGAAGAGATCTTGGTTTTGGCTTGCTCATTCCTGACTGATGAACTGAAGAGACACAGTTTACAATTAGTGCTCCCTTGCAGGCAAATATTAGCAGCAGAGAGAGGATAAAGTTAGTTTCCTATTTGGGATAGGGCCAATGTTATGGTAAATTAAGGAGAAGAGAAGAAGAAGGAGTAAAGTTCTCAAAATGAAGCATAGAAAATGTTTCTTCTTAGTGGTGCACTATGCTGTTTTGTTTTCCAGGCAAAATTAAATGCAAATCCAAGCTGATGCATGGACTCTACCAAGAGGGTTTATTTCTGTCAGCTCTCATGATGAGAAAAAATCTGTAATTTTAGACCATAAATGTCTGCAAACTGTGATCCACATATGGGTAGGTTCCAGGGCAGCAGTCACATGTTAAGAAACCAAGATGTCCACGGAATTTAAAGCTCCATTCCTGTTACTTTGCAGCCTGTCGAGCTGGGTTCTACAAAGCCTCTGCTGGCAATGTGAAGTGTGCCAAGTGCCCCCCTCACAGCTCCACCTACGAAGATGCATCTCTGAACTGCAGGTGTGAAAAGAATTACTTTCGCTCTGAGAAAGACCCTCCATCCATGGCTTGCACCAGTGAGTAGCTCATTCTGCTCGGGGCTGTCACTCTTGCTGCTCCATCTGTACCTCCACTACAGCTCGCTTGCTTGCTTCCTCTCATGGCCCACTGCAGTCAGCCATCCACTCCCTCTCGTGTCTTCTTGAGTGTTGGACAGGCTGCCGAAAAATTGGTGGGTTGGGTTTGTGTCTTTCTGGCTTCGTTTCCTCCTTTCTGTTCCCTGTCAGGCTTGAGATGGAGAAATAGGAATTTTGTATTGCTACCAGTACTTCCAGCCCTCAATCCTGAACTGCACCCTGAGGGGACTCCATAAGAGAACTTTGTTCTTGGTAGCCTAGGTTGGTAATCTAGTGAACAATTTCAGGAGTCTCACTTTCAGAAGAGTTTGCTTATTGACTTTTTTTCCATCTGTATTTCTGCACCCTTGTTGCTCCCGTTTTGGAGCACCCTTAGGGAGAAAAATCTCATTCCCTGACTTCCCATTTCCTTCCCCAGGACCTCCGTCCGCGCCGAGAAACGTGATCTCCAACATCAACGAGACCTCTGTCATCCTGGACTGGAGCTGGCCTCTGGACACGGGGGGCAGGAAGGACGTCACCTTCAACATCATCTGCAAGAAGTGCGGGGGGAGCTCCAAGCTGTGCGAGCCCTGCAGCGACAGCGTGCGGTTCCTGCCGCGGCAGAGGGGGCTGGCCAACACCACCGTCACCGTGGTGGACCTGCTGGCACACACCAACTACACCTTCGAGATCGATGCTGTCAACGGGGTCTCTGACCTCAGCACCCTCTCCAGGCAGTTTGCTGCTGTCAGCATCACCACCAATCAGGCTGGTGAGTCCCTTTCTGCTCAGCCTTTGTCCAGAGGTTTTGCGTACCTTTGTTTCCTCTCCCTGCTTTACAGAATTTATTACTGACTTCAGTATTCCTATGAAAGCAAAAGGAGAAACAAACCCAGTGTGTGTTTCTGTCAGAAGAGCCTGGCAGCATGACTGTTATGATTAACTCCCAGTTAATAGTCTCTAATAGCAGGCTCGCATGATTCCCTTAGCCCAGAATGTGTTTTATTAATAAAACCAGATTTTTTAATAAAACACTCGTTTCAATAATCTCCCAATGTAAATTACTGTACTAACCTTAGTGATTAAATAGGAGTGAAAAAAGGCTTTGATGGTAGACACATAAAAAGCTGACATTAAATTAGAGAGGTTTAAAACACAGCTTTTTTTTTTTTCCTCTCCTTTACAAGTTGTCTCACCAACTCTGAATTATTGCCAACATGATGGGGGTGTGGAGCTGAATACTGAATTAGATGGTGGTGTCACAGTTGATGGGGTACAAAAGGACTGCTCTGCTTCTGTGGAGACTTATTAAAGCTTTGAGGCCCTGCCTGAGCACGGCAGTGTGCCCTGGCTGTTGGATCAGAGCCTTTGTCATCACTGCACTGTTCTGCCATTTGCTTCTCATTTGACATGGCTCCATTTATCTGAAAGTTGTGAAGAATTTCGACTCTTCCCTGGCACTTGGTTTTAGGTGTAAAATTTTTAGGAGCAACGTTTGCCAGTGAAGAGAGAGAGACTAGATGCTGAAATTCCTATAGTTATGCTCCATGCAGCTTCTCCATCAGGAGGCTTTGTACCGAAAACATGCATGTGTTTAGTGAGCCTCCTCCCACAGCCTTCCATCCCACACCATGTCCCCAAAATACTTCCAGTTCTGTCTTCTGAAACCACAGATGAGTTAACATTGTTCTAAGTAGGCATCCTCCTGGTGGGCTGAGTTATTGCAATGTTTTTCACTACAGAGGATGTGTTTTCTCCTTAAATCACTGATCAGCTGCAGTGGGAGGCATAAAAATGTGAGAACAGGCTATTTCCTGACCCCAGCCACTACATTTCCAAATGCTCTGAGGGCTGTCTAACATGCAGTAGGCAGACAGAGGTGAATCTACCCAGTTCAGCTCTGGAACTTGCATTTTTTATCCATTTAATTTGTTACTGTTGTTACATTGCTTTGGATATTCCATCCTTGTTGAGTTGCCCTCTTCTTCTGTTTCTTCTCTCGGAGGTGTTGCCTTTCAGCCTGTTCATCACCACAGCAGTCAGAAATCACCTGGGGACAGGCCAAAAAATGAACTGCCCAGGATCAGGGAAGTCCTTTCTCTGCAGAAAGTTATTTCTCCTGCTTTGCAGTGTGCTTCCCCAGGGCCCAGAGCTGCTGCCTTTACACTGCAAGGTGGATTTTGATTTTCTAGTGGAGCACACAGTACCTGGGATGTGGCAAAGTCAAAGCATTTCTGGCAATAACAGCTCTGCTTATTGCAACCCACAGACCTCTTAAGCAGTTTTTATTTTCTACTTTTATTCATAGCCCATTTTTTTCTTTAAGTACATTTAGGTGATGTGGGTTAGTACAAGTTTAATTGTGCTATCTCGTGATCATGCCAATTGTCTTACTGTATTAAAATTCCCTTAGAAACTCTGCAAGTTGCTAAAATTATAACTTAGGTATGTATATAAGCTTCTCTGAAAGTATAATTACAAAAATGCAATTTGTCTTGCATTCCCTCACTGGTCACATCACAAAAGGGATACATCAGAAGCACAATTTTAGCTCTGTAAGGTCTAGAATGATGTCCCAAGAGAGCTTTTCTACAGCTTTGTCCTTAATTTCCATGTACCATATCCAAATGGGTCTGGGCTGCTGTGAAGGGTCACAAATCCAGGTTAGACCAGAGGGGCCATGGTGCAGAGCAAGCAGAATAAGCAAAATTAAAACCCTGTAGAGGGTAAATGGGAACAAGGGGGTCAAGTCTGTGACCCTCTTTTGGCAACAACATTTTCCTGGCAGCTGCTCCACATCAATCTGAATATTCTGTCTCAGAACCCCAACTTTTTTTTCTCAAACCCTCCCATTATTTCTGATGATTCAGTGCTCATCCTTCCAGCAAAATTTTTATTAGCCTCAAAGTTTAGTGAAAATAATTAAATTTTCTGTATTTTCCTGATATACTCATGCTGATACCCAAATATTTTCCTTTTTTTTTTTCCCCTAATACCTCAGTTCTTTATTGCACTGATGATAAAATACATTGTTTTCTTTTGATCACTAAAAGCACACTGTGACAGCTTTAAATGGAGCTCAGTTCTTAGGGACTTAAGGCCTTTTAAAAAACCCAAGGTCTCAACAGTAGAGCTGCAAAAGGTGGGAGCAACTAAATTCAGCTACAATAAAGCAGTGTCAGCACTAAACCAATTCCAGAGTTTTGTGCTGTCACAAATCCTGGCAACCAGCAGAGGAGCAAAGGGGGGGATACATTGGAACAAGAGACTTCTTCAAATTCTGGCCTCAGTTCACCACAGATCGGATTCAGAGAGGTGCCAAAAATCAATAAAGTGGAGAATAAAGAGGGATCTCTGCTTGCCTGCTGTGGAAAGAAATGCAGAGGAAATGTAGAAGGCTTTTTGTGGGCTAAATTTCTGCTAGAAATGTCAGTGTTTTCCTAATAACTGCAGAAAGTGGTTATGCCTCTCAACTGAGAGCCTGAAAGTGCCTGACCCTGAGATTTGGCCTCTCCACAGTTCAGTTGTGCACCTGTAAAATGTTGATTCCTTTCTCTGTCAGGGACTTTTCATAGAGGAAGCTTAGACAGTAACCACCCCTGCATCCAAACTATGCAAAGCTACATTATAAATAATAACAAATCCCCAGATCTACCTTGTATCACCTCAGGCTTCCTTAGAAGAGCAGTAATTTGATTATCAGAATTCTCCTCCTTTTATCTTTTATATTTCTAAAAGCCATAAAGCAGAACAAGCCATGTAACTTGTTTAATCATCTTGCTTAATCGTGGAATCCAGGCATGAAAATCAGTTTGTTTAAGGAGAAGGTAACCAAGAAGAGAATTTTTACATGAGGCCAGGATGAAAATTATTCAAACAAAAAATCTGAGAACAAAAGTAACCGCTAGATAGAGAAATTAGGATCCTTAGGAGTGTTGAAGGGAAGACATGGCTTGTTTGCAGTATCTTAATCTCCCTGGGCCATTGAAAATTCCAAGCAATATGTTAATTTCAGATTGGAGGGATAAAATATTTACAGTGGAGAAAGAATCAGTCAATTTTTCAGTGCTGTTTTAAGCAGAGACTTCTGTGACTGCTTGGAAGTGTTGTTAAAACCTCCTCAGAACCAGAATTTTATATGCCTGAAATCTGTGGCTGCAAGGGGATAAGTTCAGCCCCGAGCTTTGTTTCACTGTATGTATTTGATTATTTGCAGGTACTTTGATGCTATTTATGTGCTCAGCCCTGCACTGCACTGTCTTCAGCAGCTCACAAATGATGTGTGATGCTCCCTGTTTAAATAAAATCCATATTTAGAGAGGGCTGTGTACACTTTACAACCCATATCCCAAGGCAAGTCCCTTAAGTGGATCTGTCTTCTAAGAGAGACAATTTGAGAGAGGCACAGATGTTTGGGGGATGATAAATTTCTTTCTTTCCCTATGGCCCTTATAAAAAGGACAAGAAGATAGACTTATTAAAAGTGAGCTAATGACATGATGTAGGGAGTCTCTGGTTCACTGACTGTTATTACAGCTGTGCCCCATTACGTGCTGAATACCTAGGACATGCTTGTTTTCCTGAATGACATTTATCGTTGGAGTTTCAAACATTCCTGGCATAAATAAAGATTTTACGCTCTTCAAATGTGTTTTACAGTTCAGCCCAGAGGCTGTTCAAGGATCATTTTAACTCAATAAAACTCCTTTAGGGATATAAAAGGGAAGTGTTTTAACAATGTCACTCCATGCATAGCCTGTTATTAGCTAGAGATGTTCTGCCTGCAAAGTCTTTGATCCTTTTTCCCCCTGAATGTCAAGGAAGCTCTGCCAAGGCTTCAAAGTCTGTGACACACCCTGGGCTCCTCAGTGCCTGCTCAGTCCTCAGGTGAACGTTCCTGACCTGACAGAAAGTTCACAGGTGAAGTTTGTGACTCAGAGAGTTTTTCCTCTTTCAAAGCTTTTAGTTGGTTTTTCCACAGATCACAGGGAAATTTTATTCAGCAGTCACTGGATAATGGTTTTCTTTGCTTTCTCATTTGATGTCTTAGTTTGGTACAAGAGTAAAAATGAAGAAATGTCGGTGAGCAGGATGCTTAGTCCTCTGTTAAATGATAAACCTTAGACTTCTGTCTCTCTCTGTCACCTGTGCTGGCATTCTCAGTGATCACTGAGGGGAATGGTGTTCCTCCTGATTGTAAACAGAGCTATCAATTTGCTTTTTGAAGCAATTCCCTCTAGACAATTTGCAAGCTGGGGACAGATGGGAAAAATTGTTTCTTTGGGTTTGGGGACTGTTCCTGCAATGAGAATTATGAATATAATAAGCATCAGCTTCTATAGCAAAAAGAGTCTTCTTTTTAGTATTCCTTTCAGTAAACTATGTCTATATGTATATAAAAAAAAGTTTTAAATCAAACAAAAATATTAAATCGTCCCCAAATGCAAAAGAATGTGAAAGATGTCAGCACCTTTCAAGCCTTTTCTGTTACAGGTTCTTCTTTCCTACTCAACCTTCACAAAAGCAATTGCTCCAAATGACAGGGCAAGAAGTTTGAGAAATGTTATTTCTTTTCATACTGTTTTCTGACCAGGTGGAAAAGATTTACTGACAGACCAGTTCAGGAGCTCTTGTTGGTTACTTAAAAGGAGAGAAAATATTTTATATCATAAATTACTTATTTGAGGGCAATTGTCTTCTCCAGTTTTGGATAATGACATTTTCAGAGATGGTTCTTAAGTATATTTGTACATTGTGCATGGGATTTCTCTGATTGGGGAAATAATCAAATTATCACAGAAGGAGAAAGGCTGCTCAGTACCTGAATGATGTTGTGAGCATGGTAAATAAATTCTTCTTTCTGAAAACTTCACGCCAGGAAACGTGAGGTTCTAACATCCTTTAAGGTAACGTAACAAAGGGGTGAGGAAGGCAAAGAAAAACAGTTTATTTAAACTGATAGAGTTTTAACACATTCAATGAAAAATATGAACTATTGCAAAGCTCCCAACATCAACAGAGAGCAGAAAGAATAACATTTGTGTAGTGAGTACCTTTGGGATGAATCCTTGTGAAAGCACATCCAGCATTTGTCTCCTCTCTGCAATAACAGCTGGGAATGCCACGGCACCATAATTTTCAGTTTCTGCCTTGTGCAGCCTGATCCTTCCCAAATGGACATGGCATTTCCATGACTTATTACACATGTGTTAAACACGTGAGCAAATCAAATGTTTGGTTTGCTCTGGGGAAGGCATTTGCTATCTCCTTTAATAAAATGAGGGAGAAGCGAGAACACGATTGCGCTACACTTAATGGCGTTTCCTTTTAATTTAGGATTTATTTGTAAGAGTGAGAACTGATCTCTGATAATCACTTGTCCAGTGACAGCTGCTGCCCAGAAGGTTGCCTTTCTCTGCACTTGAGAGGGAAATCAAGCAGCTGCCTTTTGGTGTAATTCCTGCTGAAGCTGCTTGTTTCCCCCTTTCCAGTCCCTGCAGCCTTCCACAGCACCTGTGAAATGCCTGCAGCCACTCTGGAGGCTGTAACCACAGGCTGGAGCCTTTTACAGATGCACTTGGGCACTTCTGCCATAATTCAGACAGTTATCCATTAGAACAGCCATGAACAAACCATTCTTAAATTTTTTTCTCTTTCTGGGAGAAATGTGCCCAGCTTTGTTTCAACCAAAGGCAGCCTTTGAAGTTTTTGTCCTATTTCTTTTCTTGCTTGTTTTGACATGTGTAAATGTGATCTTGATAGCCTCCTCCCAGAAAATGGGAGCATTTTCATGCTCTTCCTTATGATGGAATCCTACCAGGATCCAGCCTGGGGCTGGTGTGAGGAGCTTTTTGCTGATCTGGGATAAGTGAACTCCCTGATGCCCCATTCCTGGTGACAGGGATGGCATGTCACCTTCAGGCTGATGGTCACCCAGTGATGTTACAGAATCAGGTGACATTTTACAGCCCAGGTCATAAAAAATAGACTGAGCCTGCTCCAGCTCGAGGAGAAGGTGCAGGAGGACAAACACAGACCCTGTGCTGGTTTAACTACGTGTCCTGGAGATTAAAGAGCAGAGGGCTGTGCCTTTATGTGCCTTCAAGTGGTGGGGAATTGTTTCTGGAGGAGCAGACTGTAGGGTTTAAGAAGTTTCCAAGGTGTTGTTAAAGTGGGACTGTTTCCTCCTCCTTCTCCTGCCTCCTGGGAGGCACCTGGGGACCTTCCTGGAATGTGCCCGTGGGACGGGGTTTCAGCACAATCCTGCAGCAGTGCTTAACAGAGAGCGTGAATAGAAGGGCAACCAGAGAGGGTTTGAAACAGGGCAGGTTCTGCTTTCTGTGAGCAGGCTTCTTCCATAAACCCCCTCTACCCTAATCCACAGAATAATGCTGGGGATGTTAAAGAACCCAAGCACAAGCACAGCTGTTCACAGACTTCATGTTATTGTGAGCATGTCATGGAGCTGTGGCGTCATTGCTCCAGTTTGCAAGTCAGTCCTTGGGACTCTGTTAGGATTTGAATGGATAAACCTAAAGTTCTCAAAAACCCCAGATGTTGGGCGGTTTTACATGAACCAAAATGTGTTATAAGCAGTGCCAGCCCCAGCCATGCATCAGGGTTGGTTCTCTCATGCCCTGGCTCTGTAGCTCCAGTGTCCCAGAGAAACTGCCTCCCAAGTAAGAGATCATTCTTTGTTCATTCAAACGCTGCTATTTCTACTTTGCATGGTGTGATGGTTCTGTGGTTTGGATGATTGGTCCTCTAAGACTGACAGATTTAGGCTGGAGTCCCAGCGGATCCTGCTGTCAGAGAATGCAGATTTAATTTTCAGGTTATGATCTTTATTTACTGCTCGTGTTCCACATTACTTCCTAGGGGCATCATAGGCATTAAAGAAAATTTATAGGTTATGTCAGATTACAGTATTGTGATTAGATAATAGAAGCATCAGTTTTCTAAAGAAAGAAAAAGGAACAAGCCTTCTATTTGTTCAGCAGGGCAGAAGTTGAAAATTGAGTCATACAGTCAATTCTGCTTGGTCACCATCTTTCAGCATAGCTTGGAATATCCTAGGCAAAGCATATTTTACTCTTGTTTGCAAGCAAAAGCTGGAAGTGAGCTGTGAGTCATTTTAGAATTAAATCCTTTCCTAAAATTTAATTTGTGACCTAGAAACTTAAGCCAGAAACAATAGGACTCTAAATGTTTCAGCAGTTGTGCACATGTGCCTTCCCAGAGTTAATACTGAGCTCTCCCTGTCAGAGGACAGGGAATTTTCTTGCAGTGCATTCATACATCTGCAAGCCAGCCACATATGAAAACAATAACCAAGGAATAAGGAAAAAAGTCAATAAGGAAATTTATATATAGCTGCTATTAAACTGGAGGAAAACAAATCATCTGCTGGGGTCAGTTTCAGTGGGAAATCAATTTGAGCAGAGTTTTATTGTCGTCTCTGCAGATCCTTCATGTGATTTGCTTGCACCTTTAATAGTCCTGACTGAGGAGGGTTTTACACTTGAGCCCGAGCTCCCTGAATCATTGTGTTTGTTGCCTTTTCAACATCCCCATTCCCAGTTGTCACAAATGCTACCTAACAACACCAAGTGCTCAAAGAACATTTCCCCTCCGAGCTCCAGGGAGTTTTCAAGGCTCCTATTAAGTGCTTGAAGCAGTTAGGCTGCAGTGCCAGACAAATTCTGGCCATGTGATGTGTAAAAATGCCTCTCTCTGCGCATTGCTGCGACGAAAACTCTTCATGTGTGTCCATACAAGCCTGAACTTAATCATAAAAACCCAGCTCTTGTTCAAGTGAAGAAGTTTTCTACTAATAATTTAATCAAAATATAGATAAAAACGTAAATAACTAGCAGCATATGAGACATGCTGCTTAATTAAAAATCACTGAAACAGCATTAATTCATCTTTTTAGTCTAAAAAAGTGCTCTCTTTAAGTTTTAACTTTAAATGCATGCTTTCTAAATGGTGACCTAATTTAACCTTTGCATTCCTGTTGGTACTTTATTATAGTTTTTAAAACTCCAACTAATCCTAAAAAGCTTCATAACGTCTTATTATTTGCTAACCCAGAGTGCAAACTTTGTTTTTTCAGCAGGAGCTGCAGATTTAAGATAGAAATTTCATTTTAAATTTAAGATAGAAAGATCATGGAAATTTGATGAAAAATCACTGTTCTAAATATTATGTGGTTTTTTTCCTTTTTGTAGCCTGATTTTGAATTCAGTCTCATCCTATTGTGGTTATTTAATTCTCTTCAGGAAGCAGGAAACTCTTGGTTCTCTCTTCCTCACATGGAAGATTAAAGTCTACATTGTACATTGTGATGTTTTCAGTTTTAATGGTTTATAATGTCGACTGTCTTTAATGATTCTTCTCTTTGCTGGATTTTCAGACTCTTCCAATTAAATAGTAAAATGCAATAACTGAGCTGTTCTGATGTTACAAAATGGAAATTAAGGCTGACTTCTGCTTAGACACTATTTAGAACAGAGTTTATTACATTTTACATCATATTCTGGGGGTGTGTACAAAAAGAAATTAATTAAATGGTCCAAATGTCAAGTTCTTCAGGCCATATTCAGGTTACATTAACTCTTACTGTATCTAAAATTCATTGATTGCAGTAGGTTTAAGCATAAACTTGGAAGTTATCTCAACAAGATATTTTTTTAACTGGGTTCCAGACTTGGAACACTTTCCAAACCCACCTATCTAACAGGTATAGCAAAAAAAAAATCCAAAAAGAATGCATTGAAATTTAAAACTGTGACAGTCCAGCTTGTCACCGACCAGCAAAGGAAGGTTTTGTGCTGGGAATTTTTTTCCATTTTATCTCACCTTGGTGTGGGAATAAAGGTGGCTGAAACATTGTGTTCCCCTGATTATTTATCTCCCCTCCCTGAGCCCATGCAATGGGATGCTGGCTCTTCCAGAAAGTCTGGATGTCTCATTTCTGAGCAGCTTTGGGAACCCTAGGGATTAGGGAAGGTGTATGAATGTTTTATAATGTTATTGATAACTGCAGAGCAGATGTTTTCTAATAAACTGCTGTGAGATAAGTTACTGGTAGCATCTGCAGAGATGTGTGCAAATGAGCTCAAAATAATTAATATTGTGTTAGAAGAAAGCTTTTTTCTTTTTTAAAGTGTATCTGTATTGGAGCATGCAAGATTGTCTCAGCCTGCCCTGAGAATCTGTTAGGGCAGAATTACCATAATTTATTAGGGGAAAAGCCATTTCTGTTAATCATATATTAATTATTCATAAAATCAGTATTAATTTTACCTTAATGGGAAGTGTTACCAGCTGGGTACCAGGCTTGACAATCTATTCACATACCAAAAAAAAAGAGAGATAAATAGCTTGACTTAAAAAGAAGACATAAAAATGACTTAGGAGAGCATAAAAGCAGCAAGTATATGGATATATGGGTTCCCATGGAGCTGGCTACAGCAGGGAAGTTCAGCCTGCTAAGCACTTTGTGTTTTGGCTCCAGCACTGGTTTGTGGAATTCAAGTGGAATTGCTGAAGGATGTTTGTTACACAAAAATCCTCCCTAATGCTTTTCACCTCTTCTTTCACCAAGCAAAGATGTGGTGAGGCTGAGTATAATTGACAGATTCCTTCCCATTCTACTTGAAATAAGTAAACCTTACCAAAAACCCTCCAGCAACTGATTTTAGGTATTTAAATACAAGATAAATTCCTCCTGCTGGAAAAAAAAATAAATAAAATTTGCAACTTTTTAATCTTTTTTGAACCATGTGTAATGTGAAAACGCTGCTCAGAGGATTTGTTCAGCCTGGAATGAACATGAAAAAGTTGATCCTCCACTCTGTTAAAGGAGGATTTCAATACTTAGATTGTGACTTGGGACTAGAAGGTGTATTAGCTTGAAGTTTAGCAAAATCAAAAGCAGAATGAATTTTCCAAGATTTATTTTAATTAAAATACTTATTTTTTCTTTTTTTCTTTTTTTTTCCTTTTTTTTCTTTTTTTCTTTTTTTTTTTTCCTTTTTTTTCCTTTTTTTCCCTTTTTTTTCCTTTTTTTTCTCCTGACTTTTGAAAGTTCTTTTGCAGAAATGAAAATCCAAGCAGAAAGGGCACTGGCTGAAGCAGGCAAATATGTAATGCCTGTAATGTGCAGCCAGTTTTATATGCACAATAAAAGCTTCAGAGGATTCAGCTGATACTAAGTTGTTGAGATCAGCTCTAGAGCCTTTTTATGAGGATAGCAAATGTTGAACTTATAAACACATTTTATTTACATGTTAAGATAAAAGGCTGTTTATTAGTAAAAGATTTTTTTTGTAATGACAGTTACAACCTTCAGTGTGTGATCTGTAAGATATAATCTGATGAATTTTGGCCAAAGCCATGGAAGAGAAGCATTTGGAGTGGGAAGCCAACTCAAAAGAAACAAAACAAAGCAAAATAATTTTTAAAAATTGCACGGCTTTCATTGAGTCCAGGAAACCCAGACCTGGCCTTGGAACAACTTATGGATCTGGGTGGTCTAAAACTCAACCAGTGTTCAAGAATCTTAAGTAATTACGATTTTTTATGTGTGTGTTTAACATATATATTATTTCCAAGTTGTGGGTGGTGGGTGAATCTGTCGCATGCAGTTGTCATGCCTAACCCTGATCAATGCATATAAAAAAATTACATTATTTTGCAGTTTAGATTTTTCTTTTTTATTCATTTTCATTTCCAAAGAAATGTGGTGAAGGAGGAGTGTGTATGGGAGCAATTTTCATCTGGTGAGCTTACCAAATAACGATGCCAAAGAGGCTGAATTGTGCTGATGGTTATTCCCAGCCACGAATACCAGGAGCTCCTTGTTCCTAATGCATCCCAGCACCCTTTGAGACTTTGATATCAAAATGCTATCAGAGTTGTGCAGAGTCTGGTGATGATAATACCTCAGCATTATAACAAACAGGTAGCGCTGTTATTTCACTCTGTATTTCCCTCCATTGAAAATATTTCATTGCTTGCCCTGTAGTAGCAGACCAAAACCATCTGCTGCCTCGCCACCAGTGCTCCAGTGGAGAAAAATCCAGCTCGTTTTCCACGAGGCTGGGGTGCTCCAAGGCATGAGCAGCAGGGCTGCAATCCAGCTGCTGCTGCGGGGCCAGACCTTTGCTCGGGAGTTTATGAAATGGGAACTGTGCTCTTTGCCAAGAGCTGGGACGGGGATAAACTCAGAGATAAACTCGGCTTGCTTCTCTCCCTGCCCTTCTCCCCCATCCCCTCTGCAGCTCCATCCCCCATCACTGTGATAAGGAAGGACAGGACGTCCAGGAACAGCGTGTCCCTGTCCTGGCAGGAGCCCGAGCATCCCAACGGGATCATCCTGGACTACGAGGTCAAGTACTATGAAAAGGTGGGGAGATCAAAGGGGAGGGGTTCTCCTTTTTCCTCAGCAGTGCTGGGATGGAATCACTGCCTCTGGCCTGTGTTAAGGGCTCAGAAACACTCATGTCCATTCAGTCTTAATGGCACTAAGTGTTGGAACTGTTTGATTTCTGGAGATGAGAACATCAGGAAATGCAAAGTGAAATCGTTGTGTTGCCCACCAAATTCATCCCCAAGCACATCAAAACAAACACAAAGTAATGTAGTCAATATGTAATTCCTTTCTTTTCTTAATTTCTTGACAAAAATTTTCTTACTCTGCTGTTCTGTCGTGCTCTCAGTGTTTGTACAATGTTCATACAAGTGTCTTTTACATGAAAATTATTTGGAAAATGTTAGCTGACCTTTTGTACTGGTTTGCACAGTGAAAGTTCTTTTTAACAATCACTGAATTCTTCATAAATTGTAAACAAATTACTATAAATGAAAGAAGATCTGCCTTCCACTTTTTCTTTTATTTTCTTTATATTTATTATTTAATTTATTACTGACATTTTCTTTAATTTGCAACTGTTGATTTTTGCATCGTATAGAGATCTATATTTAGAAAAAAAAGTCTTTGTAATAGAATGTTTTTAGGAGGCCTTACTGGTAGAATTGAAAAGACCATAAATTGCTGTGGAGACTGAGAGGTGTGGTATTAGCCATTTCTTGATAGATCTATTGATAGATGTATTTTGTATATTGCTACTGGAATTAACAAACTTTGAAAAAATGCCAGAATTCTGGTTTAACTGAGCATTTACTAGTGTTCTTCATAGCTAATAATCAGGCTTATATTTCATACATACAAGAGAAGGTGTAGTGATATACCCTCTAAGAAAATGCTGTTAAAAATACTCCATGAGAATTCAGTTTATCTTTAGAATTTATTTTTTTTTTCATGGAGCTTTGCAGTGGGACTATGTGGTGTTGGTAGTTCATGCCTGAAAAGATTTCTCCCAAATTTATGTAATCTGATTTTGGGAAGAGTTTTTTTGGTGAGCATTTGAACCTTCAAAGACCTTGGTGAGAATCTAAACATAACTCTTGCTAGGGATAAAGGGAGAAAAAGAAATCCTCCTGAACATTTCAGCTCAGTCTCACTTAATGGAGCAGCATCTGTGGAATTCCATATTGGTTTTTTTTTTAAATTTCAGTTGGGACAGGATCAATTTCAGTCATCCCCAGGAAAGCAGGGCTCCATCACATGTAACAGGGACTTGGGAAGACAAATTCCATCACTCCAAATATCCCCCTCTTCCTTCTTCTTCCCCAGCCTTACATGCTGAGTGTGGTGCCATGTGGGATGGGATATCCCTGTCCTGGTTGTGTCACCCCCTAAATCCTTGTTCACCCTCACCCTCCTCTTTGGAAAGGTGTAAGAGGCTGTAAGCACTGCTCAGCAATAACAAAAATATCTCTCTGTTATCAAACCTCTCTGTTTTCAGTGCAGTTCCCAAACCCACAGCTAACTACTGGGAAGAAAATTAATTCCACCCCAGCCAAAATCAGCCCAGGTGATCTCCTGGGTTTTACTTACTCCAAAGGGAGAGATTTTTTTTTTCCCTGCTGCATGCATTCAGTTATTTTAATTAAACCACCAATAAGCTTTATTTGTGTTGGTTTGGGATGTTGTGATCATCTTTCTACAGTGAAATTGGGGTTTTCTGTTGTACACACAGGACAGAGCATGCAGCTCCCATTCCCACCGGGTGTATCCACTCTCAGGGAGCAATTGGTTGTCACAAGACAGCTTTATAAGACAACCCACCAGTCTTGGGAGGCTGATCTTGCACATGTGTTTCTCCCCTTTGAAGTCTGTGATCAAGAGTTCACATGCACCAGACAGTTTTCTTAAACCAGGGAGCCAAGTGCTTGACAATGGGAGCCAGACCATTTGGAGCAAAAGAGGCTTTTAAAAAGCCAACCTTCTGGCACCAGGGTTTTTAATGTGTGTTCTGCAGGCCCCTGGGGAGTCAGAAGCTTATTCCTCAGGGTTTATGAGGGGAAAAAAAAATTAAAAAGCAAATCTGTTGTCAGGAGACTTTAATATATGTATTTTTAAGCTTTGCAAATTATAATGGGTTCAAAACTACTGATCTGGTAAACTTACCTGAGGCCAGAGCAGCTCATGCTGGATTGTTCCTCTTCATTCCTCCACCAAACACCTTTGGAAGATGCTGCTTTTCAGGCTGGGTTTTCTAAGCATGCTTCCTTCCCTCCTCTTTTAAAAGGAGAGATTTCTTTTCAAACTGGTCCCAGTCCATTTGGTTTTCTGCTTCAGAAATCATCTTGGCCGTGCTCATCAGTAAATCCACTGCTGTTAAGTGGAAATAAACCCTCCAGGGTTAGCAAATCTGGGTATTTCTCCTGACAAGTCATACCTGATTGCTGCTAGGTGGTTTATGTTGAGCCATCCTTGTTCATCCTGCTTTTTTTCAGTTGATCTGAGTTTTGTCATCTCTTAGAAATTAAAAAATAGAGCATTAATAGAGCACTGCAGGTCAGCCCAATTCTCTCACACATCTTGTTGGTGACATTATTTTGCTAAGCTGTTCTTAAGGTATTTAGGATGTTGCAAGAGATTTGGAATGAAGAATAGAATGTCATGTATCTAAATTGTAATATCTTGTCTTTTTTTTCTAATGGATTATTGCCATAAAATATGTGAAATATATTCAGTTTCTCAAAGGGAGTTAATTAACCTGCTCATTTGGGTTTTTTTCACCAGTTATTGCCTTTGTGTAGCCAAAACAGCAGAGCTTCATATGTTTCTAAAGAGATTAGTAGCTACAGCTTTAGGAAACTATTTTAACTTTCTGGAATTAATCAGAATGGCTTGGGTTGGAAGGGACCTTTAAGTTCATCCAGTTCCAACCCCTGCTATAGGCAGGGATAATCTCCAATATCCCAGGTTGTCCAAAGCCCCATCCAGCCTGGCTTTGAACACTTCATAGCATGATGAACTGAGTGGCATTTTTTGAGAAGCAGTATTTGGAATAGAATTGTATTTTTTGCAAAAGAAATTTTAGAGCTTGATTATGAAGCCCCGGTCAGTATTTATTCAAAACATTTAAAAGAAACAAAATCTTCTTTCAGAGAGAGACCACATGGCATTTTTAGGCATTTATTTTATGGTAAGGCATAACCTTTGTAAGATAATATTACTAAATGACACTTCAGTTTAGTTCACCCATATAATTCTGTGCTGAATTTTAAGCGTCTCAGCCATCAGAGTGCATAAATAACAAAGCCATGGGGGTCTTTTTCTTGCACATGCCCTGTTCTTTGTTTCCTTCTTGTCCTTGTTCACATAATTATATTCTCTTGAAGGAGTATCTTGTCATGTGAAGGTAGAGAAAAAAGCCACCCCTTAAATACCACGCATAAACTATTTATTGTTTCAATTAAATATGTGGCTTCCAATTAAATCACTTTATTAAGATGGAGTCTTCTGCAAACAATGAGTGAAATTCAGCTGCAGGCTCACATTGCTAAAATAGATTTGCTGTTGCCATCACAGGAAGAATTGTGAGCAGTAGTTACAGCCAACACAGAACTCTCTGCTCTTTCTGAGGCTGAAAAAGTACATTCAAATGCACTTTGTTGCTTTTAAATTCTTATTATTCCAGTTTTGAGTGAAGGTAGGCCATGAATACTCCACGAGACTTGTAGGAAATGTCATAGCCATGAAGAGTTCCCTTCTGGCAATAAGGGAAGCAGGATAAGGACTGTGGCCTCCTCCCAGAATTGCGTAGTCAGGTTTTGGCCTCTCAAAATGAAGCTGATGGAAAAAATATTTTTCCTTCTATAATAAAAGCAGTTTCTGGGCTTATCTGGAAAAGGACAGACCATTCACCCTTGCTGGTACTGCCACTATCAATTTAAAATGCCTCTAAAATACGATTTTTTTGTAAAACAAAATATAAAATTATAAAATGTCACTTGCAAACGGGACACTAACGGCAGTGGGATTTGATTGTGCCTGGTGATCTACGCAGAAGTATTGAGGAATAAAGTGCTTTGTGTGTCCAAGTTCAAATGTATCCTCAGAGTGTTTGGTTAAAAGTTCTGCTTGGCAAAGGCTGACTCTCCTTTTTGTGTATTCCTTCTGCTTATGGCAGCTAGAGTGCTGTATCTCTGAAGCTGTGCTTTATCCCCAGGAAAGATAAACTTGGGCTTTTATGTGGTGTTGCGCTGATTTGATTACCAGTAACATAAAAAATGACTTACAAGATATGTGTGTAAAAAGCTTCCCATAAACTGAGATACCACGACATCCTCCATGCCATTGTTTTAAAGGTTTATTTTCCAAGTTCCAGTGTGGATTATTAACAGACAGGGCCATGACTGTATTCTCCCTTGCACGTATGTATCTGCAGCAGAAGGAAATGTTTGCATTTCATAAAAGCAGCCTGAAGCGAGATCAAAATGAATGGCCAGTCATAGCATACACAAAAGATGTTGTGTTTTGAAGACAAGATTATTATGTCTTTGAAATTAAAATAGTTGCCTACATCCAACTGAAGGACGAGATAAGGACGGCCTGCAAATTATAATACTAGGACTTTGTTAGTTCAAAAATAAATAATTTTACACAAGCCGGTTAGATCTTTAGAGCTGTAAATTTGTTCCCCTGAAGCTAGAGCAGAGGACTTTTTAGAGAAGTATTGGGAAACTCTGAGGAGGTCCAGTGCTGATTTCCTTTTTATTTTTACTGTGCAAAGAAAATTTGCCATGGTAAACATTTTTATAGCCATTCTTTGAAGACTGGGTCCAGCTCACCCTATCTGAGGTTTGGATTCTGGATGGTAACTTCTAGGCACAGGCTTAGCTGCTTTTTCCTGGTTTCTTTTTTATTTTTTTATTTCCTTTCACTGTGATTTCTCCTGAGCATAATGTTGAATATTACGTGGAGATTCTGGCAATTCCCTTAACTGTGGTGTAAAGGTTTGTGTTTCCCTTATATCAAAGACTGCCAAGAACAGGGCACTTAGGCTTCTTTAGAGCATTTTCTGATGTTCACCTACTAACCCAGAATATCCTGACTCTATTCCCGCAGACAGCACAGCAGGGCAAACACACTAAAACAGCTCCAGTCACTTGAACTTCACACGTGGAGGTGAAATGGCCTTGGCAATGAGTGTGTTGGGCATTTTCCAGCCCCTGTGCTCATGCACTGGCACCCCAGTGTTGTCAAAGTGTCAGCCCCTCACCAGCTAATGCAATGCCATAAAGCATGATGAGGATTAGGTGAGATCCTCTGCATCCGACGTGCTTCCAGCCCCTCCAGATTCAATGGGTGCAGTGTTTTTGCACAGTGTTCAAAGCAAAAGGACATCATCACATGAAATCCCCACCACCTCCAGAATAAGAAGGAGTTCATGGTGGGGAACCTAAACAATTGGGATTCTCACAGTTTCCCACATGTGTGGCTGCTGGCCAGGAGTTGGTTTTTTTTTTTTTTCCTGAGACAGTTCCAGCTGCCATATTTAGGAAGCCAAAAATGCTCTTTTGGTGCAGGATGGCTTTAGTAAAATAAGCAGTGCCTCAGGCTCCAAATGCATGCTTAAATGTTAAGATTATGTGCTTACAGTGGGACTGAGACATACTTTTACCGGGATTAGCTTTTTACACAGTGTGAAGTGTATCCAAACTTCCCAAATTACAGACCAGTCCTCCTCTTATTTTATATAAAAAACATTATGTCAGACATAGGTGACTGTTAAGCAGAGTGGGGTTGTGAATATAGTCCAGGACTGAGTTCAGTGTGGTTTTGTCCAAATGAGGATGGACACAACTATCTCATTGTTTTTACAGCATAATAGAAAACCAGCTAAATCTGCCTTTTTGCTGAGCTGAGGAGCCCAAGAGGGGTTTCCCTTCTGACTGTTATAAAGGTAACCACTGTCTTGTAAAATGTGAGGCAGTAAAATCTGCATCCTGCAACAGCTCTGCAGGGCCCTAAAATGTCTAAGTTGGCCTGTTACAACTTCCAGTTCAGTGCAGTAGGCAAACCTGATTTATGTTTTTTAAATATTCTTTTAATAATTTTCTTGTTGTATCACGGACCACAGACAAAATGATGCAAAGCCATTTAATAAAATGTCATAAACTCAGCATGTCTAGTACTCCATTTACAGCACAATACCACAGAAAATCTGCTGATTTAAGATACCTTGTTAAAAGATGATTGAAAATGAATGTTTGTACAAACATTTGTCAGGCCATAAATATTCAGAAATATGCCAGGACATTCGTAGTAATTCAGTACCAACCACCTCTTGTTTCTGGCTTTTTTTAGGCTGTGGTTTTAATCTGATCATTTCTTTTTTTTCTAAAGCAGGAACAAGAGACAAGCTATACCATCCTGAGAGCCAGAGGCACCAACGTGACCATCAGTGGCCTCAAGCCTGACACCACCTATGTCTTCCAAATCCGAGCCAGAACTGCGGCTGGATACGGGACCAGCAGCCGCAAGTTTGAGTTTGAGACCAGCCCAGACTGTATGTACTTGTTCAAATGGTTTGTGCTGACCTCCTGCCCAGTTTCTGTCTGGCCTGAATGGCTCCTTTCACTCCTTTTCTGTGTCTCATAGCTATTTATGATGTGTCTTTCTTGGTAGCGTTGCTGTGTGACTTTGTTTTATCATTAAACTTGAACCAGGCTGTAAAGAGGGTCCCAGAACTATCCCAGGTGTTTTTTTCTTCCATTCCCTACCCTACTTCTACCTCAGGCCTGAATTGATGCCTTGCTAGACCATGGCTAAGGGAGGAAGTTTGATAGAAAAACAAATCAAATCATATATTTGAGATCTGTTATGTATTTTATTCCCACTTCTTCTTTCTCCACCTCAGCTCTTACTCTGAAAGGCAAACAAGCTTCATGTTTAAAATAAAAGAGTTACAAATTGCTGTTAGGGTGACTTGCAGCTTTGGGTATTCTAGTTGAAACTAGAACTCAATATAGGACAATTACAACAAGGAGAAAAAAAAAATCAGTTGCAGAAATAAAAAAATTAGCAATTTAGAGGTCTCTGCTGGAGATTGATCATCACACCAAAGGTCTAAAGTCATTGTGTGACAGTCTAAAGCTCCATGCTTAGGGACCACAGGGAGAGTCCCAAAATAAGGCAGAAAATAGCTCTTATTTTCCCTGTAGGCATCTGTGCCTGTGTGCCCTGGCTTTCCACAACTTTCATGTGGATGTTATCAGGCTTAAGAGGGAAACTTAGCTCCTAAAAGCACCTCCCATCATACAGAAGGGGAGGTGAGGGGGATGATTAAGGGATTTCTTGCCAAGGAGAAGTTCCTTACTGAGCATGACACAAAGTATGTATGGCATGCATGACATGTATGTTTGTATTTATGTGTATATTTATATATCAGCATCAGTTTGCCAGCAGTTGCTACAATTAGAGTAAAAATTGAGAGTAGCAGAAGCAACTTGGGTCAATTGGTAAAGATGGCTGGAGTCTCATGTTTTCTTGCCTTCTATTTATTTGTTTGATGAAAAATTGTGTCCTGGATTAAATATCTGCCAGGACACCAAACGCTGTATAATGATGTTTATCCCCTGTATGTGTGCCAGTTGTGATAACACCGGCGTGATGTGTTTGTGAAGTTATTTATATATTTCTGTGCTGGCTTTGCAGCATTCTCCATCTCCAGTGAGAACAGCCAGGTGGTGATGATTGCCATTTCAGCAGCAGTGGCCATCATTCTGCTCACAGTGGTGGTGTACATCTTGATTGGGAGGTGAGTTTGGTGCCTGATTTGCACATTTTCTCCCATTCCCATGTCCCACAGGGGCCCTGCTGACCGTGGCGTGTCGGGTGTTGTGGTGTGGCTGGTTTTTAATCCTTTGTCTGCTACCCAGGAGCTCCAAACACAGTCAGTAATGAGCCCTCTAACATCAGCAGCCCAAATCATGCAGCAGTTGTTAAAAAATGCTATAAACACATTCTCAGGCAATTGTAAAATTAAACTGTAGGGGTCAAAAATCAACAAATCCTCTCATTAGCCAATTTCCTCAAATTCCCTGAGAACATCACATGCCTCAATAGGGCACAGAGAATGTAAATACCATTAAACTTTCAAACAGGCATTTAATTGTGCAGGGAAAACATTTTATTCTGTTTCCACCTGCAGTTAACACATAAAATTCTCTGTATTAATTTTTTCCTCTCTTGCTTGTAGATTCTGTGGATACAAGAAGTCTAAACATGGCACTGATGAGAAAAGGCTGCATTTTGGGAATGGCCACTGTAAGTTACTGAAGCCTTTTCATGTTTCTAGATCTGTTGAATTCATCCCCTAGGTAACTGATATTTTTCAATTAAAAAAAAAAAAGAGCCATACCTCACTTAAACCAAGGTGAAATTAGGAAGAGAATTATCCCTTCTCTTGTGGGTGAGGAGATTTTCCCCAAACAATTATTCTTTGTTTCAACTTCTTTCATCTGTGTTCAGGTTAGTAATGAGCAAAACATTCCTGTCTGTGTTCAAACAATGCATGTGGTTGGAATTGTGATATGGATTCTGCTGTGCATCACTGAAATCCAGACTGTAACTGCAACTTCTTCATTATATAAAGCCTAAGAATTATAAATATTTTTTTTTCCCAAAGCAAAATATAAATCAGTTAAACCTGTCTTGATGAACACTAAAGGAACTATGAGAATTGTTTGCTTGACAAAGCTCACCTACAAAGAATAGTAATAATCTGTTCCTGGATCCTCTTTGCAGTGTGCATAACTCTGTTACACTTTTATTGAAGATTAGATCACAGTCACAGCTCCATCCATACACCCTTTAAAACAGGAATAAATTAGATTTGGAGTAGGAGAAGCTGAGGGGAAAAGAAGGTGATAGCCTAATTCCTGTTCAGGAATGGGAGGATTACTTGGTTGGGTTTTTTTTAATCACTGCTCTTTGGATTTTTATATCCTTACAGACAAAGATAATGCCCCTCACAGACACCAAGACCAGAAAATAATGGGGTTTTACCCTCATAATTCTTGATATCTAATGAGGATTTGTTTAATAAGAAGCAGTAGTTCATCTTTGAAACTATTTCAGTTCCAGATGAGTGTCCTGCTACACTGTGCAAACCATACTGAACCATCTATTTCTATTCCTTAGCATGTTGTAATGTCAGTATATGTGGGGTTTTTTTGCACACAACTTTGGCACTCTACTGTGTGCAAGAAAAGAGCTGCTGGTACCATAATCCGATGCCTCCTCCCCAAATATAAGTGAATTTACATTTCAGTGAGAGATTTACCTGCAGTAGCTGGAAGTTAGAACTGCTTCCCAATCCTCGTGACAATGGAGTTCTCTGTTCTCTGACTGTTCAAATTATTATTATTATTTCAAGTTTCCAGCCCCTCCTGATCTCCAGAGAGCCAAGAGCATGAAAATCCCCAGTTTCTGTCTCCTTCCTCAGCACTGTCAGGGGATACACAGCTGTAGCAGTGGGTTTGCTTCATGCAGCCCCACCAACTCTTCTCAAAAAAAATCTCTACAGTTACATGTGGCCCATAGAATTAATGCTTCATCATCCAAATTTAATGAGGTTATAAAATAAAAGCAGCCAGTAAAAGAAGTGTCACAGACAAACAACAGGTCAGGATTTGCTCTCCTTACTCCCACACAATGGAAAGTTGCAATCACTATTCTTAAACATGTCAGTGCTGTTAAATTCCTGTGGATTAAATTGCTTTTAATTTGGCTTTAGATATTTATGTACTGCTTTCTGAGTAGTGCCATGCTGATTCACTGCACAGTAAGAACAGAGCCAATCATGGGCCTGGTATTTCTGTTAGAAGTTCTTGAAAATTATTTATTATACATTTTGCAGATATTTATCTGTTAGGATTTGTAACTATGTACGCGTGTGGCTGTGGAAACTTTTAATCTACCAGCTTGCAGTCTTTCCCAAAGAACAAGAAAATGAACTAAAAGAGGATAAAGTAACTTCCATGGCTGTCGTAAACTTTCAGCATCTTAAATACAGCAGCTGGTTTATTTCAGTCAGTTTACTCTGAATTACTTTTAAAAAGGCTCCAGCCATGAACTATTCCCTGCAGCCTTATTACAAATCCTATAATATTACTTCAAAGGACCAAAAATGTTTCACCTCCTCAGATCCTCTCTCTTTGCCTTCTCTGGCTGGGCCTTTTTTTACCTTTTTTTTGCTACCTTTAGGGCAATTTGTGCCGTTAAAATGAAAATGTAAATTATTATGATGTTTGCACAGAATGAGCTGTAAAGTAGTGCAGCTTAACACATGTGCACGTGTTTATTATCTGCATTTCATGACAGAACCCAGTCACTGCACAGGCTGCCCTTAATTATTGGTGTGAAGGGATTATTCTCCTTGCAGTCACCATCACCTGATCTTGGGAACCTCTGGGGTCAGCATTAAAAACCCCCAAGCCAAAAACCCCACGGTGCAGGAGCTTTTAATTGTTATTTTTATTGGGGATGTGAGGGGGCCTGTAATGTACATTCAGCACGGACGGGAAAGGAGCATTTACAAGGTTTTTAACCAACAGCAATATACAGCCAATTACTTTTTGGTTTACTTGCAGGTAATTCTGTAATCATCAGGCTCTTGAAGGAAACACAGCCAGCTTTTAATCCGTGCACACGCAGCCCTTGTGTTGAGAGCATGGCTCTTACTTTGCATTGTTTGCAAGGCAATTAGCTGGGGAACTCAGTTTTGTCATTCTTTTTGTTAATTCTGAGGCAAATAAATCCCCATAAAACTGGTTTCTTTCTTTTTTTTTACATTTTTTTTACTTTTTTTTTTTTGATAGAACAATTTTGTTCTCTCATGGGCCAGTGGTGGGTTTTTTTCCCATCTGTGCAACCCCCAGCAAAAAAAAAAAAAAAGGTTTAACTATTTTAGCAGTGCAAAAATTGCTGCAGTATAATCATGCTAAGCTGGAAGGGCTATTCCTGAGTGGGTTAAAGCAGTGTTTGTAGAAGGAGTTAATATCTTTTACAAGACCAACTGGTACAGTTAGGGAAAGCTGGAATACATGTCTGGGAATGTAGGGATTGTGTCAGAAGCAGAAAACCTCAAGCTGGGTATTTCACTTTTTGTTAATAAAATATATTCCTGTTGTAAAATGAGTTCAGCAGAGGCAGGCACAGAAGGTACAGGGTGCAAACACAAGCAAGGCTTTGAGCTGGGGAGGGGGAATGAGGCTGGGCTGTGCCTTCAGCAATTTTGTTGGAGGCAAAGGTTGGGAATGATCTCTTCCAGCAATCCCCAGCCAGGAAACTGTAGAGGGGGCAATAATAATAATAATAATAATAGTAATAATATGGTTATAAGGGGAAAAGAGCTCTAGAACCAGTCTTTTTTCAGAACAATTATCTTGTATGTTCTTGGCAGAGGGATTGAGGCAGGGGTGCATTTTTTCATGTGTAAGTTTCTCATTATGCATCTTGTTGATGGACTTGAGAAAAAAAAAGTTGGAGTTAATCTGATTTCTTAATATATTCTTCAGAACTTTTCAGGTTGACTGCAGCAACACATTTTGTTCCTTGCCCCTTTGTTGTTACTTTGGAAGGGTCAATATAAGGCAACTTCTAAATGTAGCAGCCTGGGAGGGGTGAGTGGTGTTTTAATATTTGAAAAGCAGTTAAATACTGCAAGTGCAGGTATTTGAAATGGGTTGTCAGACTTCTCTGCAGTACATTAGTGTCTGGTTTCACTCTGTACAAAGATTCTGAAGACCCACAAAACCCAGGTTGATTTGAAGAATACCTTCTCCTTCTTTTGATTTGGTTTCTTTTGTCTCATGGGCTTTGTTTAGGAGGATTACTCAAGTCTAAGTAACATTTTCTCTCTGGATTTGTTTTTGCACAGTGAAACTCCCAGGCCTGAGGACTTACGTAGATCCACACACATATGAGGATCCCAACCAAGCTGTGCATGAATTTGCCAAGGAGCTGGATGCTTCCAATATATCCATTGATAAAGTAGTTGGAGCAGGTAATGACCATCAGATATATTGAAATAAAAATAGCTTTTTGCTGTGTAGATTCTGTTTTATATCTTTGGGTTCATAGTTGTGACTGGAAAGAAAATGTTCTAGGAAGTCTTTAAATTAGTAGGTTACATTTACAGATGATTCAGTGCAAAGTTAAGGGCACACAATTTTATATTTCTTTTTTTTTCTCAAAGAAATGAGACAGCAAGACCGTTTCTCAAAGGACACCAAGCCCATACTTGAGTGCACCACTGTTGAAAGGGAAAAAGTTGTTCAGCCTCACTTCTATGTTTCTCTTTAAAACCTGCCAGCGCAGCACAGAAAATGTTATCAACTGTGAAGATGGATTTTTTTTTTTCTTTTTCCCCCATAAAAGGACTCTTGACTGTAATGCCTTGAGTGAAACCACAAACTCATTTCATAGCAGTCACCAAGCATCCATCAGGCTGCAGTGACCTTTGGCCATTGGATTGATTTTGGTCACTGCTTTGGATCCGAATTATCGATTTAGGAGGAAAGGGCTGTCTGTCCAATAACTGGTTGTCTGAGCCCATACAGATGCCACAGATTGTTGGGTTTACAGGAAACAAGCTGGTGAAATGATCAGATTTTGTAACAGAGGAGCCAGATTACAGAAAGGCTCGTTACACTGAGTGTTGTGAGTGTTGCAATGCAATGTGTAGCTCCTGACAGGATGTGTGGTTCCTCCTTGAAGTGGCAGATTGTCTCATTGAGCCAGAAGATCATGGAGTGTTAACTTTCCTCCTATGTTAAAGCATTTATGAGGGGTTCTATTGATTTTTAATCCATTGAAAAATACTGGTTCCCTTATCATTGATTTTTTTGGCTTCTCTCTAAGTATATGGTTTGAATTAAAACCATGAGATGTGAGACACAGACTCTTGAGTGCACAGCAAAAGATTTTCAGCTGGAAAAAATGTAGAACCCAAGCTACTCTGCTCAGTGCATCTCCTGAACCACTCAGCAAAAAAAAAAAAGGAAGTTTTCATCCTCTCCTACTGAAGCTACTCAACTGTTTTTAGCTTGAAGTTATTTTATGGAAAGGTGGAATCCTTGCTGGTTTTAATTTTGCCCCACAAGAGTGCACTGTTCTCCATCATCTTCAGTCAAGGCAGCAAAGCTCTGCTTACTGCACATAATAGTGATTAGTGTGAGGATAGAGAAGGTGGATACTCAAAATTTAAGTCCAGGAGCATTTGTGTTTCCTTGTAAGGCTTTCAGAAGCCTCACTAATGCAATTTTCTAAATGTGCTGTATGAATCTAGAAAGAACTTCCTAAGGATCATGCCATGTTTTACAGCTTGGTTGTTCTGACCTATTTTTAGTCAAGATACACGGTAGAATAAGAGGCAAAGCAAAATTTGTCAAATATGGTGTCTGAAAATGGAGGAAAGATTTTTGAGTGGCTCCAAAAAAGGACTATGTCCTTAAAGAGTCAGGTGTTTTAAAAGTCTCTCTGCTCCACTGCAGTGAAAATCACAGGTTATTCTGGGTTGGAAAGGGACCCCAAGGATCATGGAGTCCCAACTTTTCAGTGAATGGTTCACACAGGGATTGAACCTGGACCTTGGCACTATCAGCAAACCGACTGAGCTAAGTGGCAGAGGGCTCCTGCAAGCTTTTTACATTAAAACTTGGACTCAAGCTATAATAACACCTTTTTCTGGGCTCCACAACTCAATTCATGCAGTCTGGAGTACATAAGGCATTCTGGTTAACATTTCCTCTTAGCACTTGCTTGAGATGCCAACAGGAAGGGCCAGGAAGGGAAGAACAGATAAAAATCAGGCCACAGGGTGCTGGGAGCTTCCCAAATGAGTTTGTGGCATCACTTTACACTGCTGTCACCCTCAGCACGTGGTGGCTTTTACATTCAGAGTGCCTGTGAGGCAGCTCCTTCAGGAACACTTCTCCCCAAAACCAGAAAGGCATTTCCTGCCTCTCATTGAGTCAATGGCTTGTTTGAGTGAATGACTTGGTCCCTTCCTGCCCTTGTCCTTTGCAAGGCAAGTGTGAATGAAGTTATAAAAAAAAAAGACAGGGGTTTGAGAAGAAGGGATTCATTTAACTGCCCTGGGGTGTGACGTAAGTAATGAGACCTTCAAGTCAGGCGGGCAATCTCGACATTCTGAAGTGGTTTTTCACAGTTTTAGCCAGAAGAGAGGGCTTTCAGAGCTTACATAGCTTTGAAAACATACACAAATGCAATAAGGAAATATTCTTATCCAAAAGAACCTCAAGAAAAACACGAGGGATTTTAGTGGGAGGCTAAGCATAAGAAAATTGAGGTCAGAAGCCACTTTTTTCAGATTTTTCTTTACGGTAATTTTTCTCTTTTAAAATAACTCACTTATTTTTATGGATTCAGTTCAACAAACCACTTCAGAAGTTTAAATCCAACTGGGCAGTGGGAGAATACTACAGAAAGTGCTTTCTTGATTTGGGGTAGATTTAACTATGTGGTTTGATGAAAAAGAAAGCAAGCACATGCTTTTCTTCTGAAGTAGAAATATACTTGTAGCACAGCATCATGTTGATCAAATTATTCACAAAATTTAGGGGCTACCTGGCCATGAACTTACTGTGAAGGTTTGCAGTGTCTCAGTGAGGGCTAGAATGTTACTGATGTTCCCAAAGTTTATGAAACTTTGAGCTTTGGTACTTCTCCAAATCTGAGGCAGTTCTGTGCACAGATTTAAAATGCAGCAAAGAGAGGAGCTGATTTCACAGAATCTTCACTTACTGTTCCCCTGAGTCTAAATGCACAGCAAATACCATCCCCTGATGTACTAAAATAGCCTGTTTAAAAAGGAATTAGGATATCCTGAAGAGAGACCTTTGCATCATGAACAGCCCTCCTAAATAATCCCTGTCAGCTTTCCATGTGTAAATAGACACGCCAGTCTGCAGGGCAGGTTATGCAATCTTCATGTGTGTGCCATAATTAAAAATAAACACCTTAGGAAGGATGAAAAACCATCATCCTCGTATCTTACAGTCAGTGCCAGGTTTTCCACTCAAACACAAATCTTTATTCCTCCTAAACAGTGTCTTCTGAGACCCAATCCATTTCTTACTGGGATTATGTAATAATAATAATTTGCAGGAAAAAGTGGAGTGTAACTGCATGGCTTACTGTGAGTGTTGACCAGGTAAATTTGTTTAGCATCCATGCTGCCCTGGATATAAATCATCATAGATTAATGTAACTGGGCTGCCTGGGGAGCTCTTTGCAATGAAATCATTTTCCAAGAAAGTAAACTCTCTTTATATCCATAGATAACAGCAAACTCCATTTCTAGAAAGAGCCCAACTTTTATTCTCCTGCAGCATCCACTGGCCTTGAGGTACTTTTGGAATCTGATTCATCGCTCAAGCTCTGGATTGTCCAGCCAGGGCTAAATGGGACTGTGTTGATGGACATTGCCCATAACCTTTTCCTTCCCAGAAGTTAAACAAATATCAGATACACGATTCCAGCTTTAAAATGAAGGATTGATTGCTGGGCTGCTGGCTGAAATCATAGCCAAAGTCTCCATTGACAGTTACTGTAAAATAGCTCTAAGATCTTAGCTTGTTATAGCTCTTTGGACCATTAAAACATCAAGAAAATGGAGTTGGAAGCTGGGCACTACAAGATTTATTTCAAGCATTTTTTTTTCCCTTTCCCTCTGTTTTCAAGATGTGCTTTGGTCTTCCTATTTTGTGGTGCTCTGACAGTATTTAGCTGGGGTTTATATTTGAACTCTTGGTAAAGTATAATGGTCATTTGGGCTTGCAGAAGCTGAATGCTTTTAATTAAGTCTGAAAAGAACTCAACTCCCATTAGTTCCTAGGAATAGCTTTTAAAATTTGTTTTCTGAGCTGCTGCCTGTCTTGGCAGCCTGAAATGCAAGCAATGGTAGAATCAAAGGACGAAATGTCAGTACTTTTTAGTAATATGTGTGTACATAAAGAGATATCTTCCTTTCAGTGGTTATTACCTTGATAGTACAGCTCTGTGCCTAGAGGATGAAGCAGCTGGTGATCAGATCTGGTGACATTCACTTCTGAGTTGTTGTCTCAAATCCAGCCTGGGTTAGCAACAGAGAAAGGTCATTGCCCTACCCCACATTTATTCAGGGCCTTTTTTGATTAACTTGGCTGTCTAAAAAAATTGAGAAATTAAGCTGAAAGAGAGCTTGGAAATCAGTTGCTGCTCGAATACGAACACATTGAAACTTCCTTATGTGATTTGGGTAAAAATTAGTTAGCTGAAAAAAATTTTCAAGTGAGGTGTCTTCTTCCAGCAGTTTTCTACATATTTAATACTCCCTCTTTTGAAAGCTAAGATGATTTTCCTTTTGCATGTTGCAAAAGGATAAACCAGTATACACCACACTCCAGGGGCTCTTTTGAGTGCTGGTTCTTCTTTCTTGAATCCCTACAGAATAACCACAATTCAGCTTTTGTGCCTTTTCCACTCTGTTTTTAGGGGAGTTCGGAGAAGTGTGCAGTGGACGCTTGAAGCTGCCTTCTAAAAAGGAAATTTCTGTGGCCATCAAAACCCTGAAAGCTGGCTACACAGAAAAGCAGAGGAGGGACTTCCTGGGAGAAGCCAGCATCATGGGCCAGTTTGACCACCCCAACATCATCAGATTGGAGGGAGTTGTCACTAAAAGTAAGAAATCACAGGACATCTGTGCATGGAAATGTCATGGAGGTGCCTTCCAGCCTAAATAATTCTCTGATTTGCTGATCAGTCAAAGGAGAGCAAAAGTGATTTGTAAATGAAGTCATCCAGATTTATGCTGTGCAAAAAGCTCAATAATAAATTGGCACATTTAATAAACTCCAGAGTTATAAATTGCTCCAAAGGGGCCAAGAGGCACTGGGTGATGATCTGGTCATGGAGTCTGATGTGCTGAGGCTTCCTAATTGCACTGAATTGCACTATTTCAGCTAAATCATTAGATTTGTCATTAGCCCTAATTAATGAACAGCCTACCTGGTACAACAACTGAAGAGAATAATTAAATAAGGCCAAACTTTTCTCCTATATGGTTTTCATGCAGGGGAAATACTCCATGGGATATTCAATATGTACCAGCATGAGGCATTTTAAAGCTCCAGAATTCCAGAATTCAAACATCCTGATAAAAAAATCTCAAAGAAGAAGTTTTGAGGATTTAATCAGTCCATAGTAAAATTAATTTTATCTCTGTGCTTAAATATAAATTTATTTAATGTTTTGGTTTGGGGTTTTTTCTATTTTTTTTTGTTAAAGCATATTCTTGGTCTTTATTTATGATAACAAATTACTTTCTCTTTTTGAGACAAAAGAAATTAATTGAAACCTCCATCTACATGTGGTACCTTCCTGGAAAAGTAATATATTTCAATAATCCTTTTCAGCTACACTTTATATATCTCCATGACAGAATAAAGTGATATATTTAGTGATCAAATTTATCTACCTACATTAGTTATTGAGTGGGAGATCAATAAGATTTTATATGAGGCAATCTTAAAAAAAAAAAATTAGGAATGCTCCAAGATTTTTCAGGGGAGTAGAAAAATTTGATAGGAAATTTCCTTGTTCATACTAGAGGACCCTGCTGGCAAGGCAGCTCTTTGCCATTTCAGTGATCAGCTTGAAATTTGCTGAGGATGTTTTCTGGGTAGGAACACAGCAAATACTTTGGGTTTAAGTAGATGGTTTTATTGGTTTTAAGAAAATTTTGGTTTTTAATTATGTGATTCAAAGTTTCACAAGGATAGGTATGAAAAAATTTCATAGCACACTTCACTAAAGTATAAGAAATTAAAAACCCCACCAGAATAAGTCTAAAAGTCACTATTGAAAGGTATGTAAAACACTGTATGTTATGAAGAGCCATAATTATAATAATAATAATGCCTTCTCTATGTGGGATTCATGAAAGCCTTTTTTGCTGATTTCAATAACAAAGAAATTCTTGTTTATCTTAGGTCTCACAGCCCTATTAGGAAAGGTCTGCCTGCATAAATTGAGCTTTATCTCCTGCTTTGTAGTGACACACACTTTGTACAGCCAGAATAAGATCTACACTCACAAAATCACTTGAAACGCCAGCATCAGTCTGCACACAGCTGAGCTAAAATCTATTTTGTTTCATTTTGTGTTCCTGGAGCACTTGAGACAATAATTTAATTGCTGTACGTGCAGGAATTTGTGCATTGCTCTTGAGTGTGCATTACAACTTCTGTGTGTGCTCTGTGTGAGTGACTTTTATTGAGTTTGCTGCTCAGGTGTGCTCACAGCACTGCTGCCTGCTTTGGGGGGCTGGGGGAGCAGCTCAGGAGTGCCCCTCACATCCATGTAGGAGAGAGCAAACTCTGAATATCCCCAGCTGAAGCCAATGAAAGCCTCAGGGTTACAACACCCTCTCCAGATAGCTCCAGTACGGGAGTTGAGAAATCTGCTCTGGAGCTGTTTGTCTCCATTTTACTGGGCAAAATTACACGGCACAAGGTCAATATAATAGTAAATATAATGATTCGTATTAGTGAGCATTCTACAGGGCGATAGAAGGGCAAAAAACTTGTGGGTTTGGGGGGTTTTTTTTGGGTTTTTTTTTTTAGGAAATCAATCACCACATCAAGCTTCCAGCCTCACCTCCAGTGCAGAGCTGCCCCTCTGCTCCTCGTGGATTTCTGTCCTGCATTTCCCAGCTGCTGCCCTGCACTCCTGGGCACACTGTAGGCAGCAATCTTAACAACCAGCACACATATTCTGCTTAGTTTACTAATAATTTCCAGCAATTTGTAGCCTGTTGCTATTACAATAAACCTGGGCAATTCTGTTGACACAACTTGTTATCATTTATAAACAGCCCTGCTTTGATAAATGGATGCAGAGGGTTCTTTTAAACCTTCAGAGCATGTGCTTCTTATTATGGGCACGTTTCCAGCTGAATGGGAGGGAAACCCTGCACTTCAGGCTTTTGGAGGGTGGGTGAGCAAGGCAGGAAGGTGCTCCTGCAATCATTTCTTACTCTAATTTAAGTTCTTCTGATAAGTCTCATAAAATGGACTGAGTCTGTACAGAAACCAGGCACTCGTCTCCTGGATTCAAAGTGCATGGCAAAATAAATTGATTTATCATAGAAAGTTTTGGACAGCCCTGTACTTGAAAGGTCCAGCAGCATCTTCTGTGTGTTACCAGAAATCCATTTGAATTCATGTTACAGAGTGCAAGTTAAATACTTTTTCTTTAACTGTGTATTTCTGGCTAACAAGTCTAACAATAAAAAGATTTTTTTTGAGGTTTTACATTGTTAGATCTTGTAGCTGTATCCTCTCCTATATCATTCAAGATTAATATTTTGCATACAGTATTTCCTGCTGGTGAATGGATGACAATGACTCATTAGTGTGACTCCCACAGTATAACACATGCTTTGTACCACAGAAAGAAGATATTTGAACCCTTTAATTCATAATTTTCTTCTCCTGTTAAACTCATCCTTTGAAATTACCGTTTCTCCTCTAAGATTTCTATTTGGTAGAAGCTGTATTTGTTGAGAAGCAAACAAAAAAAAGTAGTTGTTACCATTTACTTGGCTTTTTTAATGGCTTTCTTGTTCTTATTAATTAAACTAATTAAACTGGGTACTTTTTTCAAGCCTCATGCTTCTCAGTTTTAACAGCTAAAATTTCACCATGCCCACTGTATCATATACAGGCCCTCATCCTACTTTTATGGTCAGATGCCTTCCTGTATTTTATGTGCAATAATAATTCATCTCCTTAAATAACTTCATGCTCTTACCCACCTTTCTCTCTGCCACAAAGAGAAAATAAGCAAAGCTGTAGTAAATATTATGATGTAATAAAATCCATGTGATGGCAAAATATTAGCAGAGCAGTGGCCTTGGTCTGAAAACTTCACTGTCATCACATTAATTTTTGAATTTGCTTCTCTCCACCATGTCAGAGCTGCATAAAAAATCTTGGTTGTGTCACAAAATGCCCTGGGGTGGGAGGAATAGTTTCAAAAACTGGGCTGAATATGTGTGGATGAGTTTTGGTTGATATTAAAGGCTTTTCAAGGGCTCTTTCCTTAGAGTTTGCCATTGCCCCGTGGGTGCAGCAGGTTCAGGTCCCAGCTGGGTTTCAAGTTTGTCCTGTCAGTGATTCCAGCACAGAGGGAGGAAGGAGGGAATGCCCATCCTACAGCTCTGCTTCTCTTCCCAGTGCCCTGTGTTTTATTGTTCACTTTCCTTTCCATCTTTATGGTTTGCCCACTCATCTTTTGCTTCTTTTCTAAATGTAAAAATTATCCTTAATTAGGGGTTAGGAAGATTTGGACACGTTCCTGAAAAGCTTGGGTTTGCTGGTTGTGCTGCAATGTGCTCCTTTAAAAAGCCTGACCCCCCTGTGCTCTGCTTTCAGGTAAACCAGTTATGATTGTCACTGAATATATGGAAAATGGTTCCTTGGACAGCTTCCTACGAGTAAGTGCAACAGGAAAATAAATGGGGCAGAACTGGCTCTTGTTCTGAATTTACTGCCACTCTACTCTGATTCATCATCAGCTCTTGTTGCTTGATAATTCTGTTTAAATTTCCATTTGGGTTTGTGTGCTCAGAAAGCCACGTAGGGATCTGCATTATTCCAAAATCAAGACAATTCTGATTGCATTCGTATGTCACATCTATTAAAAATGACCAAAACAAAACAACATTCTGGCACACACAAATGAAAATTGTTTTTCTGGAGGCTGAGTTGTGACTGCAATGCACTTCTTGGTTGGCAGCCTCTGTGTCTAAGCAAGAGATTTCCAAAATGAATGGATTTGTGGAACTTTTGTCAGTGATGAAAAGCTGAGAGAATAGCCCCATACCTGAGGATGTTAGAAATGTTTAGCTAGCAAAGTTTACTGGCCTGTTTTCTTTTTCCAGCCTTAAGACATACTAATGCTGTGGCTGATTTATCTTTGTTTTCTGTCAAAGTTGGTCATGAGCCTAAAAAAATCCAAATGCTCCCCGTGTCACCAAGATTTACTCGTGGCAAAACAAGGAGTGCAGGAGAAATGAAATCCCATCTGAGGGGAAACACTGGTTTAATTTTAATTTGTTGGGGCAAACTCAGCTTTGGCTGGGAGACTGCTTTGGTTCTGCCATGGTTGAATGACATTATCCCCCAAATTCATAACATTGAACTAGACATTTAACCCCAAAAGGGGATACATTGTCAACCTTAGTTTCACTATGTGCTATATATGTTATGGTGTCCACTGGAGCATGTAAAATACATATAAATAATGTGTCAGTGCAGCTGAATGAAATATCTCTGTGCTGAACTATATATATTTTGTTTGGGCTTGAAATCCTTGTAGAGAGCCCTGAGGAAAGGAGAATAATTTCTGACTGCACAGAACACTTGTTCAGCTTGTTCTTTCATTTCTGTGTGTTTTTTTTTTTTTTACTACTCTTGTGTGGAAGCATGGATAAGAACCTTGTGACTCATTAATATCACAGGCCACTCAGGCCTTATAACCTTTTTTATAAATGCCTTTTGAAACTATTTAATTTGCTTTCCCCATTGCCATTGAAAGGCTCTCTGAGCATCTGATTCTGTTCATGGTTAGAAACCTTCTGGTTTTCAGCTAAATCTTTTCCAGAGTCTATATAAAATTCTCTTGTGTTGGCTCTAATAAAAAAGGGGGATAGCAAACTGCTAAGAATCTTGTAAAATAATTAATTTCTTCATGAAGGGGAATTCTGAGAGACTCTAAGCATCCACTGTGTCATATATTTGTCTGATGTTTACAGTTCTAATATCACCTCCAAGTACAGGAATTAAAAATGAAAAATGGGTGCAATCAGTCTGGCAGACTCATTCATGTCACATCCCCTCACATGGCAGAGCCAGCTCCCCTGCATTTAATAAAATTGCAGAAGCAGCAGCACGAGGAGTTGGAGAGCTGCCCATGAGGAAACATTTCCAGCACTGGGGAATTCATTTGAGAGCTGCACGACAGCAAAATGCTGTCCTATTGTCTTTATATCCATTTATCAATATCAAAGGTAGAGGGTCACAAACAGGATTACTAAGAGTTGGGAGATTTAAACTATGCCCAGAAGTAGATGATTAGAAATATGTTCAACTAATGGTTTCTAGGCTAAGTCATGATGTGTTTCAGTAATTTTTTGTGTTCCTGAAGTTGAGGAAAATTTTAAGGAATGAGTTGCAAATTAATGGAATTTGAAAGCTGCTGACTCAGATCAGCATTTGCTTTTGTTAAAGCAATTTCTTGTGTAACAGCAAACTTTCATTAGGCCATTGGGGAAGGCTTGGATTTTCACAAAAAAATCCTGTGGCCTTCCAGGGAAGTTGGTCATCTGTTTCTCTAATGTTCTGACACTCCAGTCTCAAGAGCATGCACAACTAAGATTCATGTGCTCCTTTCACACGTGTCCCATCTAGGAAATTAAAACTCTGATGACAGCAGGAAGGGGGGAAAAGTGATTTTTTATCTGAATTGCACATCTGTCCCCTTCCCTCAGCTGGTTGGGAGATCAGTGTGGTTCCATGTGTGGCATGTAAATCACAGAAGCTGACTCACCAGCTCCTCACTTGAGGAGCTTCCAGGGTATTTATGAAAAATCTGTGCAAGGAGGAAGATGAGCAATGCCTCAGATGATATTTGCAATGTTTTCCAGAAGCATGATGCCCAGTTCACCGTGATCCAGCTGGTGGGAATGCTGCGAGGGATCGCATCTGGCATGAGATACCTGTCAGACATGGGTTATGTCCATCGGGATTTGGCTGCTCGCAACATCCTCATCAACAGCAACCTCGTGTGCAAAGTCTCAGATTTTGGGCTCTCTCGTGTGCTGGAGGATGACCCAGAAGCTGCTTACACCACCAGGGTGAGTTCCTGTGTTTCTCTACCCTCTTCAAATCCTTGGTGGTTGTGGCAAAGGCTGAAATCTGATGGAAATCTGAGATCTCAGGCAGTGTTGCAGAGGGCAGTGAGTCTTGTATGGCCAGAGATGTTCAACAAACCAGAAGCTCACAGAGTTATTTTTTAATTCATGCCTCAGAGAAAATAGAAAATGTACATACAAAAAGTATGGCTTGTGTTGGTAGATTGCTTTCCTTAAACTGTGCAAAATCCTTGGCTCTGTTTCTTTCTTCTGCGAGTGTAAAGGAGTGAATATCACAATCAAAGCCTGAGTTCTTTTGGCACACAGTAATTTAAGACTTCATGTGTGCTTTGAGAAGTTCTAGTTGCACTGCTGATTTAGCTCCCACACAGTAAAAAAAAAAAAAAATCCTACCCATCAAATTTTGGTGTGTTTTCTAGCATGATAGGACAAATGTCTGACTGGAGCATGCTAATATCACTGTTCTTAAAGGGTGTGTGATTCATACCTGCTCATATATCTCTGAGTAAAAACTTGAGTAAAACAAGAAAATGCACGTCTGATTACCACCCTGAATAACACTTCCATTTTTTTGTGGAAGCCTTTAGCTTTATGTATATATATATGTATTACACTTACACTAGATATTTTAATGCTATTTAAAGTGGATTTTGTTCACTTTAGAGAAAGTGACATTAATATCCAGTATCTTAGTCAAGTGTAATTTGCATTGCTCACAGTAATCATCTCATCTTCACTGCAAAAACCAGATTTCAATGTATCAGCACAACCTTAATGTGGGTTTTCTAAGGTTTCCTTCATTCCTGAACGCAGTTTGCATGCTGCCTTCTTCATGATTGAAATAAAATAACATGTGAGAAATGAGTGAAGAAATCCTGACAGTTTTCTTACACATTGTATACACACACATTAACAGATACAGGTTTATCAATCATACCTTCATAACTCACCAGGCATAAAGACTCTATTCTTTACTTGATCTTTCAGTGTTTTCTTTGCCCTCTGATGAACTTCTTAAAGCAGTTAGAAATATGCAATATATACCACTTTAGAAATCTGTCTGCAGAGATCTGTCATGGTTAATAAAAAGAGAGATTAGCAGGAGAAAGCAGTTTTCGCTCTCAGTAGAGTCACAGCATTAATAAATAAATAAATATTCCTGGAATGCAAGAGTTCCTCGATAAAAAATGGTCTGTGACCCAGCCAGAGGTGTATTGCTGGGTCAGATTCTTGTTTGCTCTCTTAAAACCAAGCTGGAAATGAAGCAGTGGATGAAGCTGTCACATCAGTGACCTGTCTGGACAAATCAGGGTGCACAGGGTGTCAGTGCTCTCAGCCAGTGTGAATTTGTTCTTCCTCTCCTCCTGCCACCTATTTTCTGAGTCTACCTGCCTATTTGCAATTAGATAGTGAAATCAGATGGAAAGAAGCTGTTTTGTAAAGTGTAATCATCTGTGTTCAGTAAACCCCATCTGGCGTTTATGGTGTGTGTGCAAACTGCTGCAGGAAGATGCTCAGATAATTAAAACCTTCAAATACAGCTTAGGACAAATCTGAATTTTTTTCAGGAGTTGTTGCTGTAAATATACCTGTGCCACATGTTGGCTCTGAGAGCAGCACAAGGCTATTTGATATTCATCTTTTTTGCCCACATTTCCTTTGAAGTGAGTCTTATGTAGAGGTCAAGGGAGTGTTTCCAGGTGGGATGTTTGAAAAAAGTGGGGACCACAGATGTGAAACACAGATTCACTCCACTGCCAGAGAGCTGAGCAGTGCATGTTCCTGCTGCTTGGATGTTTCACAAAATCCAGGACCATTTCCTAGGCTTAGCACATTTTGTAGCCACTAATTATAGGACAAAGCCAAGACAAAGACAGTGACACTTTTAAAAATAATGGCATCATCTCAAGCTATTTCATGCCTAATAATGGCATTGTCCCAAACTCTTTCATGTCTTTAAGACTAAAGGATGTCAACTGCTTTATAAGATATTTAAAAAGACAGAAAGAAATATCTAAATTATAACTCCAATTTCAAACATTACAGAGTGTGTATTGTATTATATTGTATTATATTCATGTCCTCCTGTCCTCCATCTCTTCCTGCTCCTAATTGTCCATTTAATATCAGTGATAGTAGGGAAATTTATAGAGTTAGCTGCAAAGATGGATGCTTTATCTATTCAGGCTCCTTATCTACCCCTATTTTCCACCTATAAATGTCAAAGCCTGGGAATGATTCCACTGCTTTAACTCACAATTGCAAGCCAGGATTGATCTACCCCCAAGAAGCCCAGCCAGGCTTTCAATACTCACCAGTGCCTGGGTGAAATTTTATGTTGTGCTGTTCTCAGAAGCCATGTCTGAAGCTTTGCATGAAGGCTGTGAACATGCACCCTTTTATACATCAATAATTTATGTATCCCTTTATATATCAATGCACTATCTGTGATGTTCCTACTATTGTGCCAGAAGCCTGAAGGACAATGCAAAGATCACAAGTGCACGTGTGAAATGCAGGGAACCAGGAGCTGTAAGGAACTTTCCCACCTGACAGGGTCATTTTTTTTACCTCCTGAATTATTGTCACTGCCTTGATGCCACAAAAGGCCTTTGGCAGCCTGGGCTGTGCCTGCTTACAGAAGCAGAAGCCAGCATGTGAATCAGCCTTCACTGACTGTTTGGATTTTTTTTATTTTTTTACACAGTCTTTGTGCCTGAGGGGATGTGCTTTAATTATCTACATTCTCCATATCTATTCCCTTTTAATTGAAACACTGAGATTGTATTAAAATTGTCTTTGTCAAATGGATCTGGTTTATCCTTGTTATTTCTTAGATGTCCGTGTGACAAGTGGGTGGACTAATGACACAGAATGAAATGGAAGTGAATTTAAGCCATCACAGTTGTAGAGGGACTGTAATTATGTCTCTCAAAGCCAATATTTGGGTAATGAGTAGATGAACTTTGACTATTTAAGCACATAACATCACCAGTGTTCGTGGAATTTTAATGTAAATGCAGCCTGTGCTGGACAGAAATCAGATATATTTTCCCTATATATGCAAAATCACAGTGATACAGTCTGAGTGTACTGAAGGGTGTGGTAAAAAAGGAAATAAAACCCCCTAAATTCCCTTACCCCAAAGCACAGAGGAAGAGTCTTCTGTCATCACTGTCTGCTCAAGGAGGAGATGATTTCAATATAAAACATTCATTAGTGAGGGACTGACAAGCAGCATCAGGTAATTTCAGGTGTGTAAGAAGGTAAAACAGGCTCATCTCACTCACATGAATCTTGCTCTGTACCATTCAGATATCTCCTGAACTCTCCCAAGTCCTGGGATAATGAATGAATGAATGTCAGTTTTTTATCTTCAGCTTTTTCTGCAAAGTTCTTCTAGTAATTCAGCTAGAATCCATTTTTCTTGATTTCTCTCCTCCCCAGGCCTGTGGCTTAGGTGCCTGTGGCTGTCACCCTGTAACAGAAAATAAATCAGAATGTTGGAATGGGTTCTGAAGTCCTGGAAACAGCTGCCTTGTGCTGGAGTGCCAGACGTGCTAGAAATAAATTGAGGGCTTCATTGACTTTAGATGAATTATGTTGGAGAGCCAGATACTGCAGGAACAGCAGCTCCATCTAAAGAAGATAAAACATTTGGCTGCTGCTGGCTCACTGATCTCTAACCCTGAGAGAGGTTCTCTGACCTAGACTGCCTGGGATTTTGAGCTGCAATAATAAACTCCTACAATTTCTAACACCAAGACTCAAATTCAGGGAGCTTGACTCTATGATGAGCATGCCCTTAAAGGGAGACCATGACAAAAATATATAAAAACTGTATTTATCTTTGGAAAATAATGAGTAAATGTACTACTGTTCTTTTTTTAAAACTATTCTAAAGAAAGAGTCAGCAAAATCCCTTTTAAAAATAATTATAAGACATTTTTAGGACAAATTGGGGAGCAGAAGAACAAAATTACACTTTTAGATACTGTTCAGTGGCAGTTCATTTCTTTTTATAACTACGTTTTAATTAATATTTTTCTCTTATTTATGGTAATCCTATGTATATCTGCAGGTTTGTATGGGATTACAGCTGAGACTTAGCAAAGAAAATCTGAGAGGCCCTGACTCACACAATGTGAATCTGGGGTTGATGCACCTTCCCTTTTCAGTAAAGAAAAGCCAGAAATTGTTTCAATGAGTTTCTAATCTTTCCGCAATAAAGCACTCCCAAAATGTGAGGATATTAATTAATATCTTCTTTTTTTTTTTTTTTTTTTGGCAAATGTGTTTCTCCAATTGCATAAATGAATTTTTACATAAGATTATGAAGACCTTCTATCCAATATGAAATTCCTGCCCTTGTCTAGTGGGAGATGCCTGATTAGGAAGTTTTCTCTTCATGGTAGTGGGGTCTTGGTTGATGAAAATTTAGGATATGACTTTCCCCCAGGATTGATGTTCTTTATTGAAAACCAGAGCTCACTTCTAGCACAGAAGACAGAGAGATTGATTTCTTTATCAGCCTCCCATCTGAAAGTGTAAGTAGGTTTGTTGTGAAAACAGGAGGCTGCAGGAGAGCTTTCCTTGGTTCTTGGCTGGGCCTTGGACTCGCTGAGGGCCCCTGGACACTTGTAAAGGGAGTATAGTGTTGCTTATTAATTGAGTATGAGGAAAACAAAGTCATTTTTATGTTCTTGGTACTGTTCTGGGGCAGCCCTGGGAATTGTGAATAAAGTTATAATGTATGGAAAACACAATGTACTTTTTGTAACTAAAGAACATCATCCAACGGATTAAATTTCCAAGAGAGAGGCAGAGGGACTCATCATCTGGCTTCAGGGATAAACAGTGCTTTCAAACACTCCAGTTTATTTTCTGTGTCCTATTTGCTGGTCCATAAGTGATGTGGAAATTCAGTTTTTACCTAATTTTAAGGGTTGTGTGGGAAATGAAAGTTTGTCTCTTGGTAGGGAGCTCTGCTAAACAGAATGGGATCCATAAAAACCACATGCCAAGAAAATCCCCTCCCTGACCTTTGCCAAGCCTCTAAGACTTACCTGGTGACATTTTGGAGGCCTGAATTGTAGTCTGAGTCAGGCCTGCCTCTGTTGTTTATACTTAATTTAATTTATGCAATATTAGCCATGAAAATGAAGACGCTTCAGTGCAAGTTTCTAATTAACACTGATGCCTGCATTTCTATTGTTAACCAAGCTAAAACTTGTTATATCTACCCTCAGTGCAGGTAGAGTTTATGGGAGTGTAGGCAAAGCAATAATATATTTAAATCTTCTTTTTTTCTTGCTGGTTACTCAGTGAAGTTGAGCACTCTCTCCCCACACAGGTGGCTGTGAGGAGAAGGCTGTGACTGGAGTATAATGGTGGTTTCAGAAGCACTGCAAAAACCTGGTCTGGTCTGAAATCTTCAGAATTTATTCTCTGCATGTTGTGCATAACTGGGAATAACTTTAAACTCTCACAGTTTTCTGTACTAAAACACATATCACTCCAGAATTGCCTTCAGGAATAAGTTTTGCACCGCTGTCTTTTAGAACTTTATTTGCTCGTGTGTGAATCTCAAAAAACTCTGTCAAAGCTGGCATCACCAGGAATTGTCTCTTCCCTCTAATTCTCTCATTTTAGAAACTCAGCCTGAGGTTCCTTATGTGCATTTTATGAACTTGACCCACAGCACCAAGTGGTGGCCGTGGCCAGAGAGAGATGCTCCCCTAATTACCACGTTAATTGTACTGGTGGCTTCAATTCTCCTCAAGTTTGGCATTTAATGATTTAATTGCTTCTCTTGTGACTGTAAAAAATGTCCAAGGCCACTCTCCCAGCTGACATTTCTGCACTCCTCCCCCTGCACAGATGACCCCATCTGAGCCTGACTTTCTGTGGTTGTCTCAGGCAGCTTTGGAATGGGAAATTTGTGCTTGTGGTCACAGTTGCTGCCTTGTGCAGCTGGAGGCTTGGCTCTAGTGAAACAGGGCAGCATCATGGCTCCTCATTTTCCTTGAATGACCTAGAAAACATGGGGTGAAAACAAGTTAAGGTTCCACACCAACAGGAAATTCATTTCAATGCCTTAAAATCAGCCAAATCCAGCCCTCCTGTGCTGTGCAAAAGGACCTGGGTTACAAGCAAGGAGCCTGAACTGGACCTTTTTCATTTTTAACTCTGTGACTGTCGTGGCAATTTCCAAACATTTCATAACTGAAAATCAAACAGACTTCATTTACCATTTATTCTTATCTGGGCAAATTATGCTATACATTTTTATATATATATAAATAGATATGGTATGGATGCTGTACTGTACTACATATCTATGTTGTATATAGATAAATCACTGGTAAATCTACTAGATATCAGTAGATTTTGCACTGAAATGTATTTTACTCTGTCTTTTGCTCCCATGATGAATGGCAGCAGCTTTTTCCCACTTACAGGGGGGCTTTTTTACACCAATATCACGAAAACTGAGAATCTCAGAGATAAAATAATCGACCACAGGAAATGATATTTGTTGCAGGACAGTCACATGGACTGTCTGGTTTTGTTTTGCTCCCAGGGGGGCAAGATTCCCATCCGATGGACGTCTCCAGAAGCCATTGCCTATCGGAAGTTCACTTCAGCCAGCGACGCCTGGAGCTACGGGATTGTCCTCTGGGAGGTGATGTCCTATGGGGAGAGACCCTACTGGGAGATGTCCAACCAGGATGTGAGTAAATTCTTATCTGTGGTCTCAAGTGAGGAATCAAGATGTGAGAGGAGGCCAAGAACAGGTGGCTCTGAGTTTTTTATGGTGACATCGAATAAGGTGTAGAGATGAAAATCTTCGCATCTCCCTGGTGGAGTAAAAGTTCATTAGAACTTAACAAACCCAACATCCTTAAAGCAGAGTGTTTTGGACCTCTGAAGAGGCATAGGGGAGAATTTTATCCCATTGGTGGCTTTCTGTAAGATGATGCAAACAATTGCACTGCAGTGAGGTCATTGAGCCTTTCACATTCCTTAGCTCGCTGTTAGAAAACCGTCCTAAATTTCTGTTGGTCCCCTTTGGTTCCACTTGTACAATATTCTATAGAGGTTTTCTGTAAATGTCAAATGCACAGAATAAATTGCCCTTGGCACTTGTGAAAAAGAGAAGCAAAGCATTTCTGCTGAGAGTTTAATGAAACCAAAATGCTTCTGGAAGTAATCAATGGATAAAATAGAGAAAGGAGAATGAGCTGATTAGACTTCCAATACAGGTTTCTTTGTAACATTAGTAAACTGTCCAAGCCTGCAATCTAAATGATTAATGGAGCTCTCCCAGTATTTTTTAAAGAAGCATAACATTTCCCCAAATAAAACTTTTATTATATCTGTTCTGTTGGGGTTTTTTTCTGTTTAATTTTAGATTTATACCACAGGAGTTTCTTATGGATCAGATTTTATGGAGTGCAGTCACTCACACAAATAGATTTTCCAAGGAGCTGATCTATATTGTTACAAGTACTACATTAAAATAAATAAGTCAAAAACAGAGTTAGTCAAACATTTTCTGTGCTACTTTATGTTAAACAAGGAAAAAGACAAGAAAAATTTAAATTAAACAAGGAAAAAGAGAAGAAAACTTCCTTTTAAATGGGTACCTCTGGAACCCAAGTGTCTTCAGAAAACTATGCATTTCTTTTACTTGGTAATGAATATTTTCTCTGTTGTTTGTGGAGATTAATGTATCGTGTTGTGCAGGCTGATATATTGGTGGAATGCTTTTAATAGTATCACATTAAAATCAGAAACAGAGGAATTAACCTATTTAAGAGCCTCTCCTTCATGGCTGCTTAAACCATTAACTGTTCTCTTGTCCATGTTCTGATTCAGAATAGTTTGTTTTTCTTTTCAGTTAATTGATTCAGATAAAAAGGAAAGATTGACAGAATATGGCTTTATAATTTTCAACTTTGAATGCATTTTTTATTTTTATTCATGGGGCAATAGATGCTGTAGTCCTGATCAAGAGGTGTTAGATTCAGTGAAAAGGCTGGATTAAAAAGCTTCTGAACAGCATAAATTATCAACTAATCTTAGTTTTGTGTGTGTCAGTCTGGAAAAATTATAGACAATCTACACCAATTTTATCAATCTAGGCAAATTATACAAGAACTGGGCTTGCACTGCCTATAGAAAGTGTATAGTTATCCATGAGGTAAGTTTTAAAAACATTTGGTGGCCCTGTGACATCATCCACAAGACCTTTTGTCTCTTGCTTCAGGATGTCCCGTGAGGGGGCAGGTTGATCTTCAGCAGGGTGGGTTGTTTTTTCTGTTGTTTTATGAGTTCAGTGTCCACTGGAGGCTGTGGAAAGGTTGTTTTTTCTGTTGTTTTATGAGTTCAGTGTCCACTGGAGGCTGTGGAAAGGTTGTTTTTTCCTGGGTTTTTTTGGAGTTCGGTGTCCACTGGAGCATGTGCTGCTAAGGGGGATCAGAGGGGAGATACTCAAGACCTTTTGAAGTTTGGCTTACTTAAACAAGCACTTGCCAACTGTGGCTTTTGTTTATGGATTTAGTTCGACTGAGTGCGGGTTTTTGAGCTCCTTTCCGCACACTCACCTTCTTCAAAGTCACCCACTGTATCTTAACTCCCCTTCCTTCATGCCTAATCTACTGCCTGGTTTACTTTGCAGATAAACGACAAGACAATTAGTGAATAAACACGTTTGTTTGAACACAGAATGTCCACGTTGAGCTGATAAAAGCCGAGCTGGTATAAAGTGCCTTTAAGTTTCCCCAAACCGTTCTCCTTGTGCAGGTGATTAAGGCTGTGGATGAAGGGTACCGCCTGCCACCTCCCATGGACTGCCCAGCTGCCTTGTATCAGCTGATGCTGGACTGCTGGCAGAAAGACAGGAACAACAGACCCAAGTTTGAGCAGATTGTCAGCATCCTGGACAAGCTGATCCGGAATCCCAGCAGCCTGAAAATAATCACCAACGCGGCGGCAAGGTGACACAGTAGATCTTACGTTGCTCTCTGATTCCCTCATCTCCTGTAATTGGAATTTGTTTGCTCTCTTTGCTGCCTCTTCGCCTTTTAACTGTAGCTGTTTGTAGAGAGAAGGATTTAATTTCATTATTTTTGTTGTTGCTGTTGTTTTCGTTGATTATTTGCTGTTCTTTATCCGATTTGTGAAAGATTTTTATGCTAAGGTTATGAAACCCACTGTAAGACTGAGGAGAGTTTTGTGAGAAAAACACAGCTGGCAGATTTGGCCATCATGTGATCTTCCTTTTCTGCCCTTTGGTGCTTAGTGTTTCATAGCTTACAGCCAGCCATGTTCCTAAGTATCTTTCTGAATTGGGTCCAAATACACTTTTGCTCCTCTCTGACAAGTCACGTTAACTTTAATGATAGGAATAATCATTTTTTTGCTTTCAGTAGTGCTCGCAGACTTAAAAATGCACTTACACTCTCTCTTAGATCAATGTGTTAACTAGGAATTCATTTTCAATCAGTGCAGTGTTCCTAATTGCAATAAAAACATTCACTTTTAATCCTGGGTTTTCAGCACACTCTGGTACCTCATCACTGTGATGAGATAAGAATTATCTCATTGAGAGAGAGCAGCTGAAGAGTGTGTTGACACCTAAGGGCATAATGAGGATGTGGTGAAAGGAGAGCTTTAGTTAAGTAGGGTTAAAGAGAATTGGTTTGTACAGGGCACAAAATGTTTTACTGAAGTGGTGTAAAAGATGTAGAATTATTTTTAGTGTGAAGGCCAAATCCTCTGTCAGCAGAGCAGGCAGAGTCAGGGAGAAATGCACTCTGCTCCTCTGCTGCTTCAGACCCAGGTCTTGCAGGGTGTTCTGTGTTTCACTGGGCAAGACACCAGAGCCTGACACGAGGCAAGTTTCAAAAGGGAGCACAGAAAACCTTGCTGCCAGAGCTTTCCCTGTGATGCAGCACGCTCCCCACCACGGCAATTGAATGGGAAGGCTCAGAGGGAAAGGGAGCAAAGGCAGTGCAAAGAACTGCATTGATCCTGCAGCCTGCTGGGAGACTGCCATGGACCTTGCCTCCTCCTGCCTGGCCCCAGCTTTGTGCTGCATCCTCAGCTACAGGCTGGCCACTCTAATTGCCTCCTACTGCCACTCCAGAGAGGAGAAAAAGAAAGAAGAGATGGGAGGAGAAAAGCAGTCCTACTAAGGGGCTTTGCTTTTAAATTTATATATTGAGAGAAATTAATATAAATTATATTAATTGTATAAATTAAATTTATATATTGGTGGCTCACGCACTAATTATGTTTCAATAATTTTCTTTGGTGAGTCTTTAACACATAGGGGGACCATCATCCTTACAGAAGCAACTGTTTCTGTTACCTGGCAGGTGACAGAAAAACAAGCAAAATCCAAACCAACACAACACATTTTTGGGAAAAACCCCAAACTGTTTAAACACCTTTTTTCTCATTCAAGCACATTTCTTCCAAACACCTTGCACTCCTATTTGGCAAACAATTGGTGCAAATAATTATTTTATAGGGGTATGCAGCAGCAATCTGCTGAATAGGGGAGTTGAGAATCATAACTACCTTTGGGTTTGGAGAGTTGATTGTAGAAACCAGGGCTGCTTACTTTGCATTCCAAACAGAGGCAAAATGCTCCCTGTATTTGGTCCTTCCAGTTGCAGATTTGAACTGCAGCAGAGCAGAAAACAATGTGGAACCATCATTTCCAGTTACCTGTTCATAGCCAGTACAAGCTGATACCCTCTAATGGAGACCAAATTCAATCTGAGCACTGTTTCCACCTGCTGGGTTCTGTGCTGGAGCTCCACAGGGGGATATTGTTCCCTTCTGTCTCCCTCGTGCTCTCTTTGCTCCTGTTCCATTCTGTGCTGTGCTGGCACAGAGGGTGGCAGAGGCTGCACATCCCTAACACAGTGCCACAGGGAGGGAAGGAAGGAGGGCAGGAAGGAGGCTGCCTGCATGGCAGGGGACTTCTCACAGCTGCTTTAGGTGAGCTCTCAGTGAAATGCTCCTCCTGCTGCTGCTTTTGCTTTGATACAGAGCACATTTCTCAGGAGGGCAGCGTCAAAGGCGATTTTATTCCTTCCCTCCTTCCCAATTACCCTTCCCCTGCCACAATCCCTGCACATTCCCAAGCAGTCTCTCTCCATTTCTGCAGCTCCTCACTCCCTGGTGATAAACAGGAGGGTCCCAGCAAGCCCTGCCCCTCCGGGAAGGAATTTGTTTGAGTTCAGGGAATGTGTGATCTGTGGTCTCTCCATCTCACCTTCTGTCAGTGTCTGCAGGACAACCCAGCCTGTACAAACCCAGCCTATCCTTAAACACAACCATGTACAAACACAAGTGAGGGGTGCTGGGCACTCCTGTGCCATGAAACCATTGTCAAAGCAGACTGATCTCCAACCTTAGACTAATCTCCAACCTTAGACACAGCTTGAAATCTGCAGGCAGCTCCACAGCCCCTTGGTGTCCTGCAGACAGGCACTGGTGCTGCTGGCCAGGGACTCAGCCTGGAGGTTCAGCACTGCTTTTTTGACAGACTGACAGAGAAAAATGAGACAGAAAAATGAGAAGCAAGACTTGAAATGGGCTCAGGCCTTGTGTGCAGGAATATGTAACTGATACTGGAGGGCAGCTCCTGGAGAAGGGGACACAGTGGGATCCCTGCCAGAGCTCCTCTGCTGTCAGCAGCCAGAGAGGGACAGGCATCAGTGCAGGGGGAAAGCACTCAGGGATCAGCCCCAAGGCCTCCGGGGATTCCGTGGCTCGAGTGACTGCTCTCAGTTGTTACTTGAGGCTGCAGCACTCCCACACTGCCTCTCCTCCTACCCATAATAAGCAATTAATCTAAATTATAGAGGTCCCAGCTCTCTTTTAGCCATGTCTGTGGTGCTACTGGAGGAATGCTAAAGCTTGATGCCCACCATATGCTTGTAGGTGTTCAGAATATCCTCAGTCAAGGAAAAAATGTTTAACCTGACGCCGTCTGCTGCAGATGCAAAACCTGTCTCTTCTTACAGATTTTAGGGCTGATGTTTGTTTAAAATAGTCACAGCACTGTTGTATCCTATTTAAAAAACATATTTTTGGAGGTGCTCAGGATATCCCTGTCCTCTGGGTGCTGCTTGCTGTTAGCTGACCTCTGCTGAAGGATGTGCTTGGCTGTACATCTGATTCCAGCCCACAGCCCAGGCACGTTTTGCACTAATACCTCACAGAAGAGGAGTCAAAGCCTTCAATTCTCTCTTCCCTTTAAAGTTTTCTATCCCTTCAGGCCACTCCATGGCATCTAATAATTTCTTGATACCCGAGGGGATGTTTTTATCCTTACTGATCATGGCTTTGCAGACCGTTCTACGTGCCTTTGAACCTTACACTGACAAAAGGTTTTTGTAGCCTCAGCACAGCCAACGTTCCATAATACCTTTCCTGGTGTTGTGTTTCATCTCAGATTCACGTGAAAACTCAATCTCCATTCCTTGTCAAGCACAGAGTATGGCTGATTTCTTTCTTACCTGTCAAAATTCCCTTTTTAATCAGGTGGCCGCCTTGAGCTCTTGCTAACAAGACCTGCACTGGTTCTGGACACATGGGTTTTTGTGTCTGCCTGGAGTTAACCAGCTCTGTAAGGGGCTGTAGGAACAGGGCTCAGTACAAGGCATGTGCTTTTCTAAAAGCACTAAATATCTCATGATATTTTTATTTGATTTATGTCTTGCTGTTCTTTCCTGTTTTCTGAACATGATGTCCATTTTTCTAGCAGAGTCCTTGGGTTGTTTGGATATCTTTAGGGTGGAAGTGAGTTCATCATTCTTCCACTTTTGATCAAGTTCATTATTTTTCCTCTTGAGTTTATTTTTTTTTTTGCAGCCCACTGTGTATTACTTCACATTTGTGAGCATTTCACACAGATACAAAGCAGATGGGAACTTCTCTCAGCTTGGGCTGGGGAGTCAGAATCACTTCACCCACCTGTGAGTGAGTTGGTGAGGCTGAAATGACTCTTTAGCTGCTGTTTCATTTGTGTGGGGAAAAAAAATGCAACTGGAAATCCTTTGTGTACACTACAAATCTGAAATGGATTCATGATTTTTTTTTTATATCTGTTTAATTTTTTTCGCTTGTTTATATTGAAGAATTTTTTCTTACCTATATTTCTGATTCTGNTATATATATTATATAATTATATATTAATTATAAAATATATATAATGTATCTTTATATATTATGGCTCTTGAGATTTACAATGTACATTACCATTTTATGTGGAATCTTACTCTTAAATGGCCATTTGAAAAAATATATTTACAACATAGTGTGCAATTTAATATCTTTAAAGCACTCTATACTGCAAGCACATATTTAGGAGAAGAGGAAATTATTGTATTGCAGGGAAGGGGAGAAGAACACCTGAGAATTCAGGATATTTCAGAAAAATCATAGCTGAAAGTCTTTCCATATAGCCCAGAAAATTTAGGGAGTTATACATCAGTTATTCTTCCTGATGAAAGAACAAGTGTGAATAATTAATTCCTCATACATTCTTTTGCATATTAGCAAGTTGTTTACAACCCTAGCTTGATTTTCTTAAATTTGATGTGTTGTTTGAAGCACTGGCCGGGGTAATTTCCTTGAGCAGTCTTTGGAAGAGCTGTTATTTGTGAGTCATTGATTGCGAGGGTTCACTACTAAAAATGTGCTTTTGTCTCTCCTTGTGCTGCTCTCACTGGCGTCATTCTCCGACATCCAGGGGCAGTGCTTACAGTTTAAAATTCAAAGTTTGCTCCTCACAAAGTTTATTTCCACTTAAAAACTGATGATTGGGTGGAATTATCACTCTACTTTCTACCTTGGCAGGATTTTTATGAAAATCAAACTCAAAAGGAGCCGTGAAGAGGGCAAATACAAAAAATTCAGACTTGCTCTTTTTTTGCAGCACAATTCAAGCCCTGTTTTTACACAAATATTTGCAACGAAATTACTGTTTAGATTGGCTGAACATTTTGTTGAGAAGTTCCCTTTTTTTTTGCCATTCAGGTCAGAAGGCTTCAGATGCTTGACATATATTGCTGACCTGCTGTAATATTGTTTGTTTGCTTCTCCCTGTCAGGAACTTCCAGGATGGAAGAGAGGAGGAGATTTCAGTTTTCTTTGGATGCCTTAACAACAGGGTTTGAGTTTGGTCAAATGCTGCTTAGAGCAAAATTCTGTGTGGATTTTAAGCTTCATTTCAAAATCCAGCAACAACATACATAATCTGTGTCCTAAACCTGGACTGTTCGCCCTAAAAGAATTCAAATAATGTAAACTTAAAACTCCATCTCTCTCTCTCTGAAGCCTGCTAAACATAGAATAGTGAAATTATGGAAGGGGGGGAAAAAGAAACTAAACTAAAAATCACAAAATGAATACAGTAAATTCTACTCCTCAGTGTCTAAGCATAGTTTGGATTGTGCAGGAGATTTGTAGGGACTTCATTCAGCTAGAGACAGAAAAGCCCTGTTTTCACCTGATTTCCCCAGCAGTCATTATTACTGAGCCTGGGGCAGCCATTGTCCCTTCAAAGTGAATGGCTGGGTTTACAGGGACAGTAAAACATCTATTTTTGCACTTTCACACCTCTAATTTGCCTCCACTCGGTGAAACCCGGGCAGGAATTTGGGTTGGGTGCTGTGTAATTTAAATAGAAATGCAGCTGGACCAGCGGGTGAGCTGATGGGGAGGGGAGGTTTTGCTGTTTATTGAGATTTCCGAGGCATTGTTGTTCTGCCCTTGTTAGTGGTGGTGGCAATTCCACACTGGGAATGCTGGAAAGAGGTGGCAAAAGCAGAAATTCTCAGTGATGCCTAAGATTTTTATGTATTTCTCATATATTTGTAGCTTTGTAGATTGCTAATGCATGGCCATAAGCTCCTGTGCTTTTCCTGCCCTTTCCCCTTGGATTTTGGAACAACAAAATGACCTTCTAAACACATCCCTGAAATATTGTTTAGATTAATACGTATAAAATAATAAACAATAATTATAAATAATAAATAATATTGTTTAGCTTAATAAATAATATTTATTCCAAGCAGGGGACCTACAATAGAGGTGGGGCAGAGATCCTCTTGGACCAACTCCAAAGGGCTGGCCCAGGGGTGGGTTATTGGATGTCTCTATTAAGTATCCTAATTAATTACCCTCATAAAATCACAGAAATTTGATTCAGGGTGTGCCCATCGCCACTGGGACACCTGGCAGCTTCCAGATAAAGGTCTGCTTTTTACTTTACTATTTTAAAACTGCTGCAAGAGGTTTTTTTCTCTTTTGATTATAGGCAACAACAGCACAGCCAAAAGTGAGATATAAAAGGAAGCTCTTCACAGCAAATGGTAGATTTTGATCATTTTAAGAGCTTTATAAAGCATTTTTCTCTACCTGTTCCTACAGACTGTCCTGACAATAATGAGATGTTGGCACTGGGTCTGTCAGCCTCTACATATCCCAGGAAATGTTCCTGTATTTCCTTAAAAGCACAACTTAAGCTGTGTTATGAGGAAAAAAATAAATAAATTTCAGCAATGTGTTGGTATTTTTTGCCTTTAGTGGCTTAGTGTTGGGGAGAAAGTAAATGAAGGAGCATTGATAAACCCAGCCATGTGATTTATCAACCCACCAAGATGCTGAAAAGTATAAGCACATTAAAAATCATGTTCTGAGAGGCAGCTAAAGGAGTAGGGAAGACTGAAGGACTGACTTTTTGGGCAGTTGAAATTTTATTTGCTTATTATCCTAGAAGAAGCTGTAGTAAGTTGGGTTGGTTGGGTTGGGTTGTTTTGTTTTGGGTTTCTTTTGTTTGGTTGGGGGTTTTTTTGTGTGTTTTTGGGTTGGTTGGTTGGTTGATTTGGGTTTTTTTTGTGAACAATGGAGCTAGAAAACAAGAAATATTAACATTTAGAGAGCTGTATCATTTTTGCAGCCTCAACTGCATTGGTTTTCCCTTTGGTTGTTTGTATTGCCCCTATTTATTTCTTCAGCTCTCCTTTCACTCCAAAGAGCAGCACAAAATTTGCTTATTTGGAGATTATGAAAACATCACATGGAGGCCCTTGGGAGAAGCAAATGTGCCCCCTTAAGAGGTGAATTGTACTTTAGGGACTAAATTACCAATTCTGCTAAAAGCATGGTAAAAATGGGCATGAAGAGTTGGAACTGTGAAGATTTTTATCTTTAAGGTCCAGGGATAATCAAATAAACAGAATAACTCTGCTTCTCCTTGGCATGTCATTTATTTACTAGTTTCCTGTTGATACATGTGTATGCATATGATTCTGATTGCTGTAGAAGATAAAACTGAAATTTGCTTTCTGTGCCACCTGTTGGTTTTGGGGTTCTTTTTCTCTTGAAACAGAATTCTTGCTAGGCCTGAAATCTGTGTTTCAGCTTGCCATAATCATAAAGCCCATAGGATTTGTGTTCCAGCCAGGCTCACAGGGAGCAATTTCACTTCACAAAATCAGCTTTTAATTACCTCAAATTTGCCACAGGAAATTACTTTATATATATATATATATATTTAAATGCTTTCCTCTTTAAAAGAAATTGACTGTGGAAGGGAAAGTCCAGATTTAAAAAACTGAAGGTTGGTTGTGCTGTTTGGAGGAAGGGATGGAAGGAAAGGGGCTCCTACAGTACAAAGTCTGGGACTGTGTGTGCACAGCTCCTCTGTGCATTTGCAGAAGAAGTGGCAGGACATTTTCATTTTCTTTGTCTGAGTTCCTGGATTTTACAAGTCAGTTTGTCTCTTTTTCCCCCCAGACAGCAGCCAAGCAGAGATGAGAATTTCATGCTGCATTGGGAAGGGTCATAATGATGTTTTCTGTGCTTTTTTTTCCTTGTTAGTGCAGCAAAATTTTCCCTGTGTTGTGACAAAAAGCTGTGCTAATGACAATCCACCATAGTTCTCCTCACTGCAGATGGCTCAAAGGTTAATTCCAACTGTTAAAGCAATGGACACATCCAGAGGAAGCTTCCAGCCACAGGATGTTTTGTAACTGGCAGCTCACTGTTCAATTTGTTTCTCCAAACTGTGTCTTGCTGATTTTTTTTTTTTTCCAGGGCACCACATGTCAGTAAATACAACTTTGTAGGTGTGGTAAATACAACAACAGGCAGGATGAACAGGATAGAAAATCTTGCCATGGCTGTCAGAAGGTGACATGAGAGGGTGAATCATAGTTAGTCAAAGTAAAAAGAGTTTAAAAAAGGGAAAAAAAAAAAAAAACCAAAAAAGGAGGAGGGGAGAGAAGAAAAGATGGAGAGAAATGTTCTATTTCACTTCCCCTGAGCAAACATGTAATTTCCATGATTTCTTTTTAATGACTCTCTCCTGCAAGTGGTAGGTACTGATTTATGGGAAGCTGTGAAGGCTCAGGTGGAGCCCTGCAGGACGTCCTTTACAGCTGCACGGGCTGCAGCCCCTGTCATTTGTCTGCTAAAGTGTGAGCTCATGGAGCACATCACCCAGACCATAAATTTCATGTTCAGCCCTTCTGTCTGGGGGCTGAAAAAAAACCTGCCAGGGTGTGCAGATGCTCTGCAAGCCCAGCTTTCCCCCAGTGCACACGGGGAGACATCACAGGCTCTTTTCAGTGAGGCAAATTCCTACTCATTGATAAACAGTCCAGATGTCCTCTCTGAGGAGGAAAGTCACTAATTTTTTTTGTTTGGAATCCTGCAAGAAGAAGAAAAATGATACTTTGCAGTGCTGGTTACTCTGAGGTCGCTCACATTAAAATTAGGTCATATTTTTTTTTGTCATGATGATACTTTGATCCAAGTAATAAACATAAAGGCTCTTTTGGGCTGTTCTAATTCCTAATCCTAGAGACCTGCTCTATTTCAACTTGTTTATACTGGTTTTTTTCATTAGTGATTCTTGAGTCAGACGCTGTTTTATTAGGATTTAAGTTAAAAAGGTGTACTAGGCTGGGGAAAAAAAATTAATCCGTGCTTTATCACTAAGAGCACTTCATAAATACTCTTAATTAATATCTTGGGATTCCAGACACTATACCCAGAAAACTATAAATAAAAACCACTGGCTCTTCACGATACAAACAGGAGTCAGTGAAATTCAGGCCTTTCAGGCTACTGATTAAAATTATCTTGGGCCTGATTATCAAACTGAGCCTTTAAATCTGGGTGTCGTGGAGGTGTCTAAGAGCTGGTTTGGGGACAGAGCAGGCTTCTGGTGTCTTCTGTTGCTTTTCTTTCCACGGGTGGCTGTTCCCAGCATGTGAGGTCCAGAGTTGGTGTCAGTGATCCCAGTCCTGGCTGGGCTCTGGAGGGAAGGCAGCCAGGCAAAAGCTGCCCCATCAGGGACATCACAGCTCTGGGACCTGGGGAAAACTCTGTTTTGGAGTTAGGATTTTCAAGCATCCAAGCAGCTCTTTAATTATGGCCTGCATTCCCAAAAGGGAAAAAAAATATTAATTTTCTGTGCCTGAAAGAAAACAGCTGATTGATAACAATCAGGAAAACATCAGAAGTAAAAGGAGCTGTTTGAGGTGGGGCAAATGCCAAAAATCATTGTTCTTTTCCTCAAAAGTGGAAGGTAACAGTCTGAATGTAACTGGTGTTACTTCTGCAACTGATGTGGTATCTCCTGATTCCAGGGCAAGGCAGGTGCACTGCAAGGATGTGCTGTTGTAGTGCTGCTGAACTTGATGAAATTTAAGACATATTGGAATTGAGAAGGATTTGGATTTTCTAGGCTTCTTACGAGGTTAAAATCACTATATTTAAATATGTGGTTCTCTTGGTGCCTTTAAAATCTCCTCTTATTTGTGTTTTTTCCAGTGATGAACAGAGATGACTTGGGTTTGGAGGGAGGAGAGTGTTTTACAGCCCAGATCAGCTCTCCAGTTCCAGTAGCTGTCACCTACCTGTTGCACTGTGTAATCACTGCCTTTAAATTATGCTGTCAGTCCAGCCACCTCTCATTTTCACTGCTTTCAGTGACAAAAGTCACTTCAAATGGGTTCAGCAGCAGTAGTCAGACTCCTGTGGAGGTTACTAGAGGGGAAGAAGAATTATGGGGGCAGAAAATAGACTGTGAAGTTGCAGAGATAACTGCTTTGAACATTCTCTAGTTCAGTCTCAGGCTTAGCACAACTAAGCTCATGCTTGGCTTTAAGCCTGCAATAAAACAAGAAAAATAAGATACTTTTACTTATTGTTGAAGCTTCTAACTTAGTAGCAACATTTAGGATTTGTCAGTGGGATGCAATATTCTGAATATTTGATATAACTAAATTCTACCAACACGCTCAGTTTGGAGCCTGGAGTGTGCGTTGTTGGTGTGATGTTTGGGACTTGGTGAATCACATAAATATAACCTAATTTAGCCTTTGTTAGTGTTCTGCACATGAAGTTGTGAGGTAACAATACA
>VZTZ01011621.1:18394-43949 GCA_013400955.1 Drymodes brunneopygia | reverse complement strand
GGGTGGGGGTGCATTTTTGTCTTGGTGTGTTCAACACAAAGGGCAATCACAGAAAAGGGTCATCCACCCAGAGCTGTCCTTAAATGAGAACAGCTGGACTGGAAGCCACTTGTTCTTCCTGCCACCAGAATGTTTCATGCTGTAGTGGATAAATTATGTCATTTTAGCTTCCAAACAGGGGGGGGTTGATGCTGTGCTTGAGCACCAGGGTTCTAATCCATGCAGCATGCAAACCATCTGCTCTGTGAATAGATTTCACTTCAGGAATTGTTTTACCCTGATTTGTGTCTATCCCTTTGGCATTGCTGGTGCATTACATTTGCTCTGGATCCTAAATGGCACCATGGCTATTGGTGTTTTTATTGCTTTTACTGTAAAGTGGTATTAATTTAATTAATTAATGTAGCCAGCTCTGGAAGGGCAGCAGGATGCACTCACTTAAGAGCAGCAGGACAAGGAGCTGCCTGGCAGCCCCCACCACCACAGAATCCCAGAATATTTGGAATCCCAGAATGATTTTGAACCCCAGAATGATTTGGAAGGGACCCCTCAGGATCCTCGAGTCAGGAGAGGTAAATTGCTGATAATCCATAAATTCAATATGATATGTCTCTTGGGGTTTTTTGGTGCTGCCCAAGTGGTGTTTTTCCACTTTGCATTTCTTCTCAAGGATGATGCCCAGACCCAGATATCTGCACCATTAAAAGCCAAGTGATATCAGAGCATAACTTCTGCTGTCTCACACGTGCCACTCCTGTTAATTCATGTGGATATCCATGCTCTTGACTTCCTTTCATTTCCTGAGCTGCTCTAATTCCTCAGATCCTTTCCAAACCATCACTGCCTGGTCAGTAATTCCCCATTTAATAGGTGTGCACTCAGTTCTTTTTTCAGTCCTTGGTCCAATCCTTTGGGATTTCTTAATGAATTTTACTTTCCCAATTTAAAAAAAAATATATTTATTCTATTCTAGAGCTATTTCTCTCAGCTTTGGTTCATTCCCACAGACAAACAGGCACATGGTCTTTGTGAAGGTTGCACATGCAAAGGTGAACAGCTCAAAACACAAAGAACAGCTTCCTTAATTTTGTTTTCAGATGGCCAGGGAACCTCTGGTAGATGGAGAGTACTCAGTGCACGGGATTTTTCAGCTCACTCTGCCTTCACATTAAAATGATTTCATAATAGCCTATATTTCCCCAGTTAGCTCATAAGAATGTCATGGGGGACAGCACCAGAAGTCTTAGTGAAGACAAGATAAATCACATCCACTATTTTTTAGATTATCCTGCCACAGAAATAAATTAGATGAGTTTGACAGGATTTGTTTATTCTTGACAAATCTGAGTTGGTTTCTTAAGACCTTGTAATCCTCCAGCTGCTTGGAAATGTATTGTGTGAGATATATAATATATATATAGCTATTTCTTTCTTTTCTGAGTGCTTGAGCATACCTGCTCTGGAATTGCCTGGCTCTGCTTTTCTCCTCTTTTTAAAGCTCAGGATGATCTTTGCTCCTCTCCATTTACCTGGGCTCCAGGACTTCTCCAACAGAACAGCCACTACTTGGACCAGCTCCTTGTTGCTGTAATAAATCCCACAGATTCTGCAAAGTTGAATGCATCAATCACTTTGGATTCCTGGGATTCCTAATTAACAAACAGAAATAAAATGCACACAGACAAATATTTTAGTGCATGACCAGGTTCTGCTTTGAATTTTTGCCATCAAGCAACGACTTAGAGTCATCATTAAGGCAAATTTGGTTAGCAAATTTCATTATTTGTTTTTAATTAGATTCAGCAGCTAAGGTTCATCACTGCTGTGTCACTTTGAAGGTAGTTGAGGTGTGGGTTCATTAGAAATCTTTCAGTTCACTCCATTGCTATCCACATAAGGGGAGAAATATCCTTTATCTCCACTCCTCTTTTATCCAGTGTCCTCAGAAAGCTCAATTTTTACATTTCTTCAGCAAAGTGAGTGTTTGCTCACCATGTATCTGTAATTAATACTGAGTTTAGCTTCCAGCCCTTTAAGAAGTGTATGTTTGCAAGACAATGTGAAATAACCAGAGCTTTTTATTCCTAATATTTGGGGATTTAGGTAAGCAGACTTTTGGCTTCTTCTCCTGCCTCAAGGCCTGCAAGGACAGAAAAAATGAGCATTTAGTCTCACTGTGTTCTGGGAGTATAGAGTAAAAACATTTTATTTTAAGGCACTGAGATGAAATGAAGCCAGTAAAAAAATATAGATAGATAAATATATAAATGCTAAAACCTATTTGTTAAATGGAAAAAAAAATAAAATAGGGAGGTTTGGTAGTTTTGCACCATGGTCTGATCAGGGATTCAAATCAGCATCTCTGATGTCAATTTTCCTGTCGTTCCCCCTCCCCAACAAAGCCGGAAATTGTCCTTGGGTAGAGTTTACGTTTTATTTCAAGCACTTTCTTTTCCCGGGGTGGTTGGCTCTTTGCACTTTCATTACTCTCAGAGCCCGTGCAGCTCAACAGAGGCTAAAATGAGGCTGAAACCACAGCAGTTTTGTGTGGCAGAGCCCCTTCCTCCTGCAGGCTTTCCCTGGTAACTGCTGTCCCCTGCTGTCCCCACCAAGCATCGTCCTCACCCCTCCTCCCCCTGCTGCCAACAGGGGCTCCCCATCTACTGGGTCCTACAGCCCAACCCACCAGAAATCCCAAAAATGAGGACCAGGAGATATTTTAGAGTCAAAGCAGTGTCTCAGCAGCTGCACCATTAATTGCTTGCCTTGCCGCACTTTCTTGTATATACTCGGTGAATCTCACCAGACATTTAGGTTTGCCTGGGATTCTTTTTCCCCCCATAAATCACATTCAGTGTAGACATTTTGTCCCATTCTTTTCTGCGTTATCTGAGTGGTTTTTTGCAGAGCCAGCTGGATATTTGCTGGCAGCTTTTTTACCACTGCAGCTTCCTCTCTGGAAGGCTGCTTGTTAGCTAATCACCAATAATGATCCCCATTTTTAGTGTGCCCCTTGAAAGTTGCATCACCTTTTATTATTTAGCTATTTTTTAATCTCTTTCTTTCACTCCCATGAAGGGGTTTTGGGAGGCTTTACTTGAGGACTAAGTCACAATTCCCACTTGTATATACTTTTAAAAAAATGGTGCCTCATTAACTGAGTTAATACTTGCCTAATTGTAATAGCAAAGCAATAAAATTCAATCCCTACAACAATGTGATGCTGTAACTTCCTTTCCTCTCACTGATGGAGCACTGGGCTACCTGCCAAGGAAGTCAAATGAAAACAGGGGACAATATGAACAAATAATATCTATTTCTGAGATTTAGATATAGATGTTTTTATGAGTTTTTTGCTTGGTTTTGGTTTGGGTTTTCTTTTTTAATATTCTGTTATTACTTGATTCAATTTTTTACTTTCTCTTCTCAACTTCTCTTGTTGTGAGTATGGGTTTTAGGTGACACAGGAGTTTGCCCACAGAGAAATTATTTTTCTGCCCATTTTTACCTCTTTCTCATATATGAGCTGTCCCTCTTCATACAAGATTCTATAGGGTTTTTGTGAAAAAACAAGTATATCAGATATCACCAAAAACCTGTATAGGAACACCTCCCCAGCATGGACTATATGAATGGCTGTAATCAAGCCAAAGAAATAATTAGATTCCTTCAAACAAAGATAAAACAAAGATCAAATTGAAGTAAACTGTCCCTGGCACCAGCCAGCCATCAGAATTGTAACACAGCTTTCTCAATTTCCTGCTGCAAGGTAAGAAATCCCACCAGAAGAACAGAAGGAAGACAGTGAAGCACAGGGCTGAAGAAGTCAGAGACCTTTGCTACTCCTAACGTCCAAAACTATATGGATTTCTCCCTTATTTTTAAATTTCTATTCAATATATCCTCTGCTGAACAAGTACCATAACCAGCTAAATAAACCATGTGTTTAGACTGTAAAAAAAAAATATTTAATAGCACCCACACACTAAGCAGCTTAAAATGGTGTTGGCTGATGGGGATCCAGCTCTACACTGTGTAGCCCAGGCTCCATCACCTCAACATGTGTTTTGAGGCGTAATGTGTATAAACATCATGAATCCAAGCAGCTCTTTGGCCTGTTCTCTCTGGCTGCCACCACACCTACTGCTGTTTGGGGTTTAAGCACTCTGTCTGAACTGCATTTTTGTGTATTTAGTCTGCTTTTAACCACGACAAGCACCAAAAGATCCTTTCCCCCCACTCTGTCTGCTTCAGTGTTTTCTCTGGGATCTGTTCGGTGCCTTTTCAGAGGAACATCCTTCACAGATTTTCTTCCCAAGCCCAAATCTTTACCTTTAGTACAGGTAATCACTGGCTGTTTAATGGCCTCCTAAAGAGTCCTTGCAATGATTTTGGCTATAGCCTTTTGTTGCTAAGTGCCTGCTAGAAGAGATCTAAAATTACCGATTAAATAATTTGCTGCTCTCAACAGGAAGATCCCACGGCTCGTAGTAGATAGTTCTCCTTGAGAAGACAGCACAGAAGTTTTCCATCTTGTGGGAAACCAGTGGAACAATCAACTTGGGTATTTTTCTCCTAATCCTTTGGAATTTACAATCTGAAATTTAGATCACACGCTTTTTTTCATCCGTGTCCTCGGTGTCTGCAGTATCTGACTCAACAGGCACAGAGCCAATGGTCAGAAATGTCTCAGTGGCTTCCCAAAAGGGAAACCTTCAAACTTATCTGCTACTATTCTATCATTTTATCAACAGGATACTTCTTTCTCCAAGTAACTATTCTTGTCATGCTGTAAAACATATTGAGTTTGCTATGACGGGTCTGGCTGTGTGTAGCTACTGTGATACCGAAACTAAAAAACTTTTAAAATACTCTTCAAATATTTTTTAAAATATTTAACAAAAGTTTTACGGGCTTGGAACACCAGATATGTGAAATCTACTTGATGTTTTAGGCTAAATCTTAGTCCTTTATCTTGAGGGAGAGGTTGCCACTACTATGCAGAGAAAAACTATATCTTCCAGTACAAAGGAATCTGCAAAAGCTCAGAAGAGTTGTCAGAAATTTCACCTACAGTTTGTGAAAAGCTGATTAATTTTCCAGTGGGAGAGTGAGAGGAAAAAAAAAAAAAAAAGAAAGTAAAAACCAAAAAAGATCTGGTTTAGTCCCTGAAATACCAAGCCCAGTAATATCAGAGGCAGGAGCAGAGGACTCAGGGGAAGCATTCCTGTTTCCTTCATTTAGCCTTAGCAGGGCTTGGACACAGGGCTAAAGTTACCCCTCTCTCCAGAGATGCTGTGCAGGGGCTTGGATGTGGAATGGGAGCAGTGCATTATAAATCTCCTTGCAGAACATGAGAGTGGAAGACTCGTGGAAGATAAATACGTCGGCTCTTGTGTCATCTTAAGGGTTGTGGCATTTCCAACCTCTCAGTAATTGCCTGGCTCTTTGCATTTGTGAGAAAGCAGAATGAGAAGCCTTAAAAGGGGGTTCTGTGTATTGTAAAAGTCCGACTGCAACTCGGAGAAACACCCCTGAGACTCACTGCTACCATTAGAAGCTTAGAGTAATGTGCACATATTTTTCCTTTTTGGCCATGCACACTTTATCCAACCCTTGGAGGTAAAAGATAAAAAAATTTAAAAGAAGAAAGGAAAGACAAAGGAAAAAAATGTTAAGTATGGGGTGGGTTGTTTGTTTTTCTTTGCATTGATCTTGCCTCCACATCCCTGGCATCACACCCCGTGGTGCCATCTCCTGAAGGCCACAATTTCTCTGTGGAGCTGTGATTTCCAGCACTGCTCCTCAGCTGCAGAAGGGTCTGAAGCAGCAGCTCTGGGGGGGGCACAGCAAGGGAGGGGATTTCATTCAGTCTGGAGACCCCAAATCTCAGCTCCAGGCTTCCCTTTGGGATAGCAGCACCTGGCACAGCCACTGCCCAGCCCTTGCTGGGACACTGCCAGCTTTGGCAAGGCTAAATTGTGAATGGTGGTGGAATACTCAGTTAAAGAAAATACTTAATTAAGAAAAACGCTCATCATTTGAAACTCATTACATTTCATTCTCTGTGTGTATCTGTTGTGCCTCAGCAACAGGGGAGAGCCAAGGCAGAAGTCTGACTTTGTTACTGCCTCATTGTCTTTGGTTCCTGTTTGGTTTCTCATTGCATTTTAGAAAATCTGAGGTCTACTTTGTAACCTAACAACTGGAAATTTTCTTCTTGCTGCTGAAACTTCTTAATGTGCCTTGTACAAAACAGTGGGAATGATTAAATCGCAGCAAAGAGGAAAACAAGCACAGTGATGGGTGTAGCTGTGAAATAATTCAGAAGTTTTCACCTGGACACTCACTATGCTCCAAAATCAGCAGCAAAAGCTGCTTTGAAACCTTTGTCACCAAAGGCTTTCAAGAAAATAATAGCCTGGCATCTCACAGAAACCATTTGGAATGGCCTGAGGCGGAAAAGCCTCTCAGTCTCTTCAGCTTCAGAGCTCATGATTCACCCGGACTCACACAGCTCTTCCCATCCCGACACTTGAAAAGTCTCTGGACTAAAAAATCCCATTTTTCCTGTCTCCCTGGCGTGCCGGGCACAGAGAGATGACAGCCCTTGCTGTCTGTGTCTGAGGCATGCTGCAATATTTCTGCTGCCTGCACCAGGGCTCATCCCCACCCAGCGTGGTCCCTGTGCCCCGGGGCTGCTCAGCCCTCCCTGTTTATTGTCCCAAAATCCTGACACGCTGCGAGAGCCACAAAACGAGGGGGCAAAACCCAAACTGCCCAGCGCTGTCCTGCTGCTCATCACCCCCTGGCTTTTCCCTCATTCTGCACAGCTCCTCCACGCTCAGCATTTCAGCAAAGAGAGAACAAGCTGGGCAGTCTGTTCGGTGGGAGAGCAGCTCATAGGAGGGCAATTTCCTTCCCCTGGGTAGGTGGGGATTTTGGCAGGCTCTCCAAAGGCCAGCAGGGACTGGAGCAGGAGCTGGGATAGAGCTGTTATGCCTTGACAGCCCCGTTTTGTAATGCACCCGGGTTGGAGCTTCAAGAAATTTAAGGGTATGGCATCAGCTTCTATGTTGGGTTGTTGTTGTTTTTTTGGTTTTTTTTTTTTATGTTTAATAAGTGGAATTGCAGTAGATTTTAACGTGGTTGTAGCAGGCCTGGATGGCTTAATGAAAATAAAATCAGTCAAACAACTCGATTTTCTTGGTGAGTTCTTGCTCTGCAAGTGGAAATAAATGTTCTTGCAACCCTGATAATTTCACCCTCGTTTCTTCAGGCAGTGCCAAAGCACTGGGTTTATACTGTTTGCTGAGTGAATAATTTTTTTTTTTTTGCTAGATTTGTGTTTAAAGAACACTCCGTTAAAGATGATTTAATGTGACCTTTGTCACTACAGCATCTATCAATGATGACCAAAAGCTTGAAGCAGTCCTGTGGCTTGAGAAAAGACTTTTCACCTCCCCACTCACTGTAACCTTTATTTATCTTGAATTAACTAAGAAAGGGAGATGATGATGGCAATTAAAGCTTCAGATGACTGACTCCATGTGGTCACAACAGAGCTTATTTTTATTGTAAGATAATGATTCACAGTGAGGGAAGGAAAAGGGATAAGATTTTGAACAAAAAGATGCAAGGAAGGGGTTTTAATTTGATTTTAGCGGGAGCATGGTGTTGAATAAAATTACATAAATTATATAAAACTACCTGGTGCTTAGTCCTTGGCAGAGCAATGGGAGGTAATCAATGGTCTGTAATTGGAGGAATATTTGGTTTACATCTACCCTTAGCCCTTCCCTGGACTGAAAGACCCCGTCCTTCAAAACCAGGTATTTACAACACCCATTATAATTTCATTTTAGTGCGACATGTTAGCTCTGTACCTTGCTGTGCTCCCACAGAATTTAGCTCAGTCCCCAAGCCTGGCTTAGTACCTATGTGTTCATAGAACTTCTGACATTTGCAGTCAAAAAAATCTCACTTAAAAAAAAAAAAAGAAAAAAGAAAAAATAAAGAAACTAAGAAAGTGTTTAATTTTAATTTTCTGGTTTTGAAAAAAAAGTCTCTACATGAATTTGGAAACTCAGAGTAGATTTTAATGATAATCCAGACATAAAAACAGCAGCACAAAGGTTAAAAATAAACGATGTGGGGTTTTTTTCTAGCGTTATATTTTACCACAGGTAGAAACAAGACCTCTTTAGTAGATACAACCTTATAAAATATTTTATACTCTTTCTGGCAGTAGTCACATTCCTTTCCTTAGGATATGACTTCTACCACCATTTTAGATAACCTGCTCAAAGCATGTGAAAATTAGAAGTGGTGGCATCTCCAAAGCCTGAAAGCTGCCATCCAGATAAATTAAACTGGAAGAAGGGCACGTGTCCTGTGGCTGGGGCTGGAACAAAAATGCCAGGCAGGACCCAGAGCCCTGCAGGATGGGCACAACCACCCCAAGGCTGCTGCTGAAGCCAAAGGGAGGTGAAATCCCAGCCTCTTAGCTTTTTTCCATTCTTAAATGAATGATTACATCTAGTTGTGGATTCCACAGCATTACCCTTGGAGGATTTTTTTTCTTTTTTTGGACAATCCCAATTCTCGAGACTTTGGGGGTTTTCTGGTCCACGGAGCATAAAATCCTCAGGAGGCCAGAAAAAAAACAGGATTTACAATCCTGCTGAAGATTTGAAAAGACCTTCTGGGATGGCTGCTCCCACACACAACTCCCAGAAGCCCGAAGGAGCAGAGTCTGGATATCCATGCCCACCTGCCAAGAAATGGGAAATTTTTAGGCTCAAGCCAGATGTGTAGCTGGAGTTTATACGACTTCCTGTGCTCTCTTAAATCCATGGCTTTCTGCTCTGAGACAGCAGAACAACTGAGCTCAGCACATCTGTAGACTTATTGGCTGCTTATTGGGTTGCTTTGGGGATAAATATTTTTAGATTTTTTTCACAGAATATTGGAATTTCCACAAATGAGCATTTTTCTACTGAGAAAGTGTTCTCTCAATGCCAGCAGTCCTGAGCAGTGCAAGTGCAGCCAGTGGAGAACTGACACTTTTAAAGGACTTTTTAATGGGTCAGCTGACAAGGCCAAGAAAACCAATCCATTTTCCTGGGTGGGCATCTCAGGGAGGAATTTGTTCTCTCCTGGGTACAGGAAAAGATTGGTGTTGTCAAAGCATCTTGCTGGAGAGAAGGACATGAAGGCTTTTGTGTCACCTGTGCAAGCTTTGATGTCATGCCCTGACCTTTTTTGTTTTTCTCCAGACAAGGAATTTAATGAGCTACAAGCAGCATAAGACCTGTCCAGAGAGAAAATATTTTTCATTTAGCCTTGAACTCCTTTGCTCCTCAGGAGTTTTCTGACAGAGGGGCCATGAATCCTTTGGATGAATCCTTGGGTGTAGGGTGGCCTCTGAGAGGTTGGCAGAAGCCCATCAGAAACACCATCAGTGCTGTGCTCAGATTGCAGGTGTGTCTCTGAAGGTGTTGTGAAATCCCAATTTTGCATCTCCACGGTCTGGATTGCACTCCAGCTCTACCTCAGCTGCAGTTTCTCAGGGAGAATCAGCATCCTGGTTTGGTATCTGTGTCCTTCAGGACACTGCACAGCCACAGGGATGGTGGAAGCATGAGCTTCTATTTCTTAACTGAGTGATCCCACATGTGGAGTCACTGCATGTTTACAGAACTGCCTGGGTGGGTTGATCAAACGAGCGGGGCCTTCCCTTTGGTTTAATTCCTGCTAACTGATGAGAGTGAAAAAAAAAAAACCACCTCCCAACAAATCAAATCAGAACTAACTGGGCTGCAGCCAAACAAAGAAACACACAAAAAAGAAAGATGATCAAGCCGTATTGTGCTTGTATCTTGGCTTTTTGAGGCTGAAATAGGAAGATGCCTGCTCCCTTTCTTGCTATTCCAGCCTGGAAGGAGCAGTGCCTTGCAGCCTGGCACAGCTGGAGCCCTGTGTCCCCTGGAGATGCCTAATGACTTGCAGATTTATTCCAAGGCAGTTAAGGGATTTAGCTCCTTCCAGAAAACGCTGAGGAAATGATCATCTGATACACAAGAAGTGGTTTAATGTAATGACATGCAAGAGAGAAATATGTCATATCCTCAGGGGCCCAAAATGCATCTCCCTGTCATGCAGATGGAAATTCCCTGGTGCAGGTTGTGCTCTTGTCCTGGACCCTGTGGTCATCAGGGAACAACTCCGGGGACCCAAGCAACCAGAAACTTGTCCTACTGTCACAGGAACCTCTCTTTTTGTTGTAGGAGCTTAACATTTGACCTGTGCAGCTTCAACTTTTTCCTTTCAGCATCCACATGTCTTTAGGGGAAACTGTGTGGCTGAGTTTCTAAATGGGATCAGTAGCAACTACCTGCACCTGCATCCATCTGCAGTGAGTTAATAAAGGGAGCTTGCATTTAGATATAAAAGTGTGTATTTTCCCATGCTGTAACTTGATTGTCTTCCACAGAGTTACACAAGGGACAGATTTGGATAAAAGCAAATCCAGTCCAACCTTTTACTCAGGGCAAAACTTATATTGGGATTAATAGGCTACTCTGGCTTTCTTTCCTGCAGAATCAATTAAAAACATTTCTAAACGAAAAAACAATCCAGCCATGGGGTTAGTGCACCTAATTTTTTATTGCCTTTTATCATGTATAGTCCTCAGCACCTGGTTAAAATGCTGTGTAATCTGGGGAGACCTTCTTTGCTCGGGTGTAAATGGAGGTTCCCCTGTCACAGCTGTGCATACTTAAAGCAGTGTTTAAAGCAACTCAGGGCAAGTGTGTCTGGCTCTTTCTGATGGCCAGGACTTCCTGAGGGCTGCTGTCTACTGGCTGGCAAAAGGTAAAATTACCCCTGATACTGTAATTTTTGATGCTCTCAAATTTGAGGTGAACCTAGAGCTGTCTTGGGTTGGTTTGTAGACCATTACAGGTTAAAATCTGGCTTGGAAGAGTTTCATGTGGCAGCTGAGAGGGGGTTTCTGTCGAGGCTGCTCTGCTACAGGTGACCTGGAAGACCCTGAGATAGGGAAGAAACCCATTTCCATGGAAAGCCCCTTGGTGTGGGTGCCTGGCCTTGTGACCTTGGGGTGCTGCATGGGCTGGGAGCTCTGCTGTGCCTTGGGTGAGGCAGAGATTTCTTTGTGGATTGAGAAGTGAAAGTTGGTGGCATGACACCAGGAGTGGTGGTAGCCTTGGTTTGTGCCCCTGCTCTTATATGTTCATTGCCACCTGGACATAAAAGCCTTAAGATGGATGCTTGGCTCTTCTCTAGTATTAGCTAGACCCAGTGGTTACTGCTTTTATGAAAAGCTTTATGAACCATAAGATTTATGGGTGTGATGGTATGAGTGCCTTTAAAAAAGTGGCAAAACTCCCTGTAACATTTATGGTCTGCATGGTGAAAATAGAACTGCCTTCCTTCCTTCAATTCCATTTTTCCTTTTACCAACCTTCCTGGGCAGGTAGGTCCTGGGCCAACTTACCATAAAGATTTTTCCTAAATTAAAGATTTATATGATGGGAGGGAGGGAAATAGTTTTACGTTTAGGTACAAGTTAGATTTTAGAGGCATCGAAAACTGAGCTTTGGAGAGTGACAGTCTCAGCCTACTTTGCTAATCTTTTGCTGAATTAGAAGTTTTCCTTTATGGGTTGATATAGATTGGTTTATTTTTATTTTACCATGGTTTTTTACTCGGGGCTGGGGAAAGGAGGTGAGTGTAGTGGAAGAGAAGTGGTGCCCATTGTTGCTCTAAAGCAGCGCTTTGCCCAAACCCCCCGTGTGAGCAAGGAGCGTTGTCTGGTTTATGCTGCACGCCCTGTGTGTGTGTCAGAGCCGTGGCTGCTGTGATTAGGGAAGAGATCACACAGTTAATGATGCTGGCAGACAGAAGGAGCAGCTCTGTGGTGCTCAGGCACAGGAGCATTCTCTGTGCAGGGCGTGTGGGATAATGGTGCCGCTGCTCCGGCAGAGGATCGCGTTCCCTGCCTGCAGAAGGCACCAACGCTGCCTCTTGTCAGGACTCTGAAATGTGAATTGCATTCCAGGCCTGAAACTCAGCCTCCCACCTTGACAAATTGGCTGTGAGCTGAACACGGTTTGAGCCACTCCAGTGCAGCTTGGCTCAGCGTCACCCCTCGGTGCCCTGTTAGCAGGAGGTGTGAGCATCAGGCAGCTTGGCAAAAGGGTAAATGCTGCAGAGCACATGGCCAGATTGTCTCCTTGGTGGTAAATAGATGGTAAATAATTGAATAATGCTGTAATAGGGAGGAGGATCTGCCTAACATAAGGCACAAATTATGCTTCTCTCTCTCTCTCTCTGCCCCAGCTCAAATGTTTCGGAATCCTTTTTCTTTGCCATAATTGGACATAATCAGTAACACAGTCAGTGAGTAAAGCCTGTCTGGTACCAATTCCCATATTCAGCAACCACAACATCTAGATTTTGAGGGAGTTAATGTTCTCTATTAGTTGATTAGTTCAGTTAATTTGTTGTGTCCCACGGTGATTGTAAAGCAAATACAAAAGGGAGCTCTGTTTCAAATGTCTTCCTGTAGCTCTGTGTGTGCTACGTGTGTGTGATACAGGCATCTGTGTATATCTGCAAGTTATAGCTGCTTTGAAGGTGTTGGGAAACTGCAGTTTTCCCTGGCTTCAGAGGAAGCTTCTGGCTCAGCATCTCCTAAGGAAAAGTTGTCCAAGAATATTTCTTCTGGTCCAAAGGGAAAAACTTGTTCCATGGAGAAACTCAGAAAAAGAAATGGGTGTGACTTAGAAGAATTTATCTCAATTTTACTTCTAGATAGAGCCTGTATAATTTGCCTTGTTTTCTGGAAATGCAATGGAAATTCTTTGGGCAGGATTCGTCCTCTTCAGGACTGTGACCTTGTGATTAATTAATAAGCTTGATGTAAATTATCCTTCCCCTTCTCCCCAGATAAAGCTCATTTCTACTACTGCAGAGGCAAATGTGATTTCTTTAAAGTATAAAGCATGGGTAGACATTTAGGTGTGTATTTTCCTGTGACCTAGGGGATTAGTTATAGATTTCTGAGGTTGTTCTTTATATCCATCCATGAAAGACAGTGCATGTCACTGCACAAATGCTTTTGTTATCTCTGACAAACTGGAGATGCTGAAAAGAGCAGGGAGTTTTTGCAGTGGCAAACTCTATGTATGTGATAGGTAGAAAGGTGTCCTGTTGACAAACAGCTTCCTAGGGCAAAATTTTATTTTTCTGAGGAGTCAGGCTGAGCTAGAGAGGGAGCCTCTGGGTTTTGTACTATGGAGAGCCCCATGTCAGCAGTTCTGCATCTTCAGAGGAACCTGAAACCCTCTGGTGGTGGGGTTCCTTGGCTATCTGTGCTCCAGGATCATTTGCTTCCTCCTCTGTCCTGGTAGGCACCAGCAACTTCCACTGGCCTCTATATTAATCTTCATTCTCAAAAACAGGCAGAGATGGCATTTTCCACTCTGTGACAGCTGTGATGAGGCTGATGATGGTGGGCCCAAGTGCAGAAGGAGCTTTCAGCTTGGTGGGGAACAGCATCTTGTAACAGTGCCATGATTAAAGTGTCAGGTTACTGCTCTTTTGTGTTATATGCAGACTGCAAAAGATTAATGCAGGGTGATTTATCTTCTGCTGGATTTGCTTGACAGTGAGTGAGACTGTAACCAATCTGCCTGGAGCATGGGGGCTCAGAATAAGCCCTGAAGTTTAAAGGGATGGTTTGCCAGGGGGTTGGACTGGACAGCTCTCTGTGCCCTTCCTTGTCTTGGGGGAATCACTTAGGGAAACCTGGAGCATTATGTGGTCACTTTAACCCTTGAACCTTAATGTTTTGAAGCTTCAAATCACCTATTCCACAGGGTTGTCTCAGAGCAGCAGCAGGTCCCAGACCAGAATTTTTGTTTGCCCACACTTCTGCAGCTCCCCCACTGCCTGCATTTTTTTATCACTGAAAGCTTTCTGAATGAAGCTTTCTGAAAACCACTTGTTTTGTTTTCTGTTTGTGCTTTTTTTTTCGGTCCTTAGTCTAAAATTTACCTTTCATCCTATGAGGTGTGAAGTGTCATGGAATTTTGTCCCTTCTGGGAACTTGCAGTGCTGGGGGGGAACATCCTACACCTGGCTGACGAGCAGATTGTGAGCTCTGCTGCCTGCCTGCTGTGCCTATTTTGTACTCCTGGCTGTTAAATGGGGATGTACAAACTGCAGCTGCTGAGTGAGGAAGCTCTGCTGATTGGCAACCAGCATCAGCCCAAAGGTCAGCGCTAATTACTCTGCGTCGTTTGCATGAGGAGCTTTGAAAGGTAGAGAAAGAAAGTGTCTGTGGCGTTTTCTGCCAACAAATTACTTGGCTGACAGGAGGATGTCAGTGCTCATCAGTGCTGATAGAGTGAGAGTTGGTGCTTGTGCAGTTAAGCAGGGTAGGGATATTGCCTCAGAGAGTTAACTCTCTGGGAGTAATTACTGGAGGTGTCAACACATGCCCAGGGAAAGGAAGAGGATGTATTTAGTAAATATGTGAATCCAGATTATGAATGATCAGTTGTTTAAGACGATCATCTCTGTCTCCAGCCCATCCTTCCTTTCTCTTGTTTTTGTGTGTTTTACTGCCAATTACACCAGGGGAGGGGTAGAGGGCCACATCTACACTGATTAGGCTCTGCTGATCAGTTTTGGCTGTTTCTCATTTAGTCGAACCTTGTGAGCTTCAGTGTGAAAGATTTAAGGCATTTTTAAGCCCTGCTGCATAGACATACCCTGCAGTCCTGGTGAAGAACCAAGCAGAGCTGAGGTTGAAGCAACTGAAACAGCAACACAAGGGAGGTCTGGAGGAGCTAAAGGAAAATCTGACTTTTGGAAGAAATCTGAAGGCAGGAGGGCCTTAATTAACAAGACCAGTGGCTTTGAACGATTTGGGCTCTGCATGTCAAATTTCCATTACCAGAATTTCAGTGGGGGCAAGGAAACTGGGCAGTGGAAACAAAATCCCTTAGGAGTGTCTGTTGATTACCTAGAGGTGAAGTCGATCAGGACCAATTTTTGGATGTAAAAACATTACTTAAGATGAAAGCTTTTATTCAATAGCATTGGTAGCATGATGAGGCTTGGCTCCAGCAATTAAAAATATTGCCAGAGATACGTCCTAGAACATGCCAGGTCTGCTCTATGTCTGTGTCACCTCTGTGAATCTGTGACTCTGGGAAACACTGCTGAGCCTTTGCTCTTGAAGAGCCAGCATTTCTTTTGGTGTGAACTGGGCAAATTTAGTTATTTAAATCAATATGCTCCTTTTATTTACCCTGAATAAATCAAAGCAGAAAAGAACAGTAGCTCCTTGAATTTGTCAGCTGAGCTGACATATTTTTTCCAACTCTGTCCCTTGCTTTTCTGTGTTATTGTTACATGTTTAAACTGGATGCACAGGGCTTCAAACAGCCTGCCTGCCTGCTTATTAAGTTACAGAGACTTAAAGTTCTGCAGGAGCCAAGTGCCCAAGCTCTGCTGTTGATGAGTGGCAGACAAGTGTGAGTCCTTTACACTCCTTGGAACTTCACCACCTTTGTGTTTGTCCCATGCACAGAGCACCAAGCCTGAAACACACACCAAAAACCCTCTCACAGAGTGAAGCAGTGGCTGTAGCTTCACATTAATCAGGGCTTTGAATTACCCTCTGCACAACAGAAAAATACTCAGAGACAAAGGGCTGGGTGTCGTGTTTGTAGACAGAACAATTTATCATGCATTAGGACCCTGTGTGTGGCCAAAGGCTCAGTGGAGCAGGGTGATAAAAACTTCTCCTTGCTGTGTCCTCCTGAGGCACCTGCATGCCCATGGACTGGGATTCCTCTGAGGATTTTTATCCCCTCCTTTTGGGTGAGATGGGGTAGATGTGGCATCTCCTCTGGAGATGTTTTGGGGTTCTGCTGTGGCAGCATGTGAGAAGGGCTTGCTGCACCTGAGGCCCTGCACCTTTTTTCTGCCACAGCAACAACACTGTCCCTCTCAAACCAAACCAAAAGAGCCCAATTCTGCTATGGAGAAGCAAAGGTAAACCATTTGCTTCCTTGCAGGAAGCTTCAAAGCTGATTTAAATCCTGTTTCAATGCCTGAATCAACCTTCTGAGAGGAGCGAGGCAAAAGTTGCTGCCCCCTGCAAACCATCCTTTGCTTGGCTGCATGAACTTTGTTGATTGCTTTGTTCCACAGTTGTGGTTATCAGACACTGCTAGTGTTTAGAAATTGAATTCATGCAAGGTTTGAATAGCAGGGCAATGGGGTGATCCGAATGGTTAATTCAAAGTGAAAAATCATCATGGTAGAGGGTAAATAGGGGGAGTCTTGAGATTTAGGCTTGGAGCTGGGTCAGAAGTAGGAGGGTGCAGTTATTGTCACCAGACTGTGATGATAAACTGTGAGTAAATAAAATGGCACAATGAGGAGGCTGAGGAAAAGTCTGGAAAGAAGCACTAGGGTTAGACAGGAGTGCCTTGATAGAGTTCAGGGATTTTACACCCATAGTTTATATAGAATTTTTGACTTTGACTGTGCTAAGGCTTTCCAAAAAAAAAAAAATCCCTTGTTTAGGCTTTTATGTTTGGTTTTCTGATAAACACAAAGGTGAAAGAGAAATTTGCAGCAAGAGATAATTTCCAGATGGAAAACCATCCCAGCTCAACCGCCTGAGAGGTCTGTGAGGTTTTAGTTCAAGTCCCTTCATAAACCAAAAGGTGGTTGCTTATTTTCATATTTGATTAGTAAGCTCACTAAAAATGTGGCAAAGAGCAGGACTCTGCAGGGAGGCCACTTCTCTCCACACCGTGCTATCATTTGTCACTCAGTGCTGTTAAATTAAAAGCAACGTGGCTGCAGCTCAGCTATTGCCTACAGCCACTTAAAGGCCAGCAGTTTCAATTTTAAAATGTTTCACATTTCTGTGAGTCTCACTAACACATCTTCATCCATGACTGCTTGGCTTTTTATTGACTCTGAAAGGAAGAGAAATGTGAAACCATTTCTGCTGTGTGCCTTGAAGCGCTCCCAGGAAAGCTTTCCGTGCCAGGTTTAGGTCTGGTTTTTGGGGTTTTGGGGGGATTTAAGTTTTTTCATTCTTTTTCTTTGGAGTAGAAGTGGGGATGTATTAGTGTATGGAGTACCCAGGGCATTGTTCCCTGGTGGAAATGTGGTGCTGGAAGCAGCCTGAAGTGTCTATTACAGCTGCTTGTGTTATCAGGAAACAACTTTGATTTCTTTGCCTCTGTGAATGCAAAGATACTTTGATTACCTGAATTAATACAGTTAGAGTGCTGGTAGGGACAAAAAAACCTTCATTAAAGGGAGATCTATAGAAGGCTGATATCACTCTTTATCCTATGTTTTCTATTTTTCATGTTATGTAATAAAATCTCAGTTAATTCTAAACAGTAATAGCTGATGGGGTCCATGTCTGCCCAAAACCTTGGTTGCCTATATTTAATGAGGGCCAGAGATGAGAATAAAGATGGAAATCCAGCTGGGTTACCTTTTCACATTCTTCCATCCATCCTTAGTCTCTCATGGCTACCACTGAACAACCACAACAACCAACAGAACAATTCTTTATTGAGCAGAAACAATTGCATTTGAAATTATGTCATGGCATGGACTATTTTAATGTGCCACAATGAAACTTATGAAGAGTTCATTGCACTGGCAGTTGAGGGGATACAATGAGGAAATGTTTGATATTTGTGTATTTAAGGACAGAAAGGAATTTGAAGACTCGTGACTTAAAAGAGCTCAGATTCCTGGACAAGGAGATCTGTCTGAGTTTTACGCTTCCAGTGATGGGGAGACCTCACAAAGTAAACAATTTTCAGAAATTATCAGGTCCCAAAATATTTTAATACCGACAGACATAAAACTCAGCTGAGGGAAGAATAATCCATCTGGCCTTCAGATGATTGTGCAGTGAGGCATAACTTTTCTATTAACAGCAAATAAGCCTTCAAGGTAAGGCTTAATACTGGCACTGCTTTTGCTGTGAGCAATGCTGTTGGAATTGGGGAAAGTAGAAAGAGGATAAAATCTCAGACATTGTTTGATAGAAACAGTTGTTCAGCCCAATGTTCTGATACAAGGCTTTAATTTTTCTTTTTCCTGAGATGTATTCTATGAGAACAAGAACAAACCTCTTCATCTAAAGAGACCCCCAAAACTCATATTAAAGCAATTGGGGATGGATGTGAATGAATTTGTTTCTCCAAACAGTTAAGGAGTGCCTGGGAGCTGCTACTACAACTTGGAGACCTTGCAGGTTTTCTCAGTAAAGAAAAATTCTTTGCTGTTTCTCTCGTGCTTTGCTCAGTTTGAAGGATGATCCAGCTGATCTTTGGATCTGGCCATTGGTTGGTTGCAGTGAGAATTGATTCTGGGGGAGGAGAAATACCTGAGGACAGAAAGGTCTTTAGGAATTTAGACAGAAGTCTAAACATTAATGTTTGGCTCTCCCCCTGCCAGGAATATGTGTCTGAAGGAGGCTGTTGCCATCCTGTACCACTGATTTTATCTTACTAAAATATTAGGAGAACAGCATCCATCCTGACAGGGAAAGGGGAGCTTGAGGGAAAACTTCACAATTCAGCAAACATGAACTGATCAGACATGAAAATTAATGTATCAAGCTATTAATTAACCATGTATTAGAGAAAAGGCCTATCTAGATGCTGGAGCTGTGTTCACTGACAGCAGACACCTGGTAGCTGAACTGCTGGAAGACACATTTTTAAATTCCTTTGATTCATTTGAACTGTGTTGGCATCCTCTCCTTAGCCACAGAGCTCCCAGCCTGCTGAGAGGGTTTCTGCAGGGTTGTGACATCTTCTGAACTTAATCTTGGCCTTCTGGTGCTGCTGGCTGCCCAGCCTGGAGCCACCCCTTCAGACAGAAATACAAATTGTAAAAGTGCCAGTTTGTATTTTGAAAGTGGAAGAAAGCTTATTATCATTGAGGAAGTGGTTCAGCATAGCCTTAGACACTTTATAGCTACACTGCTCTCAGTTAAGAAGAGCTTGTGCATTATGAAATAGTAAAAATGAAAATCAGGGGAAGGCTACTTTGGTTTTATTTGCTTCTGATTTTTTGTTTGCTGTTTGTTTGTATTGGGTATTTTTTATTTGTTGGGTTTTTTGTTTTGTTGTCTGGGTATTTTTTTGTTTTTGTTTTTTGAAGAAGTGAAATGTCAGTGCTGTGGAAACAAGTCAGTAAAACAAAACTCAGGACAATAAAAGGACTTCTTGAGCCCTCCTTGCCATGAAAAGGGACCTCACCACCACAGCCCCAGGAGCTCTAACCTGAGAGCAGAGCCTCTCAAACCTGAAAAAGACATTGAATTTCCTTTCATATAGGCATTACATGGTCCAAAGTGTGTGTGCTTGAGGGAGGGGGAGCAGTGAGGACCCCTGCTTTGAGAGAGAATTCATGTTGTTTTCATAAACCACTGAGCTGACAAATTTGAAATGGTTGCAGAGGTTCCTGAATTGCCTTTAAATTGCAATTTAATGTCACTGTGTTCAAAACAAACAGCTTCCTTTTTTCCTTTTTTTCCTTTTGCTCTCCCCAACCTCAGAGTTTGATTTCCTGAATGTTTTCTGTATCAGCTCGAGTTGTTGTGCTTTTGGCTTCACTGCCCTTGAGGCTGCAGAAATCTCTCTCACTGTGGGGAACACGAAGCCTTGAGTTCTGTGCTGAGTTAGAGTTGCCTCTGCAGCCTCAGACTTTGTGATAAAACAGGAAAAGCCATTAAAAACAGCCCTAAACCCACCAAAAACAAAACCCTGATGGAAAATTCTCTCCTTTTGTGAGTAGTGCTATGCATAGGCTTTCTGTAAATCAATATACAAGCAGTTCAGAAGCCAAAGTGAGTTGAGGGTTGATGATGACCCTGGAAGGAGCCTCTCTAAGCCACATTCTGCTTGCTCACATCACCTTCCCCCAAGGAAACCACCTGAAAAATCTTTCTCACTGCTTCTTCCTTCTGTGAGATTTACTTTTGCTGACCTATCTCCTGCAGTATCATTCAGGCTAAAGCTACACAACTCACTAATGTTTTAAAGTGTATTCAAGCCTCTAATTATCTGAAAAAAGGAGATATTAAGCTGATTATCCCATTTCAAAATTCTAATGGAATGGCACTAGTGCTGTTGTGACACTTTCCATATGAAGAGAAAAAGTGAATTTCTGTGGTATGAAAAATGTCACCCTTTGCAGGGCAAGAATCTGATGCTAACACACCTTTGATGGAGAAACCAAAGGGAAACAAAAGTTCTTTTTGCAGTGATGCGAGTGCTTTTACTTCCTTTCAGCTTGATAATGTTAAACCCTACAATAATCAGGAAAAAACCCAATAAAACCCTAGAAAACCCAGCCCTAAACCACAACAGTACGAATAATTATTAGTGAACTTCCATATTAAAAAAAAAATATACATGTATACATATACTCTGAGAATATGGACATGGAGTCTTAATTTAATTTCCGACTAAAAACTTGTGCCCTTGCAATTACTTTAAATACCTGTATTCAATTTTTAAAACTTCTTGCAAGGCCTATTAGGGCAATGCCCTAAAAACAGGCACACTGCAACTTAAAACTGCTTTTTTTTTTATATACTGAGGAGGGACAAAAGAGCCAGAAAGGGCTAATCCTGCTGTTACTAAAGCAGATATGGTGGGGATGCATGTGTTTAATCCTAGAGGAGTGCAGGTCTTGTGTGATGCTTTGGCTTTTGGAAGAAGTGAACTAAGATCCAAATGGCAACATTTTGAGTTATGTGATGGAAAACACAAAGCAGAGATTAAGAATGGTGAATGTTTATAACATTGATGCCCTCAGAGTAGCTTTAGGCAGTTATTAAAAAGCAGATCATCTCAAAGTAAAAAAAATTGGACTTTTTTTAATCTGTATGATAATACCATAAGTAATATATTTTAGCCTAAACAACTTCAGTGTTTAATGCAGCATTTTCATTAAGTTTAATAAAATGTGTTTGCGTCCTGTGTGTGACTGACAGCATTTAGTGAGATAAACAAAGAAATCTCACATTGTCATATCCCCACATCACATTCAGGTGGGGATGCTGGAAGGGCCTGAATGATTAGATCCAATATCCAGAGGCTCCAATGCACATTGAAAGGATATTGGGGAGCCACCTATGAATTTTGTGTCCTGTTGATGTGCAATCAGCTCCAGTTCTTTGGGAACAGAGTGGGAACTGTTTCAATTTTTTGTGACTTTTTGCATCATGGAGGGAACCAACCCAAAGAGTGGAGATGGAAGTTCTATTAAAGTCATTAAGAAGCTGGATTTCTTATTTTTAGCCACAGATTGCTAATGACAATGGAACAAAAAGAGGATAATAATGATCTCCAATATGGATTCAGTGAGCTTGATTAGTCTAGAGCATTGTGCCTGTCCTGAGGAGTAGCAAAGCCCCCAAATTGAAATTCTCCCTTGCTGTTGCCTGATGGATGCCAAATATTAGGATGTTGTTGTCCTTGTGGATGTTTAGAGATACAAATTTCTGAAGCAAAGCATAAACAAACAAGTGAAGCCACTGTGCAAGCCTCAAAACAAGAGCAACCTTTACAATATGGGGATCATTATTATCCTCCTTTTGTTCCATTTCCATCAGCAAGCTGTGGCTAAAACGAAGAAATCCAGCTTCTTAATGACTTTAATAGAACTTCCATCTCCAGTCTTTGGGTTGGTTCCCTCCGTAACGCAAAAAGTTACAGAAAAAATTACAAAAAAAAAAAAATTACAAAGCCAAAGCCAACAGAAAAGATAATGAAATTCTATGCTCCATCTACAGTGACTTCCTCCAGGCATCATTTTGGTGTCACTCACCTGGAAAAGGTTGTGCCAGCGTTCAGGCTTTCCCAAGCACAAGGCCTTGATTCAAATGCTGGGAAGCAGAAGTTCCACTGACTGAATCAGGAATCTGTGGCCAAAACAGTCAGCTATCAGCAATCTCTTCCTGATGAGCTTTAATTGTGCATTTTTAGAGACATGTGCTCAATAAATATAGAACTTTCTAAAATAAATGAGCTTTTTGATCAGGTTGCACATCAGCATAATGCAAATACAAGCCCCGAAAGAACAGCATTTAAACATTTCAGTTTTGAAGGATGAGAGTATGTAAGTACCCTCCCTGAAGATTTTTTCTTTTTTCTTTTGCCCCATGATTAATTTTCTTTCATTTTCTTTAATCTGTTGCCATGTGCAGCAAAAAGACAAATTGTGTTTACGTTACCTTGGCCCTTCCCTTCATTTCCAAAACAACTGCTTTTATGCACTTCATGCAGCTCAAATCAGGCCTAATTACCAAGCCCTACATCTGCTTTCAATCTATGGGCTAGCACACAAGGTTGCTCTTGTTTTGAGGCTTGCACAGTGGCTTCACTTGTTTGTTTATGCTTTGCTTCAGAAATTTGTATCTCTAAACATCCACAAGGACAGCAACATCCTAATATTTGGCATCCATCAGGCAACAGCAAGGGAGAATTTCAATTTGGGGACTTTGCTGCTCCTCAGGACAGGCACAATGCTCTAGATCAATCCAGCTCACTGAATCCATATTTGGGATCATTATTATCCTCTTTTTGTTCCATTGTCATCAGCAATCTGTGGTTAACAACCTTCTTAATGACTTTAATAGAACTTCCATCTCCACTCTTTGGGTTGGTTCCCTCCATGATGCAAAAAGTTTTGCTGAAATGAAAGGTACCATCTAAAGGCCATAGATCCATTCGGCTTTGTGCTGCACTCATCTCAACTTTCCTTGGAATGGTCATGCATGAAACAGTAGAAAGCTGGTTCTGAGAATTTCTGTATTAAATTTTAGAGTAGGTGGTTAGCAGAATTAGCTTAAAAGGGAAAAAATTACTTAGGTCATTCTTGCTACAAGCAACAGCATGGGGGCCCATGATAAGTTCCCTTCGTACGTGAGAGCAAATATAAAGTTTATTTAATAGAAAATCAGGACTATGTGATACACCTTGCAAAGCAGGCAGTGGTGGGGAAGCCCAGGATAATACCAAAAATAAGAACCAAGGAAACATCAAATTTCACATGTGATCCAGACTATGATATGGAACTACTGCTGATTTTTGATAAACTATTTTGTTTGCTGGGGCACCAAAGCTGATGTGGGATGAATCTGGGTTGAAATACTTTAGTCTCCTACACACAGAGGAGAAAGGAGCAAGCAGTGAGCCCAAGGTGAAATTTCTGCCATAAAATTCTGTGAGGCTTTAATTTGCTGCCAATACCCAGACCAATTGTATGGCTAATGAAATATGTACACATTGCATACAGGTGCATTCTCACTAAAGGAGCCACCACTTATGTGTCAACTGTTCTAATATTTTTTTCACCTCATCCTTGAAGGTGTGAAGCCTTTTAGGGCATTTAAATATTGAGTTTGATCTCATTTGGTTCTTTGATATATTTGTGAACAACAGGGCCAGTGTTCTTTTCCTTTGGTGAGCCATTTGTGGTTTTGTTGGGGCTTCTTTTGTAATACATACAATTAGTGATATTATTATTATTATTTATTACTGAGTGCATCTGCTACAGAACAGCTCTTCTATATCTGTTTTAGGCTATGGGATGTCTTTCACTATATTAGAAGACTGAATGAAATTGAGAAGGCTCCTTTGCTCCATTTAAATTACTCTCTGTCTTAACATCACATTCTTCATTTCCTTCATTTCCTCAATGACTTAATAAGTACTTAAATTAAACAAGAAAGGAGCTCTAACACAGAGGTGAGGAAATCCAGAGTTAAAGCTGCCTCTCTGCTCTTAATTCACCCGGTGGTGCGAAGGCACTGTATTAAGAAAGCCACAGAACAGCAGGTGAGCTTTTATCTCCTGTTCCTGCAATGGATATTCCATATGTGCTGCACAGGTCACTGCCTGTGCTGTGTGTGATCACCCACTGCTCTGGACCCCTGCTGCAGCAGCCTGCAGCCAGGTGATGGAAGAGGATGAGGAATGACTGCCTGATTAATACATCCCTGTTTTGCTTGATGATCTCTCTGCTCACAGCACATTCTTTCAGTGGAACGGGACCCAAAACCATCTTTTCCCTCACCCCCTCTGTGGCCTCCTGTTCTTTCACTCCTTAACTTGTGTAATGTGTGGAACCTCTTGTTGTGGTCTCCAGCTTATTAGAAACAGAAGCCCTTTCCTCGAGTGATAAGAGCTCAGGAGCCTTTTTTGGTTTCCCAAATTACTCTTATGAGTGAAGACTTGAGTTCTGGGGTGTGCCAGCTTTCATGTAAAGTAGTTTGAGTTTCCTTCGTTATTTTGCCATTCTCTTTGGGTTGCTTTTGTTCTTTTCTATTAGAATTCACAGGAAGAGCTGGGCAAATCTTGGGGTTGGAATGGGAGTATAAAGAAAGGGGAAATGTGGGATGTTTTGTGCTTTCTGTGTGCTCTGTAGTGCTCTTCAAGGGCTTTTCTCCTGGTCTGTGCTGCGGGCAAGAGAAATGTGCATTTCTTCCCTCCTTCAGCCACCTGCAGCTGCCTGAGGGGTCCCAGCCCTGGAAAACAGAACTGAGACACAGCGAGTCTGTTCATATTGCAGGATGCCCCTGCAATGACATGGACAGGGAATGTACAGAGCTGCCTCACTTTTCTTCTCTTCTTACCAAGTGCCACAGCATTTTACACTTCTGGGTGAAGCTATTGCTCTCCATGAAAAACCTTCTGTAAGTTATTCCACACCTAATGCTTGGTAGTTGATTCATGTAATCCATTCTGAGGGAGCTTGACAGGATAGAGGGCCTTAATCTTCAGTAATGCTTTCTTAAGGCCTTTATTTAGACCACAATAATTTTATGGGAAGCTGGTTTAGCCTGATCCTGCAGCCTTGACTCCCCATGAGCCTGGACTGGTCAGGAACAGCTGCCCAAGTGTGTTCTCTCCTCTGCTGCTCCATCCCCAGGCTGTAAAATGCCACGAGGGAAGGCTGACTCTCTTTTGCAAAGCTGTTGAGCATCTGTGGTGCTCTGTGCTGCTCATTCCTGAGTCCCTGAGTGTCTTCTGAGACAGCAGAAGCAGAGGGGAGAGGAGGGTGAAGCCAGAGAAATTCCTCTGGCTGCACACTTTGGGAGCTGGCTGTGAAATCTGTGTAGACACAGAGCGAACTGCAGCTCCCCTCGTTGTGGAAATGCCCTGATCAAAGGGACTCTGTCAGTGTCTGATTAAGAGCCATGTAAGAGCACTGAAGACATTTCCTTCTGGCCAGCAGCTCTGATTACAGGGGGCTCCTGCAGTGAATTTCCCTGCCAGCAGACAGCCTTGTCTCCAGGCTCCACCTGACGCTCTAGGGTTTCTCAATGCCACGGCTTCCTGTTGTTGAAGGCTACTATTCATTCACAGCTTGTAAATCAGTGGCTTGTAAATCAGTGCATGAAAAAAACTACTGTTGGAGAAATGTTCCTCGGCAAATTCCTCTCCCTCCCCCC
>VZTZ01011621.1:0-18378 GCA_013400955.1 Drymodes brunneopygia | reverse complement strand
TGTTTTCCCAGGGCGTGCAGTCCACGATCATGGAAAAATGTTTTAAAATTCAACATCTGTAACTAATGATAGAGGTGGAAATGAAGGGCCATACCTTCTTCATTACCTAGGAAATTTGCTGTAACTACTTTAATGTGATTTTTATTTCACTTTTTTTCAAAATTTAAGATTGGGTTTATTTTATAGCAGAGCCAAATTAACATTTTTATTGCTAACAAGCAATAGCCTCTCATCTTTACAGTAACCTCCAGAATGGCTGAAAGCTTAATGTGAGCAAGAAGCAGAGGAGAGATTTGGGGTTGCTTAGCACTGATTTTCCTGCAAAAAAAAAAAAAGATTGAAATAGTGTTAAGGAGCTCTACCCTGATGAATGCATCCAGGTGAACACCAGAAGCTGCTACTACTGCAAAGAGCTCAATTCATCCAGTGAGGATCTCTCAGGGGCTGGAGAGCTCCAGGAAGCAATGATAATTAGAGCGCAGCATTTGGTAGCCAAACCTCAAGAAACACACACCCACCCTTGGAAACAGAGCAGGCTCAAGCTGAATTTCTGCCAGACGTGCTGCTTATCTGGTGTAACACTGAGAAATGTGCTGTGCATGTGATTTTTTTAGTGTTAACTCCTTTCTGTGTCAGCAGGCTGAGTTGCCTGTGTGGCTCCTGCAGGGATTTTGCAGGGGCAGATTTGAGGAGATCTCAGTATTTAATCCCAGCAGGCACCTACAAAGCTGAGTTTAGGTCCTCCCTAGGCCTCAGTTCAATGTGCTCCTACCCTTGCCCCAACCAAAGCTGCTCCCACGAGCCTCAGGAAAAGAACCTGGACCTCTGAGCTGTGCTCACCTCAGGGCTCAGATGCAACCCTCTGCAGGTGTTGAATGAATAAGTAAAGAATTTTTAGCCAGAGTGGCCTATTCCAGCCACAAAAAAATATGTAATTTTCGATCTAAGCTCATTTAACATGTACCAGATGGGGTGGGGTTTTTTTTTTTTTTATGTTGAGCCCTAGAAGAAGGCAGTGACTGGAGGAGGGCCATCAGAGAGAGATAAAGAGGGAGGTGCTGCAGCCACAGCTCTGAAAGAATCCAGGGGATTTTGTAGATGGAAGATGGAATAAAGATGGCATAGAGATCTTGTGGAGAAGCTGAGGCAAGGATTGAGGGAACATAGGAAAAGTAGTCAGAACTGATGTAAGAATAGAGAAAATTTTGAAAAGAAATATAATTTCTCATTCACTGAAAAGCTAAAAAACGTGGCTTAACATCGTAAACAGCAAGGGAGAAAACTCCTTTTCCCAAAAAACTGGATGATACAGCAGCCAATAAATCTGAAATGTGTAGGGCTGGGGTAAAAAAGTTATCATCAGGAGATAATAAGAAAAAAAATTAATTCTTCTTTTATTTTGACTCCAATCATCACACCATTAATTCTGAACTTAAAACTTACTTGCTGTGCTATTACTCTTGATGATGTGGGTTAGTTGGTTATGCATGTCCTGTTGCTTGTTGCCATGAGAAAAATCTGTGAGTGTGGCTTGCAGTAAGAGCTGAGATGCAAGAAAATGTGTTTCCTAAAATGTACTGACAGCTTGCAGAAGAGACTGGGCTAGCAAAAAACCCTCAGCCATGGAAAGAATAACGTGCTTAATTTCACAGTTCCTGGAAGTGTTGTCTCCGAAAGAGCTTTGTCTGTGCACAAGGCTAACTTATATAGGGAGTGCAAAAATCTCTTTGGATTCATGTTCCTAATAAAAACAGGTCAAAATTATTTTCCCAAGTGGAATCAGAACTGAACTTGACTTATAAAATCGTTGCATGAGGTTTTTCTGTTCTCTATAACTCCTAATTTTTATGCTCATTTCCATTTCTTGGTTTTAACAGAGAATAAATACAAAAATGCTGAAATGTCTTAAATTAAGGGTTGCATCTGCAGTATTTCCATCAGAAAAAAACCTAGGAATCTGGTGGCCTATCCAATTCTGTGTAACCAAGAGGGTATCTCAGCCTCTGGGTCTCCACATACACAAAAATCCCAGACTTTGAGGTTTTCCAACTACAAATTGATGGACATTACTTGTTCTCTACTTTTCTCCCCTTAGCTTCTCAGAACTTCTGAAAACAGCTACTTTTTATTGTTTTTACATTTAGGAGTAAAATTCCCTGAACCTGGATATTTAAAAATGCAGGGATAGATGAGTTTACCATAAATTCTGTGCAAGACTGTTCAGATGAGTTCAAACTGCAAGCCCTGTGACCCTTCAAAATCTGCTTATTCACCTGAAAATGCTGACTTGGAACCAAACCCTTTTTTCTGTGTTTTGCTCTCCCAGTGAAATGCTTTGCTCTTCTCAGGAATGCTGCAACTTCTCCCTGAAGCTTCTATTTCTTTTCAAAATTGAACTTCTGGACATAAATTCATGTAGAAGTAATTTATTTTGAAGCCATTTTAATAAGCTTAGGTACTAATTAGTTTTGATTTCTTGATTACCGTCTTTAATCATTTTGTGGCTGGTCACTTGACCCCAATGACTCAATCTTTCTGATTTGATTAGGAAGCCATGGGCACTGCCAGGATGAGTTGCCTGGATATAAACTGTTTCTGGAAGAACCTTTAGCAGAAATGTCAAAAGAATGGCTGCTCAGATCCATCATTTCCCTCTTGTTCGTGCTTGGTGCTTTCCCAATTTTGTAATCAAAGGCTTGAAGGGGAGACCTGATGGGTGCTCCTTCCTTTTTGATGTTGTCTGGGCATGGCTGGAAGTTCATCACTGAAAAGAAGTCCTGCCTGTAATTACTGGGCCTGCCCTCATGATGAAACTTGTGTCTAGAAAGGGAACTTAAAGCAATAAGACAAGCTTAATGTCAGTGAGCAGCTCTGGTATGTCCATTCTTTTCTAAGAGTCACGGTGCAAACTTCATTCTGCTCTGTGTGGCTGGGGAAGAATTGAGCATTTAATATTCCCCTGATTCCTGCTGTATCTCTTATTTGTGTAAATAGAAGGCACAAAAAACCCCAATGCATAACATTTTTTTTTTGTATCAAGTGAATTGATTTTTTTGTTCGAATGTGTTTTCCTTCATATTTTTTCAGTTTCCTCTTGTGTGTGTCTCTTTTGCTTTTAAATGCCTCTGCTTTTGACTCCTTTTTTCTTCTGTCAAACGCCAGTTTTTTGATTTGTGTCATATTTCCTTCTCCCTCCTTTCCTGCCTTCTGAAGCCTTCACTGCTTTTAACCAGATTCTTGTTTAATCATTGTATTTTACTCCCTGCTAAAACTTGCATAAGTGGAAATTCTCTGTAACGTTAATGGCAAACAAATCCTGTGATGTCTCCCACTTTCCTTTGCTTCTGCTACTGGAGCTTGGATGTGCAAGGGTTAGAAGGCATTTGCCCCACAACATCTTGTGCTGACCTTGCAGATGTTTGATGAACTTAAATGTACTGGGAAGTGTTTAAATCCAGGCAAAGCTGTGGAATCTAAGCACTTGCTATAGACAGAGAGTGCTAAAGCTTTAAAGCCTTTCAGAAATTGCTTTTTAAAAAAATTATATCTCTAGAATGTGATTGATTAGAGTCTCAATAATCATTTAATAAGTTATTTTGAAGCCTTAAGTGGCTGAGGATTTTTTTCAGGGGCACCAATTGCCTTAATTTTTGTCTAAATCTCTGTTTAAAATGTTAGTGAAGAACCTGAAAGCTGCAGATAGAGACATTTGATTTCTTTGCTTCTAGCTGGTGTGGAGGCAGTAATCTCTGAAAGCAGGGGTGAGGAATTGTTCCACACTATAACTAAGATTAACATCTCCCCAGTTTTATAAGGAGAGGAAAAGATACAACTATTAGTTGAGCAGTGATCTTCGTGGTGTGATAGCCAAGGTAAAAAACTGATTATAACTGCAAATTAGTGTTGGGAGTCACTGGGAGGTGTAAAACACATCAAATGCTTTTCAAGGTGCACAAGGATGTTTGGGCAAGGGATGTGTGTGCATTTCTATTTATCTCTATATTTATCTTTTTCTGTCTGGAGCTGAATCAGAAATGATGGTAAGAATGTGAAGAAAAAATTTGATGAGTGCTCATGGAATAGAGTTCAGACCATTGGGGCTCTGGGTTTTAATTTTGGTTAAATGCAGCACCAATTGGAACAGACCTTTGAGTCTGGGAAGATTTAGGAAAAGTTGTCACAGGGAAATATTTGCTAAGTAATTGATCTGTGATAATGGGTGTTTCCAAAAAATCTCTGCTGTGCACTAAAGAGAAAACTTCTCAGGGGAGGAGGGACACTTTCATCCACCCTGAATGTGTGAAATATTAATGCCTGATCTATAAGGACACAGTAAACATTGATAAGAATTCATGAAGGCAATAAGTTTTCCTTTTCTACCGTATTCTATCTGAAGGCAATACGTTTTCCTTTTCTACCATATTCTATCTGAAGAAAGAAAAAATATTATTAGACTGACAACAGTGTTTCCTCTATAGCTTCTTCATGCTCTTTCCAGTGCACAATTCTTATCTCTGCAGTTGCTTGAGCAACAATCTCTTGGATGCATCACACAGGGTTCTTCCCTCTCTGGAGCCTGCAAGTCCCTGCACAGCAATATTTGTTCTTCCTTTCACACCAGTTCTTCCTGTCCCCAAAGGCTGATTGGCCCTTTTTTCCTCACCCTCTCCCCTGTATCCCCTCATGAGCTGTCTACTTTCCAATAGTTGATTTATTTATTTTTTTTTTTAAGTGGGAACAAAACTCTTATTCAACATATTTCTAAATTAGATCCTCCAGGGAGGAGAAGGAGGAATTTCCAGCTACCTATTCCCAAGTGAAGTGTTTTTTTGGGTTTTTTTTAGGGGTGTGTGTGTAAATTTAAATGTCATTTTTCTGTGGGGGATTACAAGAAATTTATTATGAGAGGCCAGCTCCCCCTCTTGGGAATAAAGATTGAAAGTATTTTTGAGGGTTTTTTTCTCATCATTTATATTTGTTCTGGATTTTATTAATCAGTTGAAGACCTTATAAAGAAGCAGTGAAGAAATCAGTAGAGTTAGGTCTTGGGTATGTGAAGTCTTCTGGCTTGGCTATAACCTGTTGTGTCGTTTGTTACAATTTATTTTGCTTCCTTGTGAGTATTAGAATCATCATTTCACAGTCTTTTCAGGTTTCTTTCTGAAAGTAGTATAGAACACCTGCACTTTGTTATAGGAGAAAGAGAGGGAGTGTGACAAAGCTGAAAAAGACCTTCAGTGTTGGGGGCAATGTGGGTCAGCACCCTCTTTTCACAGAAGGATAAGGCAGCTATTTGTATAAATTTTTTGGTTTTTTTATTTTTCTGTGTATGCATGTTGTCCATTCAACATTTCCAAATTTAAAATACACCATCAGCCTTGTTTCTGAATGCACTGATAGCCGTGCTTTCAGTTGTGGTTTGTTTGTTTGACTTGTGGGTGAAACAACAAGGAGCCCACAGATGGCATCTAATATTTAGGCAGGGAGAAGTCAGCACCAATGTCACAGAGGAAAGCATTGGAAATAGAAAATGTGTCTGCAGAAGAGCTAATTAATTTACAGTGAACACACCAAGCAAGATGACTGGTGCCAAATTCACACAGGGATATTTTAAACTGACATTTTTCTCAGTCTTTAGAACAGCTTCCATTCTGCTCCAGCATGAGGGAGTGTAAAGGAGCTGTGGGAAGGCTGATGGTGTGTTTTGAGATTTTCTGAACACTGGTTCTGCCAAGTGAAACTCTGCCTCAGTTGTGCTGGCAAGGGAGAAAATCTGTTCAGCTATCTCATGGCTTTCAGAGGCAGAAAGCTTTGGGAAGTGCAGGGATGCAGTCCTGGTGAGAAGTTGTGCAGCACTCTGTAATTCCTTCAGTGCTGAGGTGGGGCTGAAATGGAGTTAACCAGCAACAACAGATGGGTTTGTTCATTTGTTGGTTGGTTTTTTTTCCTTTTTTTTTTTTTTTTCCCTTGGCACACTTTAAGACCTGGGTTTAACATCTCTGGTTAAATGATACTTCACCTTCCCTCCCACATCTGGCCCTTCCCTTTGGTGCCCTGGGTGCAAATGAATGCCTTGTCTGTTCCTTGTGCCTTGCCTTAAGCCTGAGATCTGTGCCATAATTTGGCCCCAGTTTGATAAGACCCAGACATGAATTCAATCTGCTGTAACTAAACCTCACCATTTATAAATCTCTTGGTGATACTGAGGCTTTAAGCAATTTTTCTTCTCTCTCTGATAGATGGGGCAGAAGCAGGTCTGGTGTGAATGCCAGCTGAACTGTGAGAATGTAGCACAATACTTGGGCCAGTTAGTTTTTTATATTTAAGTTGAGTCAACACAAATTTCTTTCATTTTGCCAGTGCTCTTCATTTTTATGCAGTTAAATATTTCTTCATTTGTGTTGACTTCAAGTATCCAGCTTTCATATCTAGAATTTTTTAATTCCCTCTTTGGTAGTGGGAGGCTCTCAACACTTATTCAAGGTATGGGTTACATGATTTTGGAATATCTGGGGAAACTTTCCAGGGCAATAAATCTCTTTCTGCTTGAATAAATTCACTTACAGTGTATTGTTCTGGGTCTTGCAACAAAGCAATCTGGAAGCTCTTGAAAAATAGCTGTGTGAAATATACAAATAATTAGATTAAAAGATTCTGAAATTAAATCGTTCCAATTTTGACTTTAAGGATTTTTTTATTGTTTAATTTGCATTTCTTCAGCCACTCTAGTGAGCACAGTAAATGCAGTACCAGGTGTGCTGACAGTCCTACTCTCTCACTTTTAACACTTGACAAAGTTGCTGTCTGCTGGACTTATCTCTGGAAATATCATTCAGGCCTCCTTATGCAACACTCTTGTTCAAATATACATTTTCACTCATATTTTTGGCCTCACTGAAATTTTCCCCCTGCTTTGCCTCTTCCCCCCCCTCCATCTCCAGTCTAAAGCCATATGGACTCCTTCACTCTGAGCACTAACCTTTGATGAATATGCCCTTTATTGCTGCTCACTCCCAGAGTCTGCAAGGAGCAAGACTGATTTTTGCAACTGGTTTATTTCATATCCTAAAATCATCCTGGGTAAGGAGGGGATCACAGAAGTTCTGCATCTGAAAGCTGTTTTTCACCCGATGAACGAGTTCAGCAGAGTTAATCTCTTCATAAAGCCCAAACCATTCCTTGCTAATGAGAACCACGTGCACATCAAATAGCACAGGTCTTGGAGAGAATACTTTGATGCTCCAAATACAGAACATCTTCAGGTTAAATGTTCCGTGGTGGGAGACAGTGGAGGTGCAGAATGGAAATGGGGTTTTGGGGAGCAGCATCGAAATTATGAGTGGGGAGACAGGAGCAGGTGATAGCTCAGGCCATTGTGCTGGATACAGCTCCAAGCTATCACCAGAGCAAAGATCTCCAGAATTTATGTCAAGTGTGTCTTTTCTTGGCTAACACGTTGCAATTGGAGGCCAGGAAAAATACCAGGGGCTTGGGGAATTGTTGGAGAGATGTTTCATACATAACCTAAGTTTTGAGGCGCTATTAAAGCTGATGTCATCCCTTGTGGTGTCACTCAGCTCTATTTTCCATTCAGAGTGTAAACCAGAAACAAACTTGCCTTCAGAAATTCTTTGAAAGGGTTCACTCCTCTGTGAAACACCTCCCTGCGTTTTAGGGGGACTGAGCAGGGATGGGGGGGAAGGATGGAACAAAATCCATTGTGGCCAGGAGCACGGGGGAGGAAATCACCATGTGCTGTGGCTGGCGGGTAAATGTGCAGGCTTTTTGTGCATTTCTAACCAAGATTAATTATGTCTGCTCTATTACTGTCTGTAGCATTGCAATGAGCACACAGCTTCACAAGTTCACCATTTGTGCATCTGTGTGTTTACATGAAGGGTTTCAGCTTTATTTCTTGCAGTAATTATTCTTTCACTTCTGAGGCCAGCTCTGGTGTTTATGTCTGTGTAAAAGGGATGCACTCCCATTTTCTTTCACTCCTAGTAATTAGACCAGTAGCTAATTTGTGTCAAATAGTTCACTGCAAATGAATCACTTTTCTGCTTTTATCCTTAGCTTTGCATGGGATGAGTTCTGAAGTTCCCATTCCAACAAAGACCAAAATAACTGTGTGGGTAAAAATGACGTATTAGGGCTGAATCCTCAGATATCTTAGAATAGAAGATGTACCTAGGATTTTAAAGGTGTTTTTCCACCCTTTCAGGTATTGAGACCCCTGCATAAGTGTTGCTGGTGGTTTTATTTCTGTTCACTGTCACTCTGAAGGCTCTGTCCAGCAGAGCAGGGTTACCAGCACACAACCCTGTCTAGTTCAGCTGTGCCTCGTTCTGCAGAGGGGGATGAGGGTGTGGATGTGGGGAAATATGTGCATTGTTAGGTTTTTTTGGGCTACATTGACCTTGGAGTCACTTTTGTAGCTGAGAGGTTGAAATGTGTGTTTAGCCCAGGTCAGGGCATGGCTGATGCAAGCCCCTGCCACCCTCCTCTTTTTCCCCCTGCCACCCTCCTCTTTCTCCTTGCCTCCTGCCACTATCAGTCCACGTAAGGAAAAGAACTCTGCTAGCTACAGGATCCTAACCAGGACCTGCCTTACTGCCATGTCACAGCTCTTATTTGTAATTGTCTGTGTGCATCTGTAACTTTTTTTTTGTTTTAATCAATAATTAATAATTGAGGGGTATTGTTCCCCTTGCTGTGTCCCCTCCTGGGCTGGAGACAGCTCTGGTTCCAGAAGCTCCACCTGGAAGCCATCCTGCTGCTGCTGCTCCCCCTGCCTGCCCCGCAGGGAGCGATAGCCTAATCGTTTACACGTGTATTTCAATTATCTCTTCCCTGCTTTCAAGCTCTGCTACCTGCCATGCATCCATCACTGTGCAGCAGCAGCAGCAGCTCTGGGTGCAGCACCCAGGCTGCATTAAAGCCCTGCCTGATTGTTTCCTTATAAAGATTAAGGTTGCTGACATTTCTTGCCCTGGCTCAGATAGAGCACACTGGCTTTGATTATTCTCTGTTCCACCCCAATATAAATCTGAATCAGTGGAGTTATGCAGATGCAAGGGGAAAATCAGATGTGCTGCCCAGGCCTTTTGATGTCACCAGCTGCCTGCTCTGATTTGCATCCATTGCTGCAGAAGGAAAGCAGGAGCTCACCTTGTGAGCAATCACCCCAATTCAATAATTAATCTAAGAGTGCACAGTCGATGTCATGGCTGGAATTATTGTGCCAGGTTTCATCACTCTGCCCTCGTTTGTATCTCCCTGGTAACTGCCTGTGACAGGGGAAACAATCACTGGGTTTGCTTAACCAAAATATTACAATGGGAAACATGTTAAGCTTTAGGTGCTAAAAGGGTTTCTAGGGTGACATGGGGAGGGGAACGGGTGTGGGAGCCTTGAACCAGTGATGCTCAACATTGTTTTTATACAAGCAAAGCCCTCCCCGAACTCATTCAACTTTTTTGTTTTTCTGCCACTACAAATAATAAATTTCCGTTTATGCCCTGTGCTCCAGAAGGGTTTGTTCTCCAGCTGCAAGAAAACAAAGCATGTTTTATTGAGCACCTCAGTTCAAACCTCTGCAGTGCAGGCCCAAATGCCACACTGGCTCTGGATGCCTGGCAGAATGCTCTGGTGTTTCCCCCTCAAAAGATAAAGCAGGGTCACCTTACTTTCCTTTTGTGGCCCATGAAAGATGTTAAGGAACCAAAGAAGCTGAGGGTTCGAGCCACTGGGGATCTTGGGCACTGCACCACTGACATTCCTGATTCAAGCTGTGGTGTGGCTGTGATGTCCCTGGGGACTTCCAGAGGGGTCTAAAATGACCCTGTGGTCTAAAGAGGGACAATATTTTTGAAAATCTGGGGAGAAGAAGTGAAGGTCTGGTCTAGGACCTGGTAATTTTGGTCCTCACTTTCTGTTGATTCAAATGTTTCACTTTAAAATGAAAAAAAAAATGTAATATCTAAATCACGGTTTTTTGTTTGCTAATTTTTGCTGGGTTTTTGGGGTTTTTTTGGGTTTTTTTTAGGGGTTTTTTTTTCCAGTTTTTTGTTTTGCTTTTTGATAAAGAAGTAGCAAGGAACCAACCCTTGTCAAGACCGTGTCAACTCTGTATGTGCCCCAAGGTACAAACATAAGCATTTATAGGATTTTTCACTCTAAAGACAAACCTAGAAAAGGCTGGAGAACTGAAACTCTTGTAGCTTGAGCCATAGATAACTGTGAAATTTTAGACCCCCAAGTTAAATTTAGTTTGTGGGTCTTCAGAAAATGACTTATTTTGCAAGCTGGGTCCTGAGGGTTGCAGGAGCTTGTGATACTGTGACTGGTCAGTGAGCAAAGTCTGCCTCCTTGCTCAGCTTCTCCCTCATCATACCTTCCTCCTCTGTCTTTTCTCATTCATGTTTCAAACCACAAACCACACAGAAAGATGCCCTCTGTAGGTCACTTTATACAGCAGTGATTTACTTGCAGATGCTGCCCCGGGTACTTTTTTGTCAGTGTGTCTTCAATCTCATCCCTGTAGGAGCTGCAGGCTCACAGCTCACCAGTTCCCTGCCATGGGCACGTCTGTGGCTTCTGATTATAAACCTGCATTACCATATTCTGTGTGTAATAGTTGCTTTTCATTACCTCTTTGCAATTTTCCAGCCCTCTACCCACCAAGAAAAGAAAAAAAAAAAAGAAAAAATCAGGTCTTCATAAATTGTGAATAAGCTCCTGTCACTTGTGATCCATTGGTTTGTAGAAAGCCATTAATTCTGATTCCTTCTCATTAATTCTGGCTATGAAGATCATGCAGAGCCCAGTGTTGCATTAAGCTTTTTATTGTTGAGGGACAGCAGTAAGCCATGACCTTATAAAGCCCAGCAGTCAGTATTTTTATTAGTATATAAGATATGATGCATTGTACCTGCCATTTCTGTGATTTTCATGGATGGTTCATAGCTCTCAGGAACTCGGCGCTTGACATTTAAGATGGATACAGCACCAATTAATTTAAAAACACAAACTTTCCTGGCTGTTCTCATTATTGAATTAGCACAGGATTGTGAACCACTTGCCTCCTGTGTGTGAGAAACATTTCATAAGCAGGACGTCAATGATAATGCTGTTTTAACCTTTGCTGGTTTAAGGGACAGAACACTTTATGAGATGCTCACATCTTATGGAAAAAATGCTCATTTCAGCCAGCTAAATTGGCCTGCTTATTGGTACAGTGATGGGGAAAATATGCTTAGGGAACAGGTTATAACCTGGACAATCTGGGATTCATATTTTCTTGGAAAAAGCAGGAACCTGGTAGCAAGAACAGGGTCAGGGTAAAATCCCCCCCAGCCCCAGCAGCTGGGAGTGAGTATCAAATAAAAGAATTATTCTGTTGCTTGGAGAACATACTTGGAAGTGTCATGAAAACTCTCAGCTGAGCTGGCACAGCCCAGCCATTTTCTAAAAGTCACTTTTCTTTCTGGTTTTGCCCCAAACTCTGCAGGAATCTGTTACTGTTCCCACTCGTGTCTGGGCATGAAAAGTTCTCAGTATTGAATTATGTCCCCTCAGAGAGGACAAGCAGCTGCATGAGATACCAAACAGCCAAGAAGTTTTACCTCTGTGTACTGTGCAAGAGAGAAAACAGCTTTGACACACAATAGATAAGAGAGAGAGTGGTTATTTTAGTGTCTGTGTTTATCTTTGAAGCTGTATCAGCAGCCCAAGAAAAGTTGACTCTGCTCTCACAGGGAGCCCTGCAGCTGCAGGCTTCATCCTTGGAAACCATTATGGGTTTTACCTTCTCTGTAGCTGCTCCTTTGAACTTTCCCAGGAATGTTTGAAGGTACTGGAGGAGGATCAGGTGCAGAATTTCACAGACTGACCTCAGTATCTGGAAAGTTGTCTGGAACTGGAGGAGGAGCAGCAAAGTTTCCAGACCTACATTTAATTGTGTTTACTTTGAATTACCTTTATCAAGAATGAGACCCGTTTTAAAGGATGAGGCTCCTTATCAATCATTTGGATGAGGTTTTCAGGGTCAGTGGTCGGAAGGCTGAAATAAAGTAGCTCAGATTTGGAGAACAAGAGCACAAACTGATGTGGAAATTGTCAGGTTTAAGCTGACAAGGATACAGTTAAACTGATCAGGATACAAACACTGTTAGCTTGAAAACCAAATAAAGGTTTAAAAAGTGCATGCTAAGGCACCCAGCAGGAATAACAATCATAAAGTGGTATTCAAATAGCTCTGTTGGGGGAAACTGCTAATTGTTCCTCTTGGGTAGATAGGCAAAAGAAGACAGTAGCCTCAGGCTAAAAAATTACAGCCTTAAGCCAGACAGAGAGAGACCTTCTGGGTGCCTCAGCAGCTGCTGCAGGTTTGGGTTCAGCAGTGCCAAAAAGTGCCTTTGCTGGGCATTCTCCTCCCCAGGAGGTCGAGGCTGCTCCACTCAGGAACAGCTTTGTCAATCCTGGATTGTCCTGCCCTGAGGTGGTGAGCAAGGAAAAGGGAGAAGGGCCAGAGATTTTGCTGTGTATTTTCTCATCCCTTTCCTTCCTCCTGTCCCATCCTCAGGCTCAGACACTGAGCTGGGTTGGGGCTGCCAGGACAGGGCAGTGCCTTGAGGAGAAGCACTCTGGGCAAGAGACAATTCTGATGTCATAAAGCTACCAATAACTTGAGAGATCCTGCTCATTGACTGCAGGCTGCTCCTTAAAACTGGCAAATAAATTGAGTTAACTGTATCAGGCTAAAATGTAAGCTTTCTGTCATCAGCTGTGTCTCAAACCCCTTTTTGCTTTTATTTTAAAAGGAAGACAAGAGAAGAAATAACTTCCGAAGAGTTAGCGCAGTCTGTGTTGAGCAATGTAAAAGTGTAAGAGCTATTATATCAACACTGCAAGCTTGGCCTGCTATGTCTCTGCCTGAAAATTCAGTCTAATCTGGTGTGATGTATTCCCTAGATCCCACATGAAAAATGAAGAATTTGCCTCTTTAGAAACTGCTTCAGTCCTAAGCCAAAATATCCATAAAGCGGCAGCTACTGTTCATCCGCTCGCACGGAAACATCCACGAGGTTTTACACTTTTTGGATCCAGTTACAACAAAATGTCACAAGCTGAATAACAAACCTTATTCCCAGAGATCTGCCTTCATTATTGATGGTGCCTTCAACAAACAGGAAAACAAGAAAAGAGGGTGGGAGTCCGACCTCCACTTTGATCTCGAGGCGCGGTGGGAAAAAGCGTCGGCCAAGCAGAGGGATGGAGGAGGACATTGGCAGGACAGCTCCTGACCTTGTGTCCACAGACTGCCAAAACCCCACAGGTTCCTTCTGTTGATAAATGCAATAGCTTTTAAATACACTGCTATTGCCATTTATTCCCCTTGTTGTTGCCTCACACCAGAATTGTGGCAGCTTCCAGGGGATTTCTCTCAATCAATGGAGGGGAACTCCCCGCTGACAGGGAGTTCTCTCATTGATTCATTCACTGTAATATGCATACCCTTCTGATCCTCAGGACTTAAATGGACCTTTACTGGCCCTTCAGCCACAATTTATTGTGTTAATTTGTCAATCTAATTAGTTCTTTATATGTCTACTGGAGATTCTGTTTGAGAATGAGGAATGAAATTGGGAGTTGGACACAGAGCTCGGTCTGACAGCAGGAACCAAGCTGTGTCTGTCCAGGGGATATCCTCAAACACCCCAAGATGTAGATGTGGGACTTGGTTCATGTCAAACAACCAAATCATTCTGGCTTGGAGAGCAGCAGGTGCAGGGATTTCTATTCCTGGAGAACTTGTTAAAAGGTAGGTTATTCTGATTCCATCTGAGAAGCTGAAGCCTGACCCTGGGAGGGTTAATCTGCGGATCCATTTCTTTCCTCTAGGAGGAGGTTTTCTACTCTGAAAGTGTGGAATTGTCCTAATACATTCTCTTACTCTTCTGGGCTATCTCTATGTAATACTTGAACCTTTTGGATTGGGAAATGTTGCAAAATCTACAGTGATATTTATGGCCTACAGTGAGCTGCTGATTTGCCTCTTCCACTCCAGCTAGAGCTGTCTCTGTGGTGCTTACCCAGAATATCTGAAAACAAAAGAGTAGTGTCTTCTATTTGTTGCAGCAGCAGGCAATTGAAAGACTAAAATAAATGTAATATTCTCAAAATAAATCTGGGGAAAACCAACAGCCTATCTTCAGCATTCTGGCAGCCAGTGCTGTATTTATTTTTCTTTATTCTGACTAAAACTGTGACTTCTCTCAGCAGAAGGAAGCCAACAGCATATATTGGGGTGGCTCTGTGAGCAGCTGAAGCATTTGTGGCATCCAAATAAGTGTGTTTTGCCCAGCTGTTTGGGAGAATATGCTGCATAATTGGTGCACCATAAACAGACTGTTGGTGAGCACAGCTGTCATTTCTGTAGTCAGATCTGATGGAGAATCTGGGAGTCACTTGTTATGAAAATCTCATGGGTCTGTTTTGTCATTCTTAATTTGTAGGCTTCCAGAAGAATCTAGAAAATTTCTCAGAAAAACATAATGTGCTTGTTCTTTGTGCAGGGAAAGCCATAATCCCTTCACTCATTGGGACACAGCACTGTTTCTTTGTGGGTGCAAAGGGAAGTAATTAAAGCAAAGTTAATCAGGGCTTTTGAATGTGGGTTGGGGGTTTTTGTGCTTTTTTTGTTTGTTTTTTTTTAAATGACAATAGAAATTAATTTTTTAAACAAGAAAGTAGATTTTATTTTTTTAAATAAATCATATTCAGTAATCAAATTTTTAAGACTTAATGTGCAGAAATATCTTCTTGGGTCATATCATTGTCAGATATGAGCTACTTTGCTGAAGCTGTGAAAAAATAAGAAACTTGTTCAGGGTAGGAATCTGTCCAATTGCAGGAGCTCCCTAAACCACCAGATATGCTGTAGAAATCACAATGGATTCCTTCTCCTGGTGGTGTGATTCTGCAGCCAGGAAAAAGGGAGAGAATTTCTTGACAGACAGACCTTTACATCAAGGGATGGGTGGAGGAGACCTGACTGTCATTGGCATGAGGGGTTTTCTGTCTTCAGCAGAGTCATGTGCCACTAACACCCCTGGCCTCTTCAAGAGTCTCCCAGTTCGGTTGAATTTTTGGGTAAATGGGGTGGGATTTGAGCTCTGTGAGCTGGATGTGCCCCAGTGCTATCCTGCTGTGAACTCCCCAGGGGAAATCAAAGGCTTCCAAAGGTGAAGAGGGAAAGATAAGGCTTAGCACTTGTTGTGGCTCCTCACCATGGTCCCTCTGTGTCCAGCTGAGAGCTGTGACTCTGCTGTCCCCAAAACCACAAATAAGTGACCAGGGAAAAAGGGGAGAAGACCCTTCTCCTTATATTTCTGTCTCTTTATTTATAAAGACTGTGTAACAGAAATAGAAGCAGAACAACACCAGAAATTTTCCAGCAGAGTAAGAAATCCTGCATGAGGATTGTCTTCAGCTTGGGAAGATGGCTGGGGCTTTCTTTTTGTGTTGTTTTTTTTTTTGTTTTGTTTTGTTTTTTAGTCAGAGACTAGAAGAACTTGTAATATGAAGCTAAGCTATAACTTTTTCTTTAAAAAAACAAAAGGAAAAAGACAACAAAAAGAAAACAAAACACACGCACCCCCCCAAAAACCCCCGAAAATTTGGAATGGGACTATGAAGATTTTTTAATATGTTATTCTTCCCTGGAAAGCCCCCAGGCAGCATCCCAGGTAGCTGTGGAGGAGACCTGATGAGAAACACGTGAGGTGAAGCTCTTTGAATAATGATGCCATCTGCAGGAGTTTCCCAGCCATCAGCCCTGGTCCCACAAGACCATTTGTACTTCACAGCATTAATATTCATTAGGTGTAACACCATATGTTGCACAGCAGGATGCATTGCCAGCAGACTGTTTGTCATAAAGCCAGATTTAATAAAGCATTGTAAAACAAACATTATGATGATAAATACAAAATGACAGGCTAATTAAGAGAATCTTAATTGCCATTTTTTCCGTAATAACATTTGTTTAGTGTGTATCTGTCTTGTGCTAGTACCTTCCTTGTACAGCTTTTCACTTTGCATTAGTTCCATGAGGGAATCCATGCCCTGGATGTTTTAAGGCATTTAATGTTCTATTGCAAGAAATAAATTCAAGATTAATGAATTGTTACTCCACTATAGATGTGCATAATCATCGACCTCCAATCCTGATGAGTTCAAAGAAATCCAGCTCTGAAATGTAGATTTCTGAGGGGTGTGAGTTTGTTGGGGGCAACTTATTGCCTCCTCTTGAGGGAATAATTTGACAGTCCAGCAGTTGCATTTCTTTAGACAGGCATGTTTTACAGGAGGAGTGTTTTTCAGGGAACAACTGAGATATGGATAGCAATTTCCACATTTCATTGTGTAGACTGAAAGGCCTCTTTTTGCCTTCTTCAGTAGAGCAGAATTGCATTATTGCTCCAGTGCCCTACACTGGTGACTTCATGGGAGAGGAAGGGATTTAAAGAATGTGAAATAATATTGTGAATTAATGCAGGGAAGTGACACCTATTTTTCTTCTTGCTGTTACCTTTTAATCATGGCAGTTGCTGCCAGAGTGTCAGGAAATTAATATTATCCATCTTCAAACCTGTCAAGGTGGCGAGTTACAAAAATTTCAGAAACTCTCATAAAAGGAACATGGAGAAAAAAGAATCCTATACAATACAATGTGTATATTCAGACAGTTGCTCGACTCTGTTATATGAGGAAGATAGAAAATCATGACTTGAGAAGGCCACAACAAAACTCATATGGGAGGTTTGCCCATCATAGTTGGGGTTGTAACTGGATTTTGGTGTTAGTCTTAGTGAGGTTTCCTCTTCTACAGGTGTCATTTTCCTCTGTAATGTAAATTTGGGGTTCTGTCCCTGTGTACTGTTTTGTTGTGACCATAACCAAAACCAGGTACACAAATGAAAGCCAGGGGAAGGAAAACCCCAACTCTTTGATTATACTGACATATTTTGAATTTTACCACCACATCTTTCTGCCCAGATACCTCAAACCTGTCGCTCGTTTCACAAAACAAACTACCCTTAGAGGCAAAAAAGAGTGAAAATGTCCAAAAGCTTATAATTTATTAATTCATTTTAGAAACATTTCTTCTGCTATTGTACCTCAGATGGAATTTTTACTGTACCTTGACTTGTAGATTTTTTGAAATAGTAGTGTTTCTGAAACTGGATGGTGCTTGCTTTTTTCCTTTGAGGTTTGGTTTGGGGTTTTTTTTTTGCCTGTGCTGTTACCCTTTTTTTTTTTCTATTTAACTTGGGATAAAACTCTAACTGAAGCACAGAATAAGTGTGATAAATCTTGAGTTACAAAAGAGATTTTTTGTTGTTGTTGTTGTTTGGTGGTGTGGGTTGGTTTGACTGTTGTGGATTTCTTGTGTTGTTTTTGAGGGTTTGGTTGGTTTGGAGGTTTTTTTCAATAGGAATAGGCAAAAAAGATTTTATTCCTTCTGTGAACACTTCCTGGACTGTAATTTTCAGTCCTTTCCAGTCTCCCACCTGGATCATCTCCCAGCAGTACCTTACACAGTGTTTTACTCCTGCTTTTCTCACTGAGCACTACTTCTTGCTGTACCTGTGGGTTTTGACCACACTGCTCAGGTTTCAATGTTCTCTTCTTAGCACACATAAATTATCAGTGGAGGATTTTCTAGCTTTATTCTGCTTTTTGGGGGGGTTTTAAGCTACTTTCACCCTAGTTTTAATTTTTGTAACAACTGTTACATGCTTGCTGTGCTATCTTCAGGTGGCTGTTGGGTGTTTGACATTGCCTGTGATCTTCAATATACTTTATATCTTCCATAGTATGAGGTGAGCAAAATATCCACCTCCACCTTGTGTAGTCTCAGCAGATACCATCAAACAGGAAGAAAAATCCTCCAAAAAAAATAGAAAAATCCTGCTGAGTGTCAAAATTCTACTACTGAAAAAAAAAGTAAATAGCCTGTATTGAAGCTCTTCTGCAAGTGGCATTGAATGGAAAAGAGAAAAATCATGGGAGTAAAATCCCCCCCAGGATTGAGGAGAGAAGTGGGATGGCCAGGACAAATTAATAACTAATGAGTTATTTTCCTTTCTCCAAAGGATGGTCAGGACAGTCACACACTGGAGCAGGGAAGATGAGGGAACTGCAGTGAGGCTGCTGAAGCAGAGTGATTTTTAGGAAACTGGAGATGAAATCTCAAGGCACACAATGAGCCATCTGATCCTACTCAGAAATGGTGAATACTGTGTTTAAAATCAGCATCTTCACCTGACACCCATAGAGACCTTAAAATATTTGTGTTGCAATGCTTTT
>VZTZ01011619.1:233087-248722 GCA_013400955.1 Drymodes brunneopygia | reverse complement strand
TTTCAAACCACAACAGGAAGCAACAGGCTTCTACAGTTTAGGAGAGCAGTCTTCCACTTAGTCAAAAGAATTAACACTTGAATTTCCTGGAAGACAGGGAGGTAGAGGAAAAGTATCTTTAAGACTGGCTGACTCCACCTCAAAAAAAGGGAACAAAAAGTGTACTGTGATCAAAGCCTTCATGTCCAATAGAAGTCAATTAAACAAACACATGTGCTTCACCACATGCAGCTGCTCTATGTGAGGAGTAGGGCCAGCAGATCAAAGCTGGTTGGGTTGGTCAGGCCACTCCTTGAGGACTGTCCAGTGCCTGCTGGCGACACGCAGTTCCCCCTTGTCCTCTCCCTGGTACGGGGCTCCAGGGGAGCCTGGAGGCAGTCTGGCTCCGGGCCTGGGAGTGCGGGTCCGAAAGCAGTGGCACCACCGTGGGAGAAGGAGCCCGGCACGGCCGGTACTCACCGGGGGGCAGGAAAAGCGTCGCCCGGATCCTCCCGTCTCGCACCGGCACTCTCCGCACCCCGTCCCGCAGGAACGCCCGCTCGTGCCGCGTCTGGGCCAGGAGCCGCCCGGGACGCTCCCCGTGGCCCTCAAACACCTCCAGCTGCAGAAGGAAGGGGCTCTGCACGTCCCGCTTCACCAGCCGCCAGAAAGGCTTCTGGGGCTGCAAAGCCCANGCCTGCTTCCCTCCTGCGTGCCTGCCAATTTCCCTGCCTCCCTGCTTCCCCGCCTGCCTGCCTGCCTCCTCGCCTCCTCTTCTGTCTGCCCCCGCTGCCTTCCGCGGCTGTGGTTCTTTCAAAGGCTGCCGGGTCCTCGAAATCCGTCTGGGCCTCGGCGAGCTCCTCGGTGTCCCCCCGAGCTCTCCAGTGCCGGGCTGCGGGTAGGGGACGTGTGGTGAGGACGAGCAGATATGTTGACGAGCCACCGAGCAGAATCGCAGTCGGAATTCACTGGACAGGGAAGGGCTGGTGTGGGACAGACCGCACACAGACGGGACAGCTCTGCACGGCAGGGCCGAGCTGTGCTGTGCCGCTCAGCCAAGGGACCGCAGCGAGGGCCAGCCCCAGATGAGGCGGAGAGAAGCCACACCAGCACTAGCTCGCCATTGCTTCTTGTCTCCTTGCCGGCTCTGCTTCTCTGTTCGTTACACCAAGGCATGGACAAGGTGGGGTTATGTCTCCATCCGGCTCTGCCCGGCCTAGGCAGCTGCACAGCCAGATGTATTAGGAAGGATGGTCAGGGTCGTCAGGGATGCTGGTGCAGTAAGGGAGGAGCACTTTCACAGACTCTTTAGGTATGTCAGGAAACACCTGGCTCTTCCACTAATGGATTGTGCAAGGACTTAAAAAAGAAGGTCATTCAGTCCATCTTACACAGAGATGGATCTTCTGATCCAAAAGGAACTGCAGAGGGAGAGCTGTTTCCTTAAGCCTCCAAACTATTCCTGGGAGATGCAGGTGGGGGTGCCTCATGCTCTGAGCTCCTCATGTCTGACTGAGGGAAATATTAAGTGGTCAGAGATATTGGATGGGTATCAGCAATCTTTCATTCACCATGGAGATTACCCTTTCTCTCCAAACAGGTGAAGTGCTCTGTCATCTAGCATTTGGGTATGCTGTCTGGTGTCCAACCCTGAATGTGTGGCAACTATTGTTGTTGAGAACACTCCTTGGCTTACACTACTGGATTTGATCATGGGCTTGAACATATGCAGGAGCAGATGCTAAGGGAAAAGGTCCTGGAGGCTTCAGCAATATTCCTTCTCCTCCATGCTTGGTGACACAAGAGCAGTAGAAGAGAGTGAAAGTAACGGGGCTATGTGTCCATCTTCTATGGTCTCCTGTTCCCGTCTGGACAGCCTTTGATCCCAAGTTTCTGCAATCTCAAGCTTCCACCCGGGGGTGAGACAGCAGTCAAGTTGCAAACCCTGCTTCTAACTACAGGACAACAAATGACACCATGACTTTCAAATCTCAGAGTCTTTATTACAATTCTCATCCCAGTAACAAAGATTAAAATGTCCCACATCATGTGAGAGAAGGTCGAAATGGCCATAAATTCAACAGAAAGTTTTTCTGCATGACATCTTGGTGCCAGAAGTATCACGAGCCAGAGCGCTTCCTTCTGAAGGGAAGATGGAAAGAAGGCACAAAACGCAAATGACCTTTCCCAAGACTTAACCAGAGACAGCCCAGCATCCTGGGTATAGCAGCCATTCTTGCACACTTCCAGCAGTACAGAGGTCAAAGACATTTCCATTTGCAATGAGACATTGACTGTAAGATCAGTGAAATCCCTGCTCCAAAACTGTCATTAGAGACAATTAGTATGACCTGAGGATAGCATATGAATGTAGAGACCACAGTGACATTGAAAGCACTGTCAAGTGTTAGAGGAATAGAAACCACCTAAGAAATATAACTGCGCATTTTGCATATGACCTGTTTTATCAAAGACTAATGTAAAAACCACTGTACTGTGGTTGAAAATGTCCCCACTTTCTGCAGAGGGATAGGACTAAATTGCATTTAAGGTCACAGTCAGCCTGAACTGTTGTATGATACTGTGATCTCCAAAAGGCAGCTGCACTCTACAGACACTTGTTGATGCATGGTGTGCTTATCTGCTGTGGTGGAAGTTCTCTACAGCAGGCCTGCTGGACTGGACACAGGCACAGCTGCAACCCTCCTTCCTGGGTTTCTCCCATAGGCTCTGTCTTTTTTCCCTCAAACTCAGCCAAGATACAGGCCTGGGAACATCTCAGGCAGGGACAGCCCCACTAGCCCAGCACTGCTCTGCTCTCCTGGCGTCTCCTGGGACACGCAGTCTCGCACCTTTTGTGCAATGACAGCGCCTGGCATGGCCATGAGCTACTCTGAGACTTGTGTTCCTCCCTCCCTCCTGCTCTGTCACATTCTCTTCTAGCCAACGCCCAAATAAAGAGCCTCACCCATGCTAGGGCAGGCCCATAGGTGTCAGACAGTGCTGCTGATAACATCTGTTATGAAACATGCAAGGCAGGGAAGGGCTACAATGGGGATGCCCAGGTGCTAAAAAGATGGCAGGGCTGAGAGGCAGCTGCTGTCCCACGTGTGCCTGGCTGGCCTGAGGTCACCTGCAAAATGGAGACACCGAGGACAGCTGGCTCAGCTGGCGTGGGGCGATGGTGTTCACGAAGGAGATGGCAGCCCTCCAGGTCTGACGGAAATGGTGCTCCCTGGGCCCTAGTTTTGTCCTCACAAAGTGATGGGGGTGCTGCTGGCAGTTCACTGGACACAGATGTTTTGGAGTGAGTGTGACTTCTCTGCCAAGGTGGGACAGGAGGCCCCAATAGGGCACCTGATCCACCCTGGGATGGGAGAGTGGTCAAGATGCAAAATCTGCTTCTAACCAAAGCACAACAAATGACTCCATGGTTTTCAAATTTCAGACTATTTATTACAATTCTCACCCCAATAACAAAGAAGGCAAACAGCCTTTTCCAAGGCTTAACCAGAGACAGCCCAGCATCCTGGCTATGGATGCCAGGTGCCAGCCATTCTTGCACACTTCCAGCAGCACAGAGGTCAGAGACATTTCCATTTGCAATGAGACATTGACCATAAGAGCAGTGAAATCCCTGCTCCAAAACTGTCAGTAGAGACAGTTAGTGTGACCTGAGGATAGCATATGCATGTAGAGACCACAGTGACATGGAAAGCACTGTCAAGTATTAGAGGAATAGAAACCACCTAAGAATCGTAACTGTGCATTTTGCATATGACCTGTTTTATCAAAGACTGATGCAAAAACCACCATTCCTCTTCTTGACACTTGAGCACAAAGGCTGAGGGGGGAACAAGAAAGGCAAACCCATTTCTTTTCTGTGTATGGCTGTGCAAAGTCATGGAAGATACTGTAGTTGTACTGGTACAGCTGTGACAAGGTTTGACCTGATAAATGCAGCAGAATTTATCAGATTGCTTGTTCGAAGTTGTTTGTTGCTTGCCCATTATTTGTTGCACATTAGTTAACAATTAAATACTTTTTGAAGAAAGCCTGGATCTGTGACCAAGCATGAACCTGAGCTTTAGAATATGCCCTGAGCTCCCCACCCAGGACTGCCTGCTTGTGAAAAACGGGGTGGCTTCCTCTGGGGTACAAAGGGAAAAAGGGAGGTTCTATGCAGTGCCCTGTTCCAGGGTAGGAGAGGATCTGAAAATTTTCCTTTCCTTGAGCCTGCAGAAGCTTGCAGACTTCAGTAGCCTGCTCACTTTTGACAACACAGTCATCTTGTCCCACGATGAACAGGAGCTGTGCCTCAGCTTTCTCTAGTGGGATCAGGCTTTGGTTGCCAGGGGCTTGAAAGGGATCATCAAGGACATCAGAATAATCAAGACATTTTGAATTGGTGGCCTTGGCTTTGTGTTCATATGGGGTCAAACTGGGGATGGTTTTATCTTTGTAGTGGAAAGGAATACATGTAGCAGCAACAGGGCCATTGAGGGAAGCAACAGCCATGATGTTCTTCAGGATGGCAGCCATGGCCAGGGACACTTCACCCCCTTTGGAGAAACCGAGCAGGCCAACCCCTGGACCCTTCACCTGGGAGACAGAAGGAAATGCTCATCAGTGCTAAGCTGAAAAGCACAACAGCTGGTTCATGAAGGGGAAGACTGTCTAGTGCTGAGAGTTTGCAAAACCACATGAAGAAAGTGATGGCAATAATTACTTTTCCTTCTGGACAAATGACAGGCACAGCCTCCCACACACCCTATACTTCCTCCTCACACTGTACTTCAAACCACTCACATGCAGAATGTTTCCTGGTGTTCTGGAATCACCCAGGAGTGGGGGGACATGATTTCATCCATCAGGGGACAGGTTGTAGGTCACAGCTACGAATTGTTGGTCTCAGACCCTGGCAGATGCTCTTTACTTTTCACTCTGGGGACTGTAGGAGAACATTTGGTGGCAATTCATGAAGGCTTTATCCTGCACACACTTCCCACCTGGTTACGTCTGATCTGTCTCTTGTGATGTTGCTTTCTGATCTCTCTCCACCACACTTCCAGTGCACACATGCTTGACCCTTCTCTTTCCTAGAACTCAGACACCCAAAATCCTTGTAAAGGCCCTGCCAGGTGAGTATTTCTGCAGCTTCCTCCAAAGATGACTTGGGTAAAGTGAGAGGACTTTACAGGAGCAGTTCCTGGAACCCAGGGGAAACAGGGGTGTTCCTACCTGTGGGTGCTGCAGCATATAATTCACTGCCTCTTCAAAATATTCCAGGTGGAGTTCGTTGGGTTTCTGGGGCAGATCTTCAAATTGATAATAAGCCAGGGCCAGTGTGGCAAAGCCATGATTGGCCAGCAGGCTTGCTCTGGACTCAAAGAGACCTCCTCCAAGTCCATGTATATCAATGATCCCTGGAAAGGTGTCTTCTCCTAGAGCAAACAAGACAAAGATCAGAATTGCCTGAAACGACTCCTTTCAATGTTTCTCTGGTTTAGAATGCATCAAACAAAGTACCCAACAGGAACTGCAGAAAAGCATCTTTTGGGGAAAAGACGTGATCAGTCAGCTATGCAGTGTCAGCCCCTGAAAAAAGTCTAGAGCGTGTTGCAGAGGAAAACAAGTGCAGGAGCAGAACCTCTTAGGTAAAGTGCAAACCCTTATTTGTTTCAGGAATCAGCAGTACTGTGCATTGTGCTTAGGGCCAACAGGCAGGGAGTCTTTGGTGAGAGTCTTGTCCCAAATTCTCTTCCTGTATGCAGCCCTGTAACAACAAGCTCTTCACCTACTGCTATAAAAATCCTCAAGGTATCATGGTTTGATAGATGTCATGCAAACTAGAAACTGTAAGATTTTTGTGTTTGTATTGTGGCTTTTTAATGTTTGGGATCCCTGGAAGAGCTGCAAGTCACCCAAACCAGTCCTTTGTTTCTTTGCCAGTCATGTCTGGCAGTAGTCAGTATCAAATTCTGCACAGGATGCCACGGGTATCTCAGTGGATGATCAGCAGATCTCTGTTTGGATCTTTCTTGGTCCAGGATGCTCTTTTCCTCATCCTGGGAAAATCCTGCACCTGTCTGGCCAGTGCAGGGGAAGAGAATGCTTTGCATGGTGCATTCCTTCAGCCTGATTGGTTTTGGGACTGCAACCTGCAGGGAAGCTGCACAAGCCACAGGCCAGAGAAGGTGACCCTAGACCTGTTGGGGAGCGGAGAAGCCACATCTCACGCCTACTTCTGGCTTCAGGAGAGCCACAGGCCTGAGTGGGCTGATGCCTCCCACCCTTTGAGGATGCCCTTCTACCACAGTCTCACAGCCTGCACCACAGTGGCCTGTGCATCCACAGGTAAGGCTGCAGGTGGAAGGTGGGAACGTGCTGCTGGGTGTCACAGAGGCGAGCAGAGAGAGAGAAAGAGCACAGTATCTGTTCACTCTCTGCCTTGAACCAAAGAGAGCCCTGCCATCAAAAGTGCTGCTGTGCCCTTCCTTCCGTGGCTGTTTGCATGCAGGCAACAGCACATCTATGTAGAGGATTTTCTCACAGAAAACGGACATGTGAGCAACCCTGCATTTGAATTTTCAAAGGCATAAAGAGCTCACAGACAGTGCGACCTTCAAGATAAGAAAGTGAATGAAGAAGTTGAAAAGAACGTAACAACACACGGATGCACAAGCACAGAACTTGCTGACTACAAGCTGCTTTATACAAAGCTAACACTGGACAATTATTATTTAGCTTTTACTGTAAGCTGCCTTGTGAACAGCAAGCGTGAACCAATCACCTCTAATTTTTATGCGCGTGATATTAGCTACTAACCAATTGTGCTAGAATATGAGGCTCGTGATGAAAGAAAGAACCTATATAATCACTGTACTTTTATAATAAACCGGCTTGTGCTGATCACATTGATCATGGTGTGCAGACCCTTATCCCTCGCTACACATCTACTGGCTCTTCGCAGGCTGTGAATGCTCAGAGCAGTGGCTGTGTGGCCAGGGGCCAGCAGTGCACTTGTCTGTGGCCCATGGCTTGGCTGAGTGTGGCAGGGCTCTGTGGACTTGCACTGAACATGCACAGAAAAGGTGGTACCGCTGAATAAGGCTGGGGGTGCTCAAGGGATGTGTGACAGTGCTGTAGCAAAAGCCCTTTGAGCTCTCTGCCTCTACATGGCCTTAGGTCGTTTGCTGAGGAGTATCCAGCTCCTGAATCTGAATGTGGAGGTGTGTGGTGTAGAGAGCAGGCTCAGGAACTGAAAATCATGGTGGGCTATCTCAGTGCAGAACAATTTGAGTGTGGTGAAATCATGGTTGCGAAACACATCTCCAAGTAGAACTAAGAGAAATACTGACTACAGACTGAACTTACTGGCTTGCTGAGCTGAAGATTGTTTGTGGTGGCAGTAGGAAAGGAATAAATGCTTTTTATCCTCTGCCTAGGAAACAATTCAAAGTGCCAGGGAGCATGTGGCAAGGGCTTATCATTTTAAAGGAGAGGCAAAAGGTAGAGGTCAGGGGACTCAGAGGAAATGCACCAGCATTTGACTGACTGCAAGTGCCTCAGCTCAGGGGAAGTGGGACATTATGGATATAAAGTGGATGCAGGTGGCTTCTTCCCTCTCCTGGTCAGCAGGTGAGGGTAGATGTGAGGCAGGGGAGGGAGTCCTGGCCTTGTTGTGGGCAGGATGCTCAGTCTGTGAAATCAGCCTTCCTACACCCTGGACTCTGGCAGGGGAAGTCTTGGTGTAACTGCCCAAAAGGTGCTAGAGACAGGTGGTATCTTGGGCTATCCTTCCATCTCAGAAAGGTGCTCTGCATCTTTTCCAGAGCAATTAAATAGTTGTCTTTTCCTGCTGGAAAGATTTATTCCCTGTAAATGTTCTTGAGCCCCTCCTCTTCCCTCTTTCACAGACTGATGATGTTCACCCCAATATGGTGGGTCACCAAATAGTTACTATTGATAGTTGCTGTTGGGGGAGGAGGGAGAAGGATTCCCCAACACTTCCCAGAGAGTAGGAATGCCAATGACTGTCACAGAGCTCTTCCCCACCACTCTATTCTGCAGCTTCTTGTCTCCAGCAGCCCTCCTGGTACACTCATTTTCATTTGCTGTGAATTTCTTCAGGTTTGTTTTTCTGTTTTTTTTTTAACCTCAAGCCCCGGGGAAGAATGGTTATTCCTCTGCCTTCATCTGCTCCTGTGTCCTGGCACATACAGGGGCAGGTGAATTGGGAAGGATGGTCAGGCTGGTCAGTGGCATGGGAGGGGGGAGGGAAGGATGGGGGAAAAGGCCATGGGGCTCTAATGGACTCCTTCATAGAGGTCATGAAACAACTTGCACTAACAAAACACGGGTTTAGAGAAAGCAGGGTGACTGCAGTTGGTACTCACCGGGGGGCAGGAAAAGCGTCGCCCGGATCCTCCCGTCTCGCACCGGCACTCTCCGCACCCCGTCCCGCAGGAACGCCCGCTCGTGCCGCGTCTGGGCCAGGAGCCGCCCGGGACGCTCCCCGTGGCCCTCAAACACCTCCAGCTGCAGAAGGAAGGGGCTCTGCACGTCCCGCTTCACCAGCCGCCAGAAAGGCTTCTGGGGCTGCAAAGCCCAGAGCAGCCCCATGGGCTCCAGGCCAGAGAAGCTGCCTCCCGGCAGCGCAGGGCAGCGGGCGAGGTCCAGCTCCCCGTCGTCGCCCGCCTGGTAGCGGGCACTGGCTTGGAAGAGCTCTCCGGTCTCGTCCCGCAAGGACGTCCGCAGCGTGACCTGCTGCCGCGGGCCGAGGCCCTGCACGCCGATGGCCAGCGGCTCATCGAACAGGCTGCGGGCGGCGGGCGCCAGGCGGATGGAGGGGGCCATGGAGGAGAGTCCCTGGGCGGGGGCTGTCCCGGGGCTCCACGCAGGACTGCGGCTCCGTGCGGCTGCAGGCCCAGGGTCGGGCCGGAGCAGCGGCGTCTGCCAGGTGCGAGAGCTGGCCCGGCACAGGGAGCGGCCACTGACCCGCCACATGGCTCCGGAGTTGTTGACTACACTGTGTCTGCATTCAGGCTGAGGCTTCTATAAATGTAGTTTCCCACACACAAGCGAGGGGAGGGGAATGGAGGCAGGAATGGTGTGGGCCCACACGTGCTAGCAGACGCCAAGTCTGCCTGGAGCCTCTGCTGCGTCCCTGGCAGTGCCCACAGCAGGGCGGAGTCAATACCGCCGATCCCCTGACACTGGTATGGCATCTCAGCTCAAAGAAGAGAAAGCTCCAGAGACACCTTTTTGACACCTTTCAGTACCGGAAGCAGGCCTGTAAGATGGGGACAAATTTATGCTCAAGGTAATGGCTTTAAACTAAAACACCAAATTTTCTCTTTTATGGATGTGCGAAGTCATGGAAGTTACTGCAGTTGTACTGGTACAGCTGTGACAAGGTTTGACCTGATAAATGCAGCAGAATTTATCAGATTGCTTGTTCGAAGTTGTTTGTTGCTTGCCCATTATTTGTTGCACATTAGTTAACAATTAAATACTTTTTGAAGAAAGCCTGGATCTGTGACCAAGCATGAACCTGAGCTTTAGAATATGCCCTGAGCTCCCCACCCAGGACTGCCTGCTTGTGAAAAACGGGGTGGCTTCCTCTGGGGTACAAAGGGAAAAAGGGAGGTTCTATGCAGTGCCCTGTTCCAGGGTAGGAGAGGATCTGAAAATTTTCCTTTCCTTGAGCCTGCAGAAGCTTGCAGACTTCAGTAGCCTGCTCACTTTTGACAACATAGTCATCTTGTCCCACGATGAACAGGAGCTGTGCCTCAGCTTTCTCTAGTGGGATCAGGCTTTGGTTGCCAGGGGCTTGAAAGGGATCATTAAGGACATCAGAATAATCAAGAGAATTTGCAGAGGTGACCTAGGCATTGTGTTTATATAAGGTCAAACTGTGGGGTTTTTTTTCCTTGGTAACAGAGAGGAATCAGTGTAACTGTCACATAGGGAATGCTCCTATTGCTTTCCACAATGGGAATGCTTCCCACTGGGGAAGCAACAGCCATGATGTTCTTCAGGAAGGCAGCCATGGCCTGGGACACTTCACCCCCTTCGGAGAAACCAAGCAGGCCAACCCCTGGACCTTTCACCTGGGAGATAGGAGGAAGTGCTCATCAGTGCCAAGCTGAAAAGATTCATGGAGGGGAAGATTGTCTAACACTGAAAGTTTGCAAAACCACACAAGGAAAGTGACAGCAATATTTACTTTTTCTTCTGAACAAATTACAGGAATCTCCTACAGAAAAATTTTTTCTATTCCCATGGAAAATGTTCNGAAAATGTTCCCTTATGGTTGCCAAGAGAGAAGCACAATGACACCATTTGAGCTCTGGTTGCAAGTGAAAAATAAGATTATTTAGAGTTAATGTGGAAATATCTTGGTAGTGGGAGTCTGTAAGAAGAGATCAGGGTTCCCGCTTCTCTTCAGAGACAGTTTCAGCCAGCTGAGATGTACCTGATGCTACCCAAAAATGAGGGGATGGTGTTTTTAATTTTGTTTTTGTATCTAACTGTCTACTCTGTTATTTACTGGCAATAAATTAAATTAATCTTCTCTAAGTCAAGTGTGTTTTGCCCATGATGTTGGGCAAAATATTGATGAATTACTCCCTGTCTTTATCTTGACATGTAAGGTTTCTCTTCCTGGTTTCTCCACCTCTCCTGTTGCTAAAGGGGATTTAAAGAATGGCTTGGCACATATCCAACAGCCAGTCAAGGTCAACCTGCCACAGTTAGCTACCAGTAAAGGCTTTTTTCTTTATATTTTCTAAACTAAGGGTTCACATGTGGGCATGTGGTGACAATTCATGAAAGCCGCTTAAAAAAATGCAGATATCTCCTCTCCACAACCTCCCCATATTGTTATGTCTCAGTCACACTGAGATGGTGGTAGCTGAATAGTAACTGAGCTCTGCCCTTCCAGTGCATATCTGTTTGATCCTTCCCCTTTCCTAGGTGAGCATTTGGGCAGGTGCTAGCTAAACCAGATGAGTATTTCTGCAGGTTTCTCAAAAATGGCAGTGACAGGCATGTGTGGGACTGCCAATTCCCTTCCCCACTTTTTGTGCCCCCTGTAGTTGTTGAGAAATTGAATGATCTTTGTGTCCTTCAAAAATATCTTGTTCCTGTGCCCCAAATAAAGGCACAGGAGCAAATAAAGGGTTACTCTCTCAAAACTCTCCTGTCCTGTGCAGCTCTGCTTGGAAAAATTGGTGGATGTGCTCCCTGTACCTTCATTTGTGTTTCTGCACTGCTTAGAAGCACGTGAAGGAGCCCTCAGCATGGTCCTTGCCTTACAGCATGCAGAACATTCCCCTCCAACAGCTACGGTGTGGCCTCTGGAGGACACAGCACTGTCCCATGCCTTTGGTTCCTGTGATGTGCTGTGCTGTGCTGCCTGTACAATGTGGCCTTCAGACCTCTGCTGTTCTGCACAGACCCCAAGCCCTACAGGAAACACAGCCAGCTCTTCCTTACAGAGGAGACCACAGGCAGCTCCCACCCAGGACCTGAGGTAACATGACCTGTGTGGCCCTGCCCTTATCGAACAGGGCAGAAAGACATTCCCTTGCAAACACTGTTTTTGTTTGATTGTAGATATGCTAAATAGAGGTGTTTCCTTATATAAGAATCTTACAATGCCTTAAAAGACTGAAAGGGGGCGACCTCTGCTATGGACCATGTCTGCGTGACATGGGGAAGTGCTTCATTGCTTGGGGTTCTCAGCATCTAAAGGGATATAAGATTAGTGTTAGCTCTAATACATAGCTTTTCTTAATGGGATCATAATGGACCACCACCTCCTAGTTCAAAAAATTTGGAATACTCTGCAGGTCTCAGCAAGAAATATTGTTCTGCAGAAAGAACAATGAAGAAAAGAGAAACTGTGTTCCTGGCTAGCCCCGTGTAAATCTGTGAGGAGTACGTCTAAGGTGTCTAGCCTAGGCAGTTTCCCTGGGATTAAAAGCTGCGGAGGAATTACCCAAATGCTCCATCCCAGCAGAACAGAGTCCAGGGAAAGGAAAAGCTAAGGAGATTTTATGCTGTCTTTGGTTGTCATTGAAGTGCTCAAAACAAACATGGGGGTGCTTGCAGCCATCACAGGAAGAGCTGCATGAGGTCGTGGTGCAGCTTTGCACCACAGCCCCAAGCAGCAAAGGTGCAGTGCTGATGCCCGTGGTGTCATGTAGAGCACACAGAGAAGCCCAGGAAGGGCACCCCTGAGACACGATATATTTACCAGGGACATAAATGGTGGGGCAAGGATGGCTGACCCTCTGCTGAGGATTAATAGACAGAGGAGTCAGAAAGTGAGTGTAGGAACAGCATTTCTGTCCAGACACTAGTGCTTCACAGAGCCAAGAGGCCCCAAGGGCACTTTCAGCATGTACTTGTGCAGTGCAATTTTACAGAGCCCAACCTTCAAGATTTAGTAGAAGCATACAGGCAAAAGAGGGTGGAAAGGCTGGCACTGTTGCAAGAATGGGATCTTGGAGGATATAGTGCACACCTAAATCCCAAACACTTAAGAGTGTGTGGGTGCCATGTTGCAAAACCTGGATAATCCAACAGCTCAGAGGAGAACAGGGTAATGCACTGTGCTCACTGTGGGTATAGCTTCAGGAGGCTTTAAAGACAGAATACCCCTCACCTGCTGACTGCTATGATAAAATAGTATTGTGGAAAAGTGTTTCAGAGGTTTGCCAGTATTTATGGGAACTGGCCACACAGCCAGGCATGTATTCATGTAACTTGATAGGTCCTAAAATGAAACTTCTTTCACCCAGCACAAGAAAACCCCATATTGGAGGGTGCCCCATTTGTCTTGAAAGGACCAGTAATTTCATTGCTAGGGGCTGCTGTGGGAAAACCAGTGGGGGAGGATATTTTATTTCTATTACTGGACTGAAAAGGAAGCAAGTGAGCCTGAAGCATTTCAAATGCAGCAGATCATATTTGCCTGAGAAAATCTTGCTGCACCATTCAGTAAGGGCAGGGCCACATAGGTGGGTGTAATTGCTCAAACTGAGTGGGAGCTGCCTGCAGGCTCCGCTCTTAGGAAGGGGAAACATGTGACCAAGGAATCCTTACAACATAGCATGGGCCTGAAGGCCACGCTATATATGCAGTGTGGCACAGCAAAGGCACACAGAATGGTGACCATCACCAAATATGCCTATGAATAGTATTTCCTGCAGCAGAGCAGGCTGCTTTAAAATACTGTGAAAACATGACGATGATTGTTGGGGAAGATGAAACAGGAAAGCCTTATAAATATGATTACCCGGCAAAAGATGCTGAGAATATGGAAACTATAAGCAAAATTGAAATGAAGACAAGCTTTGAGATACCTAACCCCAGTTACTGAACAACTGGAAAACAATGGCTTGGCCGACTGAAGGTAAACCCCCTTTTGATTAAACAATACCCTCTGCTTGCAGACAGGTCCAAGGGTCAGAGCAGACCCTACCAACTTGGCAGAGGGTCCAAAAAGCGGTTTTTAGGGTTTAAAATATAACGCCGTATAGTAATACGATGGCTCTTATAGGCTGTATGCAAATGTTGTAGGATTTGTAGCTTGTTTTAGATTGGTTAATGAAAATTAGAATATTCAGCACGGAAGATAATTTATTGTATTGTTAACAGCAACCTCTGCTCTCTTGCCTCTTAGCTCTCTCAACTCTCAGTTCTTGCCTCTCTTCTTTCTTGGTGCTCTACTCTTAGCTCTCTTCGCTCTCTTCACTCTTAGCTCTGCTCTCTTGCCTCTTTGCTCTCTGTGGTTCTTCACTCTCCTCTTCTACACTCTCTCCCTCTCTTGCTTGTTCGCTTATTTCTCTGACCTGCTCAGGGCTGCATCTGGCAACTCCTAGCAGGTCCCCTACACTCACACCCTTTCACAATAAACCTCATACTCTAAAACCTGACTTCAGAGATCTCTCGTCTCCGTCCCAACCGTCTGAAACCGAACCAACCAATTCTACAGATGATTTACAAGACTGCAAGGAAGTTCACTACCTTCCTGAAGTTACCTACGGTATAGTAACATGGCTGGTGAAAAGAAAATAACCAATTCCCTTCTCTAGACACTCAGCCATGCGGAACTGCTCCTAGAGGAAACGCTTATTTTAACCAGAGCATTTTATTTCTCTACCCATGACACAGACCTTCTACCCCCAGATGAGACACAGAGACCTGAACCGCTGATTCACATCCAGCACGCATAAGGCAAGACCAGGACAGAACATTTTCCAAACAAGTATATGTTTATTTTGTGAAAAATTAAAAGTTAGACTTGCACCAGAGGCTTCTTTGTAGTCAAAATACCCTTCTCAAACAGAAGTGTAGCTAGGGAAATCTTCTCCTCCAAGGTTTCACATGGAAGGTTATCCACACGGACGTAATTTGGATAGGAAGACAGGAGAAATTCAATACTGTCTGTATACTCAGGATCTAGCTCAAGGAACTTGGGTTCTTCCTTATGATACACTCTTGAGTTTTCTGTTGTGTAGTACAGCATCACACCTGCTTCTTCATTACACAGTCTAACGATGCCATGACGGAGCAGGCATACTTCGGTGTCTTTTGTTACCAGGATATCAACATGGCAGGGGCCTCCATCTTGCCACCGGGCTGGGAAGCCATAGACACTCTGCGCCTTTTCACTTTGCGTGAGCACCGGAGGGAGACAGTCATGAAGAAACGACTTGGCTCTCTGATCCACAGCAGCATCGATGGGTGCATAGTCAACCAGCTTCTTTATCAGGCTCTGCACCTTCTCCACAAAGGCTGTTCGCCGAGCATCGACTGTGTCTGAGTTAGCGACCCCCATATACTGCAGGTAGTCCATGGGAAGCCCTCTTCGGTACTCCACGTCTTCCTCCAGGGCCATCTGCAGGGCAGCTGGGAGGAGCTTCTCCAGAAAGTCCCCCCAGGAATTCCTCTGGTAGGAAGACACAGTGATGTGGAGTGAATGCGCATCAGGGAGACAGTCGCCCTGGTGGATAAAGCCACGGGGGAAGTACAGCAGGTCCCCGGCCTCCAGCACTGTCTCCAGCACGGGCTCGCTGAGTTCAGCCTGTGTGAGGTTTGCGCTGGAGAACTGGGGCAGCACCTCAGCATCTGTGCGGGGCCTGTAGACACGCCAGTGCTTCTTCCCCTCCAGCTGCAGCACGAAGGCCTCGATGTCATCATAGTGAGGGGCAAAGCCTTGCGTACCCGGGGGCGTGAGGTAGGTGTTGGCCCCCGCCATGCTGCCAAACTGCTCCTGCAGAATGGAAAGGAAGTGCCAGACGGTGGGGGAGAAGGCCTGCGGACACAGGAGGCGGAGGGAGCAGCCGTTCTGGTAGAAGTCCCACACTACAGCGGGCAGGGCTCTGCCGGAGGGGTTGTGCGTCTCCCGCACGCCCTCGGCGTAGCTGGTCACATCCAGGTGGGTGCCGAACTGAACCTCTCCTCCTCGCAGGGCGGCGTCCAAGTCTGCCGTGGAGAAGAGCCCCGCGTAGTAGCCGGGGTCGCCCCGCCGCACCAGCAGCGGCGCCCGCTCCCAGTGCCGCCCCAGGAACTCCGCCGGAGCCACCGGGGCCAGCAGCCAGCGGAAGAGTTCGGCCGCCCGCTGCCGGCTGTCCTCCAGC
>VZTZ01011619.1:103941-233044 GCA_013400955.1 Drymodes brunneopygia | reverse complement strand
CCGCCGGTACACGGCGAGCGCCGAGAGCCGCGCCAGCTCCCGCCGCTGCTCCGCCGCCATCGCCGCACTCCCCGCCCCCCCGCTTCCGCCGGGAGCGCCCCGGGCGCGGGATGGAGCCCGCGCGTCTCCGCCGGAAGAACGTGTTCCGTGGGTGCCTGCGGTGCAGTGTGGAACTGAGTGTCTTGTCTTTTGTCATCACTTCCGCTGAAAATGTGCTGGGTCCCCCGGCCCGCAGAAGAAAAGGAGAGGCGCTTCCCCTCGGTACGGTGCAGGCAGGTCTGTTCCTCGGCTGGGAAGCTTCGTCCTGAAAGTACGCTCTAAGCACGTTCAGAAAGTTATTTTTTTTTTCTGAAAGCGTACCATAAGGATATGCTTTTAGACAGCCTGGAATTAGTTTGCAACCTAATGAGGCGAGATGAGGTAACACTTATTTCCTAAGGTCATACTGCACAAGTAATAGAAACCCAAATTGAATGGAGCCAATTCTGGTGTGTTATCCCCCCTTCACTTCTCTTGTGCTTCTGATGGTGATGGCAGCTGAAAGGCTATGTCATCTCAAAAGGATCTCAAAACCCCAAAAGACTGTCATGTCACACAGTGATTTTTTTTTTTATTATTATTTTTTCCCAAATCCACTCACTGCCTAATAACCTGGGCAGACCTTTGTTTCTTCTCCATCTCTCTCCGAGGCCCGAGGCTTCCTGGAATGCCAGCATTAGTGGTACTGGGCAGCCTGAGGGCTGCTCTGCGCTTCCAGAGGCTGCGGCTTCAGCACAGGAGGCTTTGCTGGAGGGGTAGAACAGGGCTCTGCTTGAGGCAAAAGTGAAAAACTGTAGAGGTTTGTATTGCCAGACCATGTTTCTGATGAAGAACAAGCTTCAGTAGAAGAAATTCACTACGCAGTACTTTTGTGAGAAGAATCTTTGATGAACTGCAGTAATTCATGGGAATGAATTTTGCATGAGAATTTAATCTCCAGAGGCTGCTGTGAGTCTAAAGCATTTAACTGCAGCAATTACCCAAGTGTGCCCAGGAACCTTCTGGTTCACAGGGTGTTATTAACCTCTCACAGATACAAATATCAGCTGCACACAATATGTTAAACAGCCAGCATTCACAAGGCATGTGCAGTTCTGCTGTGTGGGCTACTTAGTGTATCAGGCATAGGACATAAAGCTGAAAAGAGAATTTTCACCTCTTGCCAGGCTTCAAACCAGACCCACATTTCAATTTTACCACAACTCAGGAGCAGAAATCAGTTAGGCTTAATGAGGATATAAGTTCAGCTGTTAAGTCTCAATTCTAGAATAGACACAGATACCTTAAAGGTTTAAGGTTGTTTGAATTGCCTTAAAAACAACACAAATCAGTCTCTGAGAACACCAGTGTGCTCTAAGCAATGAAGGCCTTTTTCGTATATGAGCAAGAACAACTATTTTAATTTTGCAGGCATTTTTCTGATGGAGTTATTCGGCACAGCCTTCACAGCCAAAGCTGCATGCAGAGCAATGGCAGTAGAAGACTGTCCTGTTTGTGCCACGATGATTTTATTTAATGGATATGGATTTTAGGCGTGCACAGGCGACACTTCAGCCTCCGATTTCACGCGTGGCCCGTTTGCGGCATTGCCAGCAGGTGGCAGAGGCCGCCCAGCGCTGCGCAGCCCTGCGCTGGGAACGCGCCCAGGGGATAACGCGTCTGCCTGGCAAGGTGACCCGCGGGGTGGGGTTTACAGCGAGAGGGGAGCACAGGCAGCCTGTGCGTGCATGTGTAGACTGGAAGAGAAGGGAAGGGCGAACTCTATTTCAATCCACTCTTTGTTTCCCCAAGGTTAAGCCCTGCTTACCAGAATAATCTTATCAGCTGAAACCATTTCAACAGAACTGGACCCTTAACAAAAACGAGATGCAAGTGCTTGAAATATGGTAAAAGTTAGGCCATTGTATGCTTTAATTATACATAAGCATGGCTAGACAGGCTTGGGAGGGGGAAGACTTCTGAAAACCTGGGCGTGTGGATTGTTATTTGTGTTACTGCTTAATTTACTGGAGGGCAACTGATCCTTCTGAGAAGAAGCCGGGCACTGTGTACAGAGCCTGACCTGTTACACCAGAATATCTGTAATGACAGCAGCAAAGCTGTTCTGGATGTTTACCAGTACAGGGGGTTCAAAGTCTCATTTGAGGGCCCTGATCTTCATAGGAATGTCACTTTCTACTGCTGGGAGACAGTTGATTGACACTGGATTTTTTTTGATGTATAAGAGAGTCACTGAGTGAAGGACACAGTGGAAAATAATGGTGGTGAAATCTCTATAACAAGAAAACGTTTATTTCAAAAATTTAGTCTTTCTAATAATAAATGCTTTCAACAATAAAGAATGTTGCTGTTTTTCTACATGACACAAGAAAGGGTTTTGACCTAGGGCAAAAGGACAGAGCTTCAGTATCACTTACAGAGTACTCATATGGTTGTCTAGGAGTAGCCACAAGGTTTACATGCTGTTTGCTTTCATTGTCCAGTATTTCAAGGGAATTTGTCTAAAGAAAGAAGTGTCGTGTACAGCCCTTTAAATAAACAAAAGAAAAGCAATACAGATCTCTGAATGATTAGGTGATCCCTAGCTGCTGCTCACACAGAGAGAGTAGCAACTGGAGGCTCAATTAAATTTCTTAATTAGAATTTAGCACAAAGTTACTTGGATTTTATGAACATATAAGGTGCATTGCCAAGAGCCACACATGTTTTATTTAAGAGAACATATAAATGTGATAAATACAACCTGTTAGAGAGTCACAAGTGACTTCAAAAGAAGTAAATGGCACCTTAAAGAGATGTAGCGTTCGTTTGATATTTTAACCTTATGCCATTCAAATAATGGAAATCTCAAATTTAAAGAGCAGTTTGGGTAAGGCCTGATCCTGCAAAGCTATGAGCAGTCTTCACTAATGAGTGGAAAGGGCAAAATTCTTTGCAGTTTCCTGTGTATTGGATACTCAGTTGTTCACCACCATGGAAACTTTCTCTGTGTTCCCAGCAAACCATTAATGTAAACCAGTCACTTTTAGAAAGTTAAGCCCAGTTTAATCCTTTTTCTCATTATTGTTTTGCTGGTGACCTTCCTTTTGCACCATCAGTTTTGTTCTCATGCCTAAACGAATACCTAGTAAGGATAAAGAGCATTTCAAGCCTTCGCCAGCAGGTTTGCTTAGCTGACAATCTTTCTCATACAGCCTAGCTGCATCCACTATGTCATCACTGGAAGGACACTGGGCTGGATTGTGAAGCCTGCTCCTTGTTGTGAAAGCTATAAAGTTCATTGCCAGATAACAAGACTGAAAGCTAATTCAGGAACCATTTCTCAAGAGCTGTCCTCTGGCCTCCCTCATCAGAGTGAATGCACTCACTCACTGAAGCATCTTTTGGCAGCAACTCTGGCCTCCCTCCAGCTGTTTCTCTGTTTGCAGGGATTTTCTTATTCAGTGACTGGTTGTGGTCTTTAATCCTGGTTATCTTGTACAAGGAGCCCCACTGAGAAAAGAAGCCTTCCTTGCCATGGAACAGCCAAATTAAAGCACATTTGTAAAAATCATAATTAGAAGGTCCTGTCCTCCTGATGAAATTATATTTTTGGAGAGATTTGGAAGCACAGACGTCTTCCTTTCTACCATGCGACACTGAAGTAGATACATTGGAATTAAAGCTGAATTAAAATAATGTATTTAAGTAGGACCCTTGACTGAGTTTACTCACTCCCTTGACAGGGCATGCGTACTTTTAAATTTTGAAATGATTTTATGAGGGGTTTTGTGCTTTTATTAGATGCCATCTAGCATTTGGTAGCTTTGAGCAGATACCATCTGCAGTGACTCCATAGGCAGTGATTAAACACAAAGCTCCAGACTTCAGGGCTTCAGCAGAAGGAGAGAAATAAACAGACATGAGGAGAAAATCCCCATCCTAAAATGAAGGCAAAGAGAACCTGAATGAAATATTTGCCCTGTGGGATTAATCACATCTAAAGAACCAAGATAGAAAGTACAGTCAAACTCTTCCTGCATAAATCACACATCTTGTGCTAGAGAATATCCTTTTGATATGCACAGACCATGGCTCTTGACAAGCCGTTTGGCTGATGCTTTTCCATGGAAGACAGATTTTAAAGGATTCTTGCTCTTCATATCCTTTCTGTACTAATGATGGCAACTGCACAGCTTTGCTCATTAAGTACATTTATGCCCACTATTTCAAGATTAACTTACAGCTGTGCTAACATAGGGCAGCACTAGTCAACATTTGCTTCTCCTGTAAGCTTCTCCTGGTCAGAAGCCTTGCAAAAAGGCTTTACCTTTTGTTTCCTATACTGAAGTTTTTCTGAAGTACTCTGAAAATAAACAGACACTTCTGACACAGCATTACCAAGATGAAAATATTATGCAAACAGAATGCCTTGGTTTAGCAATCATATCTGTTCAGATCTCCTCAGAGCACGACAGGAGAAAACCCCTGCTTGCTTATTTGCTTCCCATAGTAGATATGTGTTGCTACTAGCCAATGTGGCATCTTATAGAAGTATTTTTGAACATTTCCAGTGCTCACCCCCACACACAAGCTCATATTGTTTTATATACATATTGCCAAAAAGATGGAATTCCTCTTGGTGAGCATAAAAATGCGTATGGGGTAGTATTTATACTGGTATGGCTTGTTCCTAGAAGGGATAATATTACGGTATGATTAGAGAAGGGAGATTTAATCACTGACATTATTTTAGATAACCAATAGGGAAGAACGATGTTAAGCCTCCAGGTATCTGCAGTGGGGATAAAGGAGTTGGCATTGTCATGAATGTGTGTAATATATTCTCAAGTCCTTAGGGAATAGCGTACTATCCTGATGTCCCACTGAGTCCAGGAAGGATCTTGACTAGAAAGGCACTGCTTACAGGAGTCAGTGGGCATGACAGGAAGAGTCAAGTCCATTAATCCTGTGTGTTAACACAAGGAGCCCTGTTCTCAGTCTTAAAGAAGAGGGGATAAGGGGCAGATTGGGTTTGGTTTCTTGTGAATGCTATGAAGTATCTTCCAATTCTTTGTTACCCATAAGAATCAAAGCATTTGAACTGTTGCTTCCAGTATCAGACCTTGGAGAAGCTATTTCCCCCCTCCCATGGAAATGCTGTGGGAAGACTGAGCACACAGAACGTGCCTTGGACCCGCAGCGCAGCACTGAATGTGCAGCTTGCTATGCTGGATGCTCAGCCTGTCCAGCTCAGTGACCTCTGGGTCATCTTCCCTTCCTTTCCCACCACAGCCCCCTTTCCCTGCGGTCACCATATGGGAAGGTCAAGTTATCAGCTGAGCGGAGAAGCAGTAATGGCAGCAAATGAATGTAGCGATCTAATAAATATTTGTAAAAGCTATAAATAGCTGAAGCATACATTAGATTTTATTTATCCTAGCATGTCCTGGCTTTTTCCTTTGTACTTTTCATTTGGAAGGAGAGCTTCTCAATAATATGGGACTTATTCATTTGGAATACAGTTCTCATAAGAAATTAAGGGCACCATGTTTGACAAAAATTTCTGTCAGAAATCCAGAGACTGTGAATAGGATGAAGTGTTACGCTGAAGGTACTGGGAATGCAGTATTTTAAGAGCTATGTTAAGTCAGGAATGTTTTCATAAAATCAGAAGAAAACTTAGGACTGGTAGAAATGTCTTATTCTCTAATTTTTTAATATTTGAGAGGGAAGGCAGCTCTCTGCCTTGATTTTGCTTTCCTTGGAAAGCAAAGGGATATGCAAAAAGATGTAAGGAAAACCCCTGCATCTTCTCAGTTTAATTTATGAACAAGGGATGACTTGGGGGTCAGAGCATCAGTCTGAAACTCGGGTCAGTGTCCTACTCATACTTCTGCCTGAGCATTTCCTATGTAAACGTGGTAAATGATTTTTGTACATGATGCTCTAAAATTCCCCGTGATTTCAGTTGCTTTGTTTCCTGGATGTTTGCCAGCCAACATTAAGGCCCATGTTCTTTGTTGCTCTGTTTTTTAGCTTGATTCAGAAACGAAGAGAAATAAGGGGGATGGTGTATGCAGGGAGAATGTAATAATGCAGAGAAACATCATGTAATCTTTGCATTTCAATTACCTGTTGTTTTTTTTTCTCCAGCTTAATGCACTGGGAACTGTTCTGGCTTGCATTTTGGATGAAGTAGCTGCTTAAAAGTCTGGTGAGAGGAGGCAGCTGTTGGAAATCTGCATTCTGGTTAAGGCGCTCAGGCCAAGCCCCGTATGAGCAGACGCAAAGGTGCTGCTTCCAGAGGATTCCCCTGGGTAACTTCCCTTAGAAGCGCAGCCTCCTTGCTGAATTCAGCACCTGCTACTCTCTCCACTTCGAAAATGGAGGCATGCTACTGTTTCTCGGGCCGAAGAAAGGATATCCCGAGAATATTGTGGTTCTCAGAAAGTCTCAGTCGTGGAGGTTAAAGGAGCCTGCTGGCGTTTTTCCTGCCAGCCTGGCCTCTGTCTCTGTAGGACGTCACGGCTCCTGGAGAGCTGGCATTAGCAGCACGTCTCACTGCAGCCCCCAGGGAAGGTGTCAGTCATCACCTGTGGTTTATCGGGGGGGAATCCAAAGTGGCACTGGGGCTGCGGGAACCCTCCTGCTGGTGCCGCCACTGCCGCAGCCATGAGGAGACAGGAACCATGGCTGAGCCGAACCGGAGACGGGCGGTGGAAGGCGCATCCCCCCCTTGGCGCATCAGCGGGACGCCGGCCGAGGGGGTCCCCGAGAGCCGGAGGGAGCCCCGAGAGTCGGGGAGACCCCGAGGACCGAGAGGAGCCCTGAGAGCCGGACGGACCCACCCCTGCCCCGGCCGGGCAGCGACCACCGCCTTCCTGCCGCGCCGCGCAGCCGAGCGCCGGCGGGGACGGGCCCAGCGCCGCAGTGGCACCTCGGGCAGCCAATCCTGGCAAGCTGTTCGCGCCCCGTCAGCCAATCAGAACTGACAGCGNCGGAGGCCGGGGGCGATGTGGGGGCGCCCTCCGGTCCCCGCCCCGGCGGGAGGCGGTGGGATGGGGCGCGATCCCCGGGGTGCAGTGGAGCGGGGCCCCGGCGTAGGTGGAGCCTGCGGGGGGCGGCCGCGGCACCGAAGGGCCTTGCGGGGAGCACCGAGCCGCTGGCCCGAAGGAACGACCCCCGGGGCGGCGCCGCTTCGTGGGGGTCTTCTGGGGCTGCCTCCTGTGCCTACGGTCTCTCCTAGGCCTTGAATCCCGGCCAGGTTTCCGTCAGAGGGTCCCTCCGGCGCGGCCGCTCCCGGGCGCTTTGTATCGCCTGCCACCCCTGCGTGGCCGTGGGAGCGAGTGGGGGCTCCGGGACGTCGGGGCTTCCCCGAAACCCGCCGCCCCGGCTCAGCTGGGGCTGGGGCGCTGGGAAGTTCGGAAGGGGTCTGGACGAGGCTTTGAGGCGATGGTGCTGACGACCCAGCCCGGCAACGGGAGTTGTAGGGGAAAGGGACCCCGTGAGCAGCGGGGCTCGTCTCTTTTCACCCGGTGCGTGGCTTGGCCGGTGCCTCAGTGCGTGTGCGGCAGCTCGCCAGGCTGCACAAAGGAACAGCCGGCCGGGTTCGGCCTGTCCTGCGGGCGCAGGAGGGATGGATGAGCAACAGCGTGCGGGGCGGGGGCTGCGGCGGGCCCGGGGAGCATCGCCCTGCTCTGTGCTCGGTGGCTCACCAAGGGTTAAAATGCAGCTCCCGTTCGGAATGCCCTCAACTCCTTTTATTGCGCTTATGGAGATGAACAGTCTTCAAGAATGAAATGATGCATCCCTCACAGTAGAGTTAATGTCTTGCAGCAGCTCTGGTCTACAACTCCTTCAGTCCAGTAGATTTATATAACCTGCTCATTAATGGTTTATGAAATGGTAAGGGAGCTTTTCTGTGTACTGTTCTGTTTTCTGTGTTGTTGTCATTATTTCCTAATTCAGCTGTCCGGAGTAGGGGAAGCTTATATCTGTCAACACTGTATATTTGTACCATTTAAGGGATTTTGTTTTGCTCTCGTTTTGTATTTTTGATCATTCTGCATCTCGAGACAGGCTCCTGAATGCAGAGTGAGTAAAATGGAAGGCACAGTCATTCTCTTTGGCTACAGTAATACTCTAGGTATGACTTGTAACAAAAAATGTAAATATTTAAATGGATTTCTGACTCAGTTCTATTTGACTTATTGATCTATGGTTACTGCTAAAATGGTCTTTATGATTATGCAGAAGTTAATAGTTACCACAGAGAAACAGTATTGTTTTTCTGTTCATCAGGGAGTGTTTTCCATTTCTTCATCTCTTGGCAATTCTCTGTGGAAGTGCTGTTTTTCTTCCCTTAGCAAAAGTCTCACAGAAGAAATAAGAATGTGAACCAAGTCCAAAACAATGAATTTCAGATGTGTTCATCCTTGCCTGTGATTCTAAGACTCCTGATAAACTGAGTTATCCTACAGTAAAATCTTTTAATCTGTGATTGCATAAAGTGTTGGTTTTAAGCCTCAGTGAAAATTTAGATTTACAGAACTCTAAACATAACACATCAAAGATTTTTTTTTTACCTGAAGTATACGTGTGACATGCAATTCAAATCAGCCATTTAAATCCTTACTAGCAGAAAATTTATTTTTCATCCTGGGAATTACTTTCCTGCATTTATTATTTAGCTGAAATGTGTGGAAACTGAAAGCACATGTAAACTAGAAAGAGTAGACAAATTTGTTTATCTTCTCGACCTAATGTTGTGAAACCTTCTGATTTTGTGTTAGTAGCTTGATAGCATTATGCATTTAGGAAGAAAAAGCCCCAAACCAACAAGCCACATTGGGCTCTTAAAACTTGCCAGACTTCTAGGTCTTACATTTTGTAATTTGATGGAGCTGTTTGGTGTTAGAATGATCTGTAAGTAATTTTCTTTCCTACCATAATGGATGTAATGGGATAAAAATTTTCTGAAATAGTAGTGAAAGTCTTTGCAAAAGTGCTTCCCTGCCCAGAAGTGGAAGCCATTGGGAAAAACACATTGTAGTAGATTTTTTATTCTCTGTTTGTGAGAGCCTGTTACAGCACTGTGCAGGATTCTTCAATTCTACCTATAGCTAGTTTTATTCCACTGGTAATATTGATGCAACTGCGTAACAGTGGGAAAAAATTAATTGCTCTAATGCTATAGAAATTAAATCTGTTGCACTCTAGAAATTATGTTTTACAGAATCTTTCAGGTAAGAGATTGGCAGCCTAGGGTGGTGTAATTAATGACTTTGGAGTTGTATCATACTTACTGCACTCATCTACTCATCTGGCACTCTGCTGACTTTGTTCTTTTCTTTAGGGGAGGGGTCAAAGTTTACTTATATTTTTATTTGTTTTGTCAGCTTATCAAGCAAGCTTGGTTTAAACTAATGTGAAATCACATCCTTAGACTTGTTTTTGGAGTTTGCTTTGATCACTGAACACATATTAAAAGTACAGATTGCTTGTTCAGTCTCAATTGATCTTGCAGTATTAATAAGTGAGATTGGAGCATATTGTCTTTCTTTTTCTGCAGAATACCAAGCATAAATTCAATCAAGCTAAGTTTTAACATGGCCTCTACAATCATATTACTGCATTACCACCAGAGCAGCTTTGATTTTTCTGCCAATGCTTTCACCAAAAGGATCTGTTTTCCCCTGTTAGTCTTTCTTTGCTGATCCAGCTGAAAATAGTTGTACAGAAAAATGTTAAGCTTCAGTTGGATCAACTGCCTGAACTGACTTCATGGCTACACAAATGTTGATGCTTGCATAGGAGGAGGAGGAGGCTGTGACCACTTTTTGCTGAAGCAGCTCTATTTTAGTTTTGCCTAAGATTGTCAATAGACTTGGCAGCTTAAACTGAAGCTCTGGTGGTCGTGTCTCCTTCTTGACTGTGCGTCTTTGGCTTCTGGCAAGGAAGCCATTGTGGCTGTGATTTGAACAAAGAGAGTTAATCAGGCTAGTAGTTAATTGCTTTTTTTTTTGTTTTGTTGAATTTTGGCTGGATCATGAATCTGAACTGGCTGATCATCCAGGTCAGGGCCGGAAATGGGACTTACCGTTGAAGTGGTGTTGGAGATGGGGCCACAGTAGCTCTGGTTGAAATTTCTTTGAACCTTTCTGGAACCAGACATTTCCATCAGCATGGCCTGAGTTAATGAGGACCTATAGCAAACTGTTTTAAGATGGCTTGGCAGATAAAAATGGCAATGAATTGGAGGGTGTTCTTCCATTTCTCTCAGCTGGCATGTTGATGTGGGTGGTAACAGTAATGAGTGGAGGATGCAGAACTAGGGATGTGCTCAGCGCAGTAACCTCAGACTGACACAGCTGTGTCTGGAAGAGGATTTGTTCTCATCCTAAGGGTGGGATCCATCAAATGCTCATTTTGAACTCATGTTCTTTATGGTGTATAGTTAAAGCAGATGTTGTATCAGAAAGAAAAAAATTTTAATAATAAGCAAGATCACAGAAGACTGTTCTGTTCCACTGTGCAGGATGTGGTTTTTGTTGTTGTTGTGGGGTTTTTCTCTTTTTTTCTTGTTTATTTTCCTTCATTTTTATTGACCAAGACTGCAACTGGCAGACACTTCAGACATATAAATGGCATCATGTCATATATACCTCCAGTTAGATATTCATCCAGACTCCTTTGAAGCATGTGGCTAGGAGATAGCTCTGAAAACGTGAATTGCTTTGTTTGGCATTTATCTTACATAGTAATTCTTTGTGGAGTCCTGGTGTTCTGTAGTAGTAATTACCAGATGTGATGGCTTAAAGATGTTTCTGGATGCTAACTTCTGTTTTTGCAGAGTTGTTACTGAAACTGTGTCAGGACAAATTCATTTGCGTGTGAGAAATTGCTGAAAGGAATATGTATGCCAAAATGTAAAGGTGCTCTTGAGGAAAATGTGAAGCCGTTAATTTCAGAGTCTGGGAATCTGAAACAAGCTCTTGGCTTCTTTGAGTGCTGAATCTGTGGGATTTTTGAGATTTTGCTGGTGGGTTCTGATATTGAAGCCAGAACCCAAGTTGTTGCCTTTCTAAGTGAAACTGTGGTTTCAAGTACAGTGTATTAAGACTTGGACCAAACTGTTTGAAGTCTTTTTCTGATTACCTTTCCTTTTCTGGGAAACTGAACTTCTGGTGAACTGGATTATAAGCAGTACTGTAGGTATACCTAGAGAGTTTACTCTTCAGAACTGCTTTCTGTAGGTGTGTATTTGGTCATTGGCCTGGGCTTCTTCACTGATCTAAGAGCTACAAGTGTTACTGAGACTAAGGAAAAACATGTACTTGGCCAGAACCACTCTTACTGCATGCTAGCTTTCCTAAATTTGGATGTGACCACTCTTAATCAGTTTATTTTTCTGGGGTAGAAGCTCCAAATATTAATGATCTCTCTTTCCTTCTACTTTTAATGTTTAAACTTCATTAATGCAATTCAAGCCTGCGTTGAGGCTCCACTCTCAGCAGTGAACTGATTTTAGACTGCTAAAGAAGCTTACTTCTGTAATCCACCAGGACTAGAGATACCTTGGCTTTTCCAAGGCTGTGCAGTTTGCTGATGGGCATCGCTGAGCGTGTAAGTGCCAAACTCTCCTTGTTGTTCAGTATGCCTTGTAGTGCTGAGTGGCTGGTAAATGCTTGGGTCTTTAGTTAGCTGGTATCTTTGTGTGTGTCGCCTTAAGATTTTCAGTAAGGATAGTCCTCTTTTCAAAGGCATTAGTTCATCAACTGCTGTAGTAAAAATCTGTGGAGACGTGAGGGAATTTGTTCCCCATATGGAGGAATGACACAAATAGAAACTTGGTTCACAGTTAATATAGGCTGGGTCTAGCTTTTGTTTAGTAACTAATGATAAAACTGTTGGATTTATGTTTTCCCACAGTATAAGGGAAAAGCAAGTATGTTCCTGCCTTCCAAATGTGTTTAACCATAAACTTCTAATTTTGTTCTTGGTTTTTTTTTCTGGAACTCAGTAGCACTAGACCAGTTTACATCAAGCAAAGAGCCAAATACCATAGTCCCATGAGACTTAATTGCTGGGGTTTTTTTTCTAATACTTGTTTCTTACTCAAATCAATAATCTAAATTTTGGGGGGGAAAAAAGCAGTGGGTACATTTTGTTACAAAAAGACTGTTATTAATTTGATTTGTACAGGTGGCTGTAATTGCAGGACTGTAGAGCTGTATAGGTTGTGCTTTGAGGGTTGTGGCTGCCTCATGTCTCAGCAGTTGGTCAGATGAATTTTCCAACCTTTTCCTGTGCTTTGTTACTATGCCTTTAGCATATACTTTTAAGGCAGGCTATTTTATTGTCAGCGTCTGCTTAACATGGTATTTCTGCTGACTATTTTTGATTTAAAAGAATGAGATGTGACACTGTTTCCAAAAAGCCTGTGAGGCTTAATCTGGTCTAAAAAGTCTGAGAAAGAATTTACCCATCATTAGTGTGGTACTAGTCAAGGTTTAGTGCTTTGGGCTGAGCTGGGATTTCTGTGCAAGTTCTTTCTTGTAGTTCTGATCAGTGCAGAGTCTGCATTTATGTTGAGTCATCACATTTCAGGTTGAAATGTACATCACCTGTGCATCAAATTCCCTAGCCTAGTCTGAAAATCTGTGTATGAGAATTAGATTGTCTGGTTTAAGGTCTTACATAAACCAGACTTTACAGTCGCTGTGATGTTGGTTTTGCTTTTTGTATTTTAGCACATACCTACTGATAGAGTGGCTTTTTGGGGTTTCTCTCCTCCCCCCCTCCAGCTGAATTATGAGTAAGCTAGTTAATAGTTGGGATTAACTGTGTGCTCTCATATTAACAGACTTTGAACATTATCGGAGTTTAATAGTGATCTCCAATTTTGCTTGTGTCTATAAAGTTTGGTATTTCTGTGTAGGTTTCGGTGTCTGTATGAGAAGCATCTCTTATGTAATGTGCTTTCTTTAACTGGATTTGCACAGGGTGGCTTTGAAAGAGCGCCATGACATTTGTATGTATATTTATTTACACTTAAGGATTGCTTCCTCTTTTTTTAAATGACATGAATTTGTCAGAGGCCATTTGCTAGTTTAAAGTGTCTCTCAACTGTGCTGTGCATGGATTTTCCTATGTTGAGTAAGCAGCCTGTAAAAAGCCACTCAGTCTTTGAGCAACTGGACACTCCTGTGTATTTCTCATAGCTTGGTAGCAGAAAGGCTGCTAAGGAAATGAAGGACTCCAATTCAGTTGGTCTGTATCTCTTTGCTAGGATATTTTCTGAAAGTGTCTATAAAACAGTTGTTCTTTTAACAACCTTTTCATAGCTGACTTTATGTATAGAATATAAGCTATGGCTTGTATGTATGTATGATTTGCTGTATGCAGCTGGCAAATAGAAGGCAGTCACTGAATACTTTGTCAAACTCTCTGCATGTGTTATGGATAGGTGCATCATGCTAATATTCAATGTGGATTGTTTATCATTGTAACATTTGCTTGACCCAAACTTTACAGCCAAAATACATGATTATTTCTTTGCTGTCAGGTGGGGTAGGAGACACCCCTTTAAAGAGGTATATTCTTAGTACTATCTAAAAAGTTTTCCTCATTCTTAGAAGTACAAAATTTGTTTATCAGACATGACCTTTATTTACCTATATGACATAATATAGATTCATGTCCATTATCTCACATTTCAGATATGGTCCTATACTTAAATTTTATTTTCAGTTGCAATAAGTTATTCTCTGCATAGTTAACTCTTGCTTTGGGGCATCATTTAGTTTGCCTGTTAGAGCTGTCTCAAAGTTGTCAGTCATATCCACAGTGTTCAGCATCTTGTTCATGCACAGACCAGGAGCATAACTGACTAGAAAAGGCAATGTGGTTTATCTGCCTACAGTATTTGTTGACTTGAAGGTGGGGACCCAAATCTGAAAATTGTACAGTGTAAAGAATATTTATCACTCAAGCAGAGAAAAAAACTTCAGCTCTACCATATACTAATTTAACTATTGTTAAATTGTTATTCTGTAGACATAGTTCTTCCTTTCTTCTGGGGCAGACAGTGCTGAGGTAGGAATACAGATACACCAAGTACAGTGAGGTTGTGTGAACTGTGGAAATTTAATTCTTTTTTTGGAAGTCCTAGGGAAGATAAAGAAGGAGATTATAATAATAATTATTTTTGAGGAAATCCAGGATGAAAATATTTCTGATTCTGTCTTGATTTCCTTATTACTCAATTTTTTTTTTAATTTCTTTATAATGTACTGCAGTGTTTTGCTATGAATGAGTATCATAACTTGGTTGGGGAAAAAAGAGTTTTCCACAAAATGCCTTCCTTCTCCTGTTGGATATTTTCTCTCACTTGCAGGAATTTGGTTGATTTGATAGTGTATTGCTCTCTTTCATATACTGTATTTCAGACAAAAAAAATGAATTGTCTATTCAGAGGTAAGAAACTTTTTTGGAATGTGATGTATCCTGGAATTTTCTGAGATGCTGGATCATGACTTATCTCCAGTCTTGCCTGATGACAGGTGAACTTCTTGCACTCTGAACTGCAGTTCAACATCCCACGACTGTTTGATTGTATATTCCTTTCTCGAATTGAATAAACGGTTTCCTTTTTCCCTGTCTGTTTTCAGCAGGATCCTGTCCCTGTTTTCACTTCTGCAAGCACTAGCCCTGGAGCTTTGGGTGGGGGAGGACAAACAGAGGGGCTGTGCTGTTGCTAAAAGGAAGTGACATGGATCCGGTGCATACAGCTAATGTAACTGTGATGTAGTACATTTTGGGAATGGTCCTGCCTGCCTGCTTCCCTCACCCTCCAAACATCCCACCTGAGATGAAGATTATGCATTCAGGAGCTCTTCCCTGGAGTTTCTTCTAGATGCATAAGTGGTTTCTGCGGCACAGGTAGTGATGGCTCTGTCCTTTTTCAGTACAGAAGAATCTGTAAGTCCGATTATGTGAGCATCGACCTGCTGATTGTCTTGTTGCAGGACCGGAATTTCAGAGGTGGGAGCACATCTCAGATCCATCAGTGACAGTACATCTCCAGGTACTGACACATTGTTTGGTTGTCTGCTTCTAGCAGATACCAAGATTTTGTTTAAACCAGCTCGTTCCTACTTACTGCCTTGGCTCTTACTCCTCACACAGCACGTCACAGTATAACAGCCAGAATTAGTTCTGTCCCCTCCCATAGCGGCCCTGCAAGTAGGGGTTTCTGCAGGTAAAGGCTGTGCAGCCATCTGAGCACAAGTAAAGAGGAGTAACTAAATGGATGTCTTTGTTTTTCATGGCATTAGATCAAGAGAGAAATGGAACTGACTGGTGTGGGCAGAGTGTGGGCAAATGCTAAAATGATTAACGTGGTGATCAGGAAGACACAGTTTATCTTCCTAATGTTAATGTTACCTTAGGGAAAAAAAGAGTAGTCCCAAAATCTTTCTTCCTTCAGATTTTCTACAAAGAATGGGAAATACTTCTTTTTACAAAAGACTGGCTTTTTGTTCCCCTCCACACATTGTCTTTGGCTCCAGTTATATGTAGAAATATACAAACATGCTTACTGCAGTCTTAATGTGGCTTTTACACTGTAAATGCTTGTTGTTCAGCTCACTGTTTTGGTGTTCAGTCTAGGTAAATGCTGCAGGAGCTTCTTTTCCTTTCAGAGAGACAGTCTTTCAGCTTTCTAGTGTGCATCTTTGCTGTGAGACACATCACACGTATAAAAACTGATCAGTTGCAGCTGAAATAGCTGCTGTCATGAAATAGCTAATGGTATGTTGACTCATCTATTTGAGATGGCACTGCATCCGGTCTAGTTCTGTACAGAGAAACCAGATCAATCTACTGTGAGTTGTCCCAGTTTCTTCAGTGGAAGGGGACTGGCATCTGCCAGTCTTGCATTATATCACCCTCAAATCATGAGGACTGCTGTTCTTTGGTAGGTGTAAAATGTCTGTAACTGTCATATTTTGAAATTCAGGTTTGGCTTAATTGCATCTTCCAGGACATGATATCAGATATACTTTGGGGCATTTGTAGATAATGCCTCCAGTTCATGACCAAAACCTGTGGTTTTACACTGCACATTCCTTGATTTTCCATGTGGTGCAGTATTTAAAAGGCTTGTATGTCTGTCTGAGCTCTAAACAGTACTGGCTTAAAGCTGTAGGCCTAATTTTTGGGATAATCTCATTTCATGAAGTTGGGAGTGGTACCGGTAGGAAATATGCTGGGATTTGCTTCTTTCCACAGTTCGTTACATGGAACTGTGAGCAGCCTTCCTGCTCAGGACTGAATGGCACTTGAGATCTAAGCAATGAGTATGTTGAATTCTAGTAATTCTTAGCTCCTGCTTCTTTTAGGCATCTCATTGTTATTGAAGACAGTGATTAGTTTAGGGATGTAGCAAGGATAGTCTTGGGGAGGTTTTTGTAGGTTTTTTTCCCCAGAAGCACCACATTCAGTGTTTTCATCTTTTAAAAGCAATCACATAGTTTGTTTGATGTGTCAGGCATCAGTAACGAGTACTTATTTAGCTTTAATATGCTGTTTAACAGGTAGAGTTCCCCTAGTAATCCTGCTATGGAATATATGGAGATCAATCTCATTTATGTGTAGGTGCTAAAGCAAGCTGCATTACTGCATTAAATGAGCTATGGCATAATTCTGTGTTTACTTTGGGGACTTCATTAGCTGCTGTTTTAAATTTGGAACTGGGTTACAGAAGTTCCTGGGTTTTGATCCTAATTCTTTCATGCAATTTAGAAGTTGTTTTTTATTTTTCTGAAGATAGGAAATTATGTCCCTATATCCTCCCCACAGGCCTTTAGTCCCAATAACATTTGAAAAGAACTTAACCAAGAGAACTGTCATTCATATATATTATTTCTGACATTATATATATTCCTGTAGGAGTTGAGATCATTTAAGTTCAGATGCATGGAAAACATGTGAGGTGATCACTGTTTAGATTGTAACATATATCATTACTCTTAGTCTTGTCCAGAGCAAAATTAGGGAAGTTCTTCACATCCATTTAAGGTTTTTATGACTCATCTGTTTAGGAATAGAAATATCACTCGGGATTCATCTGAAAGGTGATCAGAATAGTTTAATGTGCTTAAATTTCACCTTTATTCTGTAGTAAGTCTAGATCACTGTGTAGTGGTCTTTAAGCAAGTAACAGAACATTTCATCTAACTGAGACTAATGGAACATCTGAATACCAGAAATCCAGATTATTGGAAAGGGGAAGAGGCAGGGCAGTAGCAGATTGTGTGATTCTGTGAGATCAGTGAAGCAAATCCAATGTGAAGGACTTGGTCAAAATAGAATTTTTGTGGTACACCGGAAGTAAAGGATATTGAAGAAAATTGCAAATTCATTGCTAATTTTGCAAACTAAAATGATTCATGGTGCATCACAGGTTTGTTGAGAAGGAAACTGGTTCATGGATCCTTTGCTTTTTTCTTTTCCTTTTTCCATTTTGTTTTTTTAAAATTTATTTTTCAATTCTCTTTAATTTCTTTCCATAGAAGCTTCAAGGCAAAAGATGCAGGTTCTAGTAGTGAAAGGCAGACTTGTGAGATCTGGCTTAATTTTTATTTTGTTCTGCAAATCTATTCACTGATAGGTTATTTGTGGTTAAATCCAGAAGACTTAAATTTTTCAGTGTTAACATTTAGGTTCTTGCCATGCCAAACTCCAAATGAATCATGTTTTAGTTCTCCTGTGTATGGTGGAAAGTTATAAATGGAAGAATCTCTTTGAAATGAAAGGGTATTTACTGCTCAGTGTAGAAAATAAGACAGTTTAGACTCAAGTCCTCTTACTTTCTAGTTTATAACCCTTTGGGATTTATAGTTGTAAGCCTCTTTGGAAGTTTAAAACATTTCTGTGGTTAATGAGTTATTCCTTCTAACATATGTCTGATAGAAGTGCCTCTAGACAGGGTTATGACATTCAGAGAAACAGACAAGGGTATGAGCTGTTAGCTCAAAAATGTATTTCCCGAGCAAGTCCTGTTCACTAACAAGTGTTTTTGATCCTGGCAATGACACTTCTGGGGATGTCTAAGGATGACCTGGGATATCCCGTGAATTCTTAACCCAACTGCTGCCTCTAGAAGAACTGTTCTCGCTGTCCACTGTGTGCTTTTGCTGTGCCTTTTGTATTTGACTTCCTCATGAACCATAATCATTCAATGAAACCAGCACAAGGTATTTTCTGCTGCTGTGGTGAGCTGGATTGTCTCCAAGTGGTCTGGCAAATGCTGTCTAAGGAAGAACAGGACCTAGGGAGAGCACCAGGCGGTTGGGTTGGTATAGCCACCTCCTGCGAACTGGTTTTAAATGTGAGTCAGTCATAATTTAAGTTCTCCAGTGCAGGGAATAGAGAAAATAATTTACAAACAGTTTAACCTAGTTCAGTTTCCATCTGGCTGTAGCATGCTGATGATTTTTGAGATGATGGGAGTGCAAAAGAAGTTGTTTTTGTGTTTTGAGAGGGCAGGTTGCACAAAGTAGTAAACCAAAAAGGAGCTACCCTTGAAAAAGTACAGTGTTTCAACTTTTTTTGAGGGAAAAGTGTTTTATGGCATCTCTTTGAAGGTGTTCCTCATTCTAAAAAAAGTAATAAAGAGTGTGCTGGAGTAGAGAGTTGGGCCAAGGGCAAGCATTGCCTTCTAGCTGAGTTCTGAGGGCACCTTCTCAAGAAGGTGAGAATGGTGGAAGTAGTGGTGACTGACTTGGGGACTTTCTTCTCCCCTCTTTAGCGTGTGGATGTAACACTCCTGGTGTGTGTGTTTTTACTTTAAATGGGGGCTGCTTGGTCAAATGGCAGTAGGTTGGTGTTATGTGGATAGGGATGAGCTGCACAGCCATCATTAGAGGGAACAAGCACTGGGCTTGCATGAGAACAGGTCCATGGGAGAATTTCACTTACACAGAACGCTGAGCAATGGCAAAGTTTAGGCTGTGAGAGGAAGGAGGTTATTGCTTGTGGTCCCTTAATGTCTGTTTTCATCTCACCTCCTTGCTGACTGCTCTATCTGCCTCTCAGGGGAAGGAAGAAGCAGCTTTTGCCTATGTAGTCTGGCTACAAAACCTTGTTTGTTTCAGGGGCCACCTCTTACGGAGAGCTCTGAGCATTGATTTTTTGGGACAGATGCTTAATGGAAATAAGATTTGTCTGTTAGTTTCAAAAGTATCTTCATTTAATCAGCTCTTGCTTTCAGAAAGGCTGCATTGTATTTCTTTCCTTGAAACCCTGAGGCACCAGGGAGCGCAGGTGCAGCCACTTGCCTCAACTCTTCCGTACAATCTGTGGAATTCCATCTTTCACTTGTTAAAGATGTAGAACCATCAGTTCACTGTATCTAACATGTTACAGGGGGTAGCTGTGGTCACTCTGTTACTGTGTTCTGTGTAAATGAAGCATCAAGTTAGTACCTTTGAACATTAACTTACTTTCTCAGCAAAAGGCTGTAGCAGTACCAGGTACCCACATCTGGACTGGGAACATTGTAGCTGATTATCAGGCTGTTAGTCCCCGAAGTCTGCCAAGAATACAGAGTTTTTAGAAAAAAATGTTAACTCTAAATAACCTTTCTAAAGGAAACCTGAAGTATAAGTGAGTTTAAGTTGAAAAATTCATCAACATTGACCAGTTATTAGGGAGGTAAATACCTTGTATTTGTGGGAGAGCTAAAGAATTTTAGCCATGAACGAAATGCTGCGTGATTATAGACTCGGACTTAGATTTATTTGGATAGGAGGAAGTGTTTAATTTCAGTGTGCTCCAGCCAACCTTTTTGTAATATTCCATGATGCTAAATGCCAAGTAATCACTGTTTTCAAAAGTTATTTTGAAGTAAACGTACATGTTCCGTATAAGCTGGGAGAAGAAACTGAATATTAAGTACACTTTGATCTGCTTTCCTGGTAAAGATGCCTGCTGCTAAAGATGCCTGTTTATTCAGCTATACTTTAGTACTTTATCCTTACCATTTCTATGGAATTTTCTGACTCTGTTAGTCTGAATTCTCCTGTCTCTCTAAAGAATGGTGATTGAACTTTTCTGTGTGCAAGTCTGACTTATAAAAGGCAGTAAAAATAGCTAAGTTTGAAACATGTTGCTTCCCAGTTTTAGTTCTGTGATGTGGACGTCTGATCTAGAAAAATCTTAATGGGATTATGTATGGATTGATTTTATTAAAATTAATTTTGCCCCAAACTTCCCAGCATAACTTGTCAGTTCCATTTTATTGTGGATGCAGAACTGTGTGTGCTATTATAGAGCCCGGCTGCTTTTGCCATTTAGAAACTGTAATCTATTCCTGCTTTTTGTTTTAAAAGCCTCTAGATTTGATAGTATATGTAATTCACTGATGGGATGTTAGTTGTGCATAAATTATAGTAGGAATGGTCAATTGTGAGAAATGCGTGTGTACTTTGCTCCCTACCCTCTTCATTCTAGTGTGTGACATTAAATTGACAACTTACTTGCTAGAGCACAGCTGTGATTTGACTCTTTTTGCCAAATGGAGTTGTCAGGTCTCCTATGTGTTAATGTTCTAAAGCTGATCCAATAAGCTCTGTGTGTGTGTGTTGGACAACTCTTATTTTTTATGCCTAAAAAAATGAGGGATTATCTTTATTACAGTATCTTCAAAAATGGGTGTTCCTTACTTAGAGAGAACCTTTACCAGTTGTTCTAGTAACTAATAAATCTCTATGTATGGACAGGCATTCAGATTTTTAAAATCAGAGGCTTATCTATGCTAAGCAAAGCAGAATCAGGTATTTTGTCCTTGTTCTTCTGGGGCCAAGATCAAAATTCCTTCTGAATTTGGCAAGCAACTCTTGCATTGTTTCCTGAACATGTTATTTTTCATTAATTTTTTTTTTTGCTTCCTTGATGCCTTCATCTTTGTGAAATAGCTTGTACATGGGCACTGGTGTGCTGCTGACAGGTGTCAGAGTGGCCTGGGTGAAATGAAGTGTGAGATTTGTGCTTAGGTGTGGAGATAGTCCTACAGATACAGCTTAAGAAGAGAGCTGCAGAGAAGTCTGAGCCTGAGGAAACCTATAAATAAATGAGCAGTATTTAATACAAAGGAGATGTTAGGGTAATGAAAGTGATTGATAATCCAAGTTATTAGCTGACATCCTCCCTCCTGAAATGATTACTTATGTAACTCATTCAATTTTCTCAAATTATATGGTGAGAATGAATTGTCTTTGGTGAGTTGCCTTCAGTCCAGCTAGTTTTGTGGTATAATTCTGACTAGCAGTTACTTCAGATTCAGACTTTGCAACTGTTCCAAAGCAGCTTCACTAAGAAGAAGCTCTTCACTATAAATATGAACAGGTTTGCTTCAAAGTGAAGAGTTGAACAGAAATTGAAGTGGGAAAAAGGCAGAGAGTTCAAAGTGAGAATGCATATTCGTGGAAACACTGTGTGAGGCTTTTGGAGAGCAGCTTTTGTTTGATTCTGAACTAGTCTGGATGAAGTCCACCTTTTTATAATTGATATTTAGAGGATTTTTTTCTACTTATTTCATAAAACTTGATCATGAATAAAATTAATTTTCTTCTTGTCAAACCTGGTTTTCCATTATTCTTCAAGTGGGAAAGCTTAAAACTTGTAGAAAGCTTGAAAGGACAGATCATATCCTGGAAAGGCACATTTTCATACTGAGAAGATGAAACAACATTTCCTGCTTCTTTCTGCATGTGGCATGCTTGCTCAAAGCAGGCAGAGCTTAAGAGGAAGCTTTTACCTGGGTATGGTTTCCAGTTCTTGTGCCTTTAGATCAGCACCTTTGTTCTAAATCCCACGAGTGTTTTCAGGAGGGATTTGCTACCTGTTGCTGCTCTAGGTCAAAGATCAGGTTCTGGTTTCAGAGCCATTGCTAACCTACAGGCTGGCTGAATTGTGCAAGTGAAGATCTTCCTTCAGAAACACTGCAGAAGTCAGTGCACAGTTATTTTCCATTGAGGTGGCTTGTTTTATTGGCATGGGGATAATGGTGTCTGCACCTAAGAATTACTCAGACCGTGAGCGAATGTATGGGTTGCTTTAGAACTCTTGCTGTTCAAGGTAGGTTCTGCCTCATGGCCCTCAGGTCCCATGCTGTGTTAACGAAAGCAATGATCCTGGGTGAGGCAGGTGTAGAACAAGTCTTTTTTTCCTCCCACAGTCTTGTTTTAAGTTTGGTCTTTTTTTTTTTTCAGGGGTTAAAAAATACAGTAGTTCCTGAAGACAAAAAGATTGTGTTCAAAAGATACTTCAAGGAGAGAAAAGAAATATAAGAAATAAAGTAATTAGAGGTTTTAAGTACATGGTGAGGACTATCTATTTAAATAAAGGTGACTTTCAAAGCATCTGTGTTTTCTGTTGGCTTTTTTGGGTTTTTTTATGGATGCCGGAGCCACAAGGTCTACTATGATTCTTTCAAAATCAGTTCTGGATACAGAAGTAAGGGAAGGATCTCACAGTTATGACAAGTCACAAGTCTGTAATTTCATTTTGCAATTAGTTCAGTCATGCCAACTGAAGCTTTTCATGCTTTTAGTTCAGTATTGTTCATGATTAATATAATAGTTGGAATTTGTGTTAAAATAGATAACACACAGAAATCTTCTGTCATTGGCTTTACTAAGAGTGAAGATATATCCACTGAAGCAGACAACGTAATTCTTACATGCTGGCTAAGATGGAAAATAACTGTGACTGGAAATGGCTAATGTTCTTCAACTAACAGGACTTGAAATATGAAGACTTGTCTGTAGGCATCCTTCCTCTAAAGGCAATTTCATCCTGCTTGCTAAGAGAGAATCTTGGGTCAGTTGGTAGCAGTAGAGATGGAAAAATGGCAATTTCCAGTTTGGCCCCTGAGCCTCAACTCTACTGGGATGATGGCAGAGTGAACCACAAGTGCCTATTGACAATTCCCAGAGGGTACTTGGTGTTTTTTTAAATTCTAACTATAGGAGGCTGAAAGTAAAATGGTGCTACCCAAGAAGAGTATTAGAAGCACCAAGAAAGAGTTAACCTTTTAGCAACTGGTAACATCAACTTTCAAGAAAAGGGCTTCCTTTTTGGATGAGTAAGATGATTTTAGAGGTCATTGTCTTAAAACTGCTACCAAACAAACATGAAGTCTCCATCTTTAGACAAGCTTTATATTAGACTTCTGTGCTATTCTTAGTACAGCTTTCATTCACAAAATAGAACTTAAAAATAATACCTATATAGTGAAAAGAATATATAAGTCTGGAAACTGGATAATGTGCTGATACTGAAGCAGTTTGGTATTTGGTATCCTTACATCTGGCACTCTTGGAAAAAGAAATTCTGCAAACAGTAAATTTATCAGTAGAATTTGAGTCTAAATCATGCAGACTTGGAAAGTAGGTTTTCCTTTTGGAGTAACTGGTTGTGAAGGCAGTTTGTCCTTCACAGAAAGGTAATCTGTACAGGTAGCCAAGACATAGTGGACAAGAAAGGTGGGAAAGTGGTTGTATTTATTCATGATCTCTGCTATTGTGCTCTCAAACTTGAAGGCAGTTTAGGTGTTGAGGACAGAAAAAGGCTGAATTTCTCACGTTTCCTTCACTTTGTTAAAGTGGGTGTTCTTAAAAATGTATTTTCAAATGAAGTAGGACTAAGATAAGGTCTAGTAATTGTTAACAATAAAAAGTACCAAGTTCCAGTTAAATACAAGTGTTCTCTTATAGCTGCATTAAAGCAATATTGTCTGTTTTCCTCTTCAGTTGTTTGAATGGAGGCAGACATCAATTTCTTTGAAACTCTCAGTCTAATGGATTGAGTGTTTGAAAGATTTGCTTTAATAACTGGGAGAGAATGTTGCCAAAATCCAAAGGAAATTGTGAAATGCAGTTTAGTAATCAGTGCAATGCGTTTTAAATTTAGTCCCTGAAGTCTACCTAGCAGAAAAACTATGGTATTAAGGAAAGCTGTTGGTGTTAATAAAGTCAGAAACTAGAAGAGCAAAGACAGGATTAATTTAGCATTTACCGTTTAACTCCCAAAAGTTTATGTAGCTGTACTGAAACAATTGCTTTCATTGGCAAGATTGCAGTTTACCTTCTCTCAATGGTTTTGCTCCAGTACATTAATTATACTTGATCATGAAGTTCCAAGTGGAAAAGATTTTTACAACACTGAAAAAATTGTAAAAAGCCTTTTTAAATAAAAGATTTTTATGCTCTGTCAAGGATGTTGTTGGTGCAGATAGAGTGAAAGGCCAAACTTGCAGGCTGTAGGTTGTACTTTCTGAAAAGTTCAGCTACAGGTCACTGTTAGCTCAGTCCTGCTAGGTTGAACCATTAGTGGCTGCCATAGTTTGAAGCACTTCCCAAAGTGGTTCCAGTGCTTGGTGTGGGGCTGGTGCTGCACCCGGGCTGGCTTCAAGGAAGAGGGAGGGTGTGAGGTAGCTCTGTAGCTCCTTGGCTTTGAGTTGTGGACTTGGGCTGACTGTACTTGTGTGGGTCCCAGACTTTGTTGCGGGGGACAGTATGTACACTATAGCTCAGCTTGCCTTTATCTTGGGTAATGAGAGTCTGTCTCTGTGTATTGATTCAGTCTGCAAACAGTGGGGCTGTGCAAAATTGGGTCCCAAGTTTAGACTTGTCCAGTTTTAGATAGTGCAGCTGCTGTAACTTTTTTCCTGTTTCTGGAGGAAAATAAAACCAACCCAGACTTTGCCTTGTGGTATTTCTTCTTCAGCCTAATAGAGTTTAAAAGAGTAATATTTCTTTATCAGCAGGACACAGCTTTCGTTCCCATTTCTCTATAAAGCTCAGTGGTGTGGAATATGTTTTAGCACATCTCTAAATTGATCTGTTCCAAGTATACTCTGAGTAACTAAAAAAAAAGGGGGACAAAAAACCAAAACAGCAGCAAAGATAAATTCTTAGACTTTTAGTGAAGAGTGTCTTAGGCTAGGGTTTGAGTCACAGGCAGAGTTCTGTTTAAATCAGTGTGGGATCTGGAATACTGTTCTGTTAAAATATTGTCTAGCTGACCCCCTTCTTTATAGTTTGTGATTCAGCTTAGAGTACAGATATTGAGCTAGTTACATGTTCGACCTTTGCTTGTGCCAAGCACACCCTGAGTGTTGGCCTTTATGAAATTCCTTGTCAGGATAGTAAACTACAAAGTTCCCTCTTTGTGTGATGTAAGGACTCTGATACCCTATTGAGTACATGGGCTTATGTAGGCACTCCAAGTGTGTTTGGGTAGATGTCATTAATGAGCTTGGCCCATAGTAGTACTGAAATTTTTGTCTAACTCTTCTGTTTTCTCTAAGAACGTCTTAAAAAGTATTCTTCTCTTTAGATAATGTGTATTAGCTTATATAAAAGCATACCATGGTGAGCTTAGAGACATTAGGCACTGGTATATCTCGGCCTGAGTCTCTCCCTGTGCTCACCACCCCAGCAGCTCCCTTTTTTTATGAGAGAGAAAGCTGTCAGCTGTAAAATGCAACCAGTCTTGTCTCTGGCATGCAGCTCTCCACTGTCTCCATGTTTAACTTCCCAGTGTTTAGGTAAGGCTTACACTGGGTCCCTCTTTTCTTATTTTGATTGTTTTTTTCCTTTGGTGCACCATCTTGAACTACACCAATGCCATTTTGCTAATGGCAAATCTTCTACTAGGTCAAATTATTTTATAGTTAGAAATTAGATGCAATATGATTTCACCTGAAGTAGCAAGTCCGTGTTTTATTTGAACTATAGCTTACGCTGTAAATCACACTCTACATTTTTTTTAAAACTTCAAATGTTGGATTCTCCTCATATACCTTGGCAAATTATTCCAGTGTCTACAAGTTAGCTGTAAATAGTCATCTAATATCAAATGGCAGCTACTTGATCTAGCAAGAAAAAAAAAAAGATGAAAAGAAGTTTGAAACCTTTGTCATTTAGATTATGACCTAGTTGTTGCTTTATTTTCTATTTCGGAAGTCAGTTAAGCAAAATATAAGAACTCAGTTTTCATGTATGTGTGGGAGTGGGATGAGCTTGTCTTAAAATATGGGCACCTGAACTGTGGGTACCAGTTGCGGATGAAGATGAAGGAGACCTCTCAATGGGCTTTCCCTGCCTGTGTGCTCTGAGGTGATTTATTCTGTCTCTTGGAGCATCAGATACTCACCTCGCCCTCGCTTTCTTACTGGCATAGCTAGAATCCATGACAGTCTCTAGTTTAGCCTGTATTCTTCTTCATGTATACATGTTTGACTTGTCATTATCCATATTGAAATAAATTTGCTCTTGAAAGGAATTTGTCACCATAACTAGTCCTTTATTGCTGCCTCTGAATTTGGTCAGTTTCTGGTACTGGCAGGTTATGCTGTCGAATATTCTTCTTCACAGACATAAGTACAATACAAGCAGTATTAAGTGTAACACTAATCTCTGCTGGACACAGGAAATAGAAGCACCTTCTTCTTTAACTTGTGGATTTCTATTTACCTGTTAATCCAATTAATTGATCACTTACGTAGGTCAACATTTAACCCAATTGAAATGAAGATTATACAGCTAAAATTTATGGGGTTTATATGCCTTTATTTAACTCCTGAAACCGTGATACTGGAGGTTAGTTTGCAATTATAGTGGTTCTTGGGACAGAAGCTCAGAACTTATGGGTGAAATAGTGAGATTGCACTTCATTTTTATTTGTCAGATATTTGTATTATGGAGGTCTGGAGACATCTGAGTAGAGAGAAAAGAAAGATTTCATCACTTTATTATTATATGATCTGATTAATTCTCAAATTAATAATGTAAGGAACCATGAGATGCAAATGAGCTTAGCAGCCCTTCCATTATTTGCTGAATAGCTAGTATGGACATTGCAAGAGCTTCCAAGATGTGAAGCAAACATTAGAATTTGTGGAGTGTTCCTTCTAAAAGTATTTTATTTTCGGAATGTAAAAGTTCTTACAGTGTAAAAAGCAGGATATGAAATCAAATATTTCTGCCGTGTGGTTATGGCTGAATTGCATAAGTCAAAACCTGCCCTTTCCTATTTCCCAGGTATGAACTAGTTTATATGCACTCCAAATGATGCATAGAATATGCTTCAAATTAGTCTATTCTAAGTTCTTTTGATGAACTTCTCTCAAAGTGGCTCTGAGGAAGATGGAGTTTATTATTGTATTATATTCATTTTTCTGAAGAAGTTGAAAAGCTACTGTACTTTACTACATTTTTTTGGTGCAAAAAACTTCTGGAAATGTCAAAACTTCTGGAAAGCCAGAAACAGCATTTTAGAGTCTTTAAAATAGTATTCTGTTCCATACATGTGAAAGTAGTTTTTGAAAAAATGTCATTGGAAACCTCAGATGGCAACCTTCAATTTAAAGGAATAGCAAAATGACTCATTCTTAAAACAACAAAAAAAAGTCGATAGTGTATTTTTTGTCCAGTAATAGGAAAAGGATTGACTTTGGGTATGAAATGCTGAGCTTTATTGCATTTGCATTAGGCAGAATTATTAACACTGTATTGTAGAGGCTGTGGCACATTTTTGGCAAGCTGATGCATTCCTCCCTTTCTCTGTTGCTTCCTCCCACTCGAGCTTTTGTCTTTTCTATCTGCTTTTTGAAGAGAGAAATGTGGTACACGTAAAGACGTCTAAAACTGTAACTCCAGTTTGGATTTGATATAAAGCTAAACTGTTATCATAAATTCAGATTACAGAAATATACCCAGCTAAAAAACTTTGTTTTCTCATTTAAATAAAGTCAAATACAGGTAAACTGTAGTATCAGGTAGTAGGGAATTAACAGCCTGACTTTTGTAGCTAATACCTGGCAGAGCTGAGAGATGTCTATTGTGTAAGATAATCATGCCTTCTCCGTGTGTGTTTGTGTATCATCTTTTCGCCTTTGAGAGGAGGCTGTTATGAAAGATGACAGTGAATTAAATATAAGAAAAATGCAACACTTGTCACAAGAAGTGTACGATAGTATGATGCCAACTACTGTCATGTTCTATTTTTAGCAAGTATGAACTTGGTCTGTGGTTTTACTGAGAAATCCTGTCCCTACTGGATGAATTTGGGGAAGAGCAATGCAACCCATAATTTTTTTGTTAGAATGGTAAGAACTTTCCAGCATCAAACCTATTGAATGTCCCATGATCAGTAGCTGAAAATAGTTGCTTGTCATGAGTTGATACCTTGGAGGATTCTTTTAAGTCTGTTGTATGCAAAACCCCATTAGTAAGGTTCAAAGGTGGCTTCATACACTACACGCACAGAAGATCTGTTATGAACAGCCTTGGAATGCTGCATGTGTGGTTGTTTCTAAAACAAACAGATAGTAACTCTTCCCCTCTGCTTCTGTTTATATATAGACATAGATGAATTTAAAAACTTGATTCATCTGCAGGTGGCTTTTTATTTATTTAATTTATTGAAATAAAAAAGTCTATAAAAAGTAATGCTCATCTTTAAATGGATAATGAAGTGGTTTAGGACTAATATTTATATAAATAAGTATTTTTTATAAAGCTAGTAGTTCTTAACTCTAAAGATATTTCATTGTGGTTTTTTGCATCTAAGACTGAAGAATTATGTTCCTGAGATGAGAAGAGAGGGGGCTGAAGCTGACTCTTCATAGCCAAGGATATCTAAAAATGGAGCATAAGTACTAAAACTAATTTTCCTTTTTAGGTCTTCTTCAAGTTTTATGCAATAATATATTGCATGGAAAGGTTTGGTAGCAGGAAGGGCTGAGGGGTGGCTTGTGAGAAGCTCCCCTCATGTCTGACATAGCCAATGCCAGATGGCCCAACGGTGGAGGCACTGCTGGCCAAGGCTGAGCCTGTGCAGTGGTGGGATAACAAATTTAAGAAGGGGAAAAATGTTTCTGTGTGGAAACAATTGCAGACAGACAGGAGTGAGCATATGACAGAAACAGCTCTGCAGTCACCAAGGTCAGTGAAGCAGGGGCAGGAGAGGCCCCAGGTGCTGGAGCAGAGATTCCCCAGCAGCCCATGGTGAAGACCCTCGTGAGACAGGCTGTGCCCCTCTAGTCTGTGGAGGTCCAAGGTGAAACTGACACCCACCTGGAGACCCCCTACCAAGGCAGGCAGATGCCCAAAGGAGACTGTGACCACATGGGAAGCCTGCGCTAGAGGATGCTGCTGGCAGGACCTGTGGACCATGGAGAGAGAAGCCCAGGCTGAAGCACGTCTGCTGCCAGGACACGTGACCCCACAGGGGACCCCGCTGGAGCAGTCAGTTCCTAAAGGACTGCACCCTGTGCATGGGACCCATGCTGGATGAATGAACCATTCATGGTTCATGAATTGCAGCCCGTGGGAAGGACTCACGTTGGATAAGTTCATGGAGGATATCTCCCATGGGAGAGCCTCCATGCTAAAGTAGGGAGAAAGTTTTTTCTCATTGTCGTACACTGATTTGATTGGTTATAAATTAAATTATAAGCAAACTCGACTTGGGAGTCAAGATTGTTTTGCCCATGACAGTAATTGATGAGTGATCACCCTGTCCTTACCTTGACCCAAGAGCTTTTCATTGTAGTTTCTCTGTCCTGTCCAGTTGAGGAGCGGGAATGATGGGAATGTCTTCGGTGGGCACCTGGTGTCCAGCCAAGGTCAGCCCATCACAAAATTATAACTATTATATGAAACTTCTGAAAAAACCAAAAGAGCTAGCAATTAGATAGTGGAAGACATCTGGTTGCTTCCAGACAAAGCTTTTCAAGTGATAGCAAATACTTTTAAAAGTGACAGGGAAGTATCTAAATAAATATTTTGTCTAGGAGATAGTCATGAAGTTCAGAAATGCATAGGAGTGTGGGGTTCTGTTTGACTGGTGCAGTGTTGCATCTTGACAGCTCATGTTCCCAAAAGTGGTGGTGAGGTCCAAAGTTTTCAAATACTCAGCTATTGCACAAACGTTTAATCTGTGTGAAGTATAAATCCTTAGTGATATGCTAGCATTATGGCTTTTTTAGCTCGTGCATTGTCTCAGTGTGTGCTGCCTGACCACTGTTGCCATTTCCTGCCCTCTACATATTTGTAATGAAACTGTAGGACCACTTTGCACAGTCACTGAGTTCTTCTCAAGAATAGTATAGAGAACATGTTCATTTTATTTAGTAAAGTTGAATTAGGGAAACACTAGTTGGGTGAGTAATACTGTTCTTTTGTCCATGTGGGGAAACCAGTTTTTCTCGTTTGGTGGTAACCAGCATAATGTAAAATATGTGTATTTGGGTCACAGTTTCTTCATTTCATTTCTAAGCTAGTATTTTTGGAGGATTGTTTTAAGTTTCCTGTGCTGCTTACATTGATCTTGAAATTTCAAAATCTGAAACAGTAATGACACCAGCAGTATGCTTTGGGTAAGCTAACAGAAAATTCTGTTATTCAGCACCCGAAGGTCTTTTATTTTGGTTTTTTACTTTATGAAAGTTTAGTGCTGGTTGTTTTCTTAGCAGATGTGTACAGATGTCACAGTATGCTTAGGTGCAGTTTAATGCAGACAGGTGACCTGGTGAGGACTTTAATTGTAATATTTAGTAGCATGGTCCTAGCCATATCAGTATTTTTGAAAAATGAATGTCCTGAAGCAGATTCCTTGAGAAATTTGGCCTAGCAGTGCTCACTGTTAGTCTTCCCACTTAGTGCTCAGGAAGGGTTTGGTGAGCTTGTTGCTGACTTTCAAACTGAAGACTGACCTGTGATAGATACAGCCCTGGAGAGAAACTCCTTATTAAGGGTATGTTTCCTCTCCTTATATATAAGAAAATCTACACAATACAAAAAGAAACTATTGCCATTTTGTTCAATTTTGAACATACTGGAATTAAAAACCAGTAGCAGGAAAAACAGTTCCCATACTAAAGGTACTTGACTCTTTTTCCTTAATTTTTTCTTCTCTCCCAGACTCATGTAGCATAAACAGATATATATTGTACAACAAATTTTGTTTTGGTTGAAGATTGTTAGCAGTGGCCATTGAATAGGGTGAGATCTGATAAAAACATAGAAATTCTCTATGAAAAGGAAGTAATAATATGAAATGGACCACATTATTGAAATGATGATGTATAATAGTTAATCCAAGTTTCTCAGTTTTGTAAACTAAATTCCATTTCTGTAGAAGTCAGAGTAATAAAGGACCATTGTCTGGTCCACTCGAAAGTGGAGTTCTCTCATGAGCTGTGTCTGACCTGTGGATTACCAGTAAGATTTTTGCTTTGTTGAAGCTTTTTTCTGAATGCATGCTTTGCTAAAAACCTAAATACTGTGGCTCTAGCAGACCTGTGTGTCTGCTAATTAGTGTATGCCATCAATTTCTGGACAAAAAGAATTATTTTAAAAACTATTTAATGAAATTGCTTCTTGTCAGTTGATCACACTTTTTCCTTGGTGTGTGCAGAGATGCAAGCGGTCTCTGCTTTCCATGCTCAGGTGCCTCTTTAGATGTGTGAAATGCTGTGATGTGACCCATTGTGCTGTTTCAAGACAGGCTTTCAAATGCTTGGTCAGAATTGTGTCAACATGGATATGACTTTGAGTGTCCTGGCCTTTAGGGATGCTTGAGATGTTAATACCTGGATTTTCACTTAATGTATTAAGAAGAGATATAATTTTGCTTTTTGAATGGATGGATGTTAACAGTAAGTAGAAAATGAGTAAAATTTAAATAAATAACACTGCTTTCCATAGTATCTTGGTTCTCTTCTTTATTCATTTGTTTTGATGCCTGTTCCATTGAGTTTTGAATCTGATGGGTTAAACCACCTCTCACCGATGTCCATTGGGACACTGAGACATTGGCCACTACTCTCCGACTGCACCAACAGCTCAGTGTCCCAAAGGACAGTGGTGACAAATGGTGTCCCTCAGGTGTCTGTGCTGTTTAATGTCTTCATTAACGACACAGACAAAGGGATCAGGTGCACTCTCAGCAGATTTGCTGGTGACACCCTCTGCTCTGGTGAGACCCCACCCACAGTGCTGCATCCAGCTCTGGGGTCCCCAGCATGGGATGGACACAGACCTCTTGGAGTGAGTCCAGAGGAGGGCCATGAAGATGATTAGAGGGCTGGAGCACCTCTTCTATAAGGAAAGGCTGAAAGAACTGGGATTGTTCAGCCAGGAGAAGGCCTCCGGGTAGACCTTACTGCAGCCTTCAGTACTCAAAGGCAGCCGTCAGAAAGACAAACGTTTTAGTAAAGTCCATTGCAACAGGACAAGGGGTAATGACTTTAGGCTGAAGGAGTCTATTTAGTTTAGACATATGGAAGAAATGTTTTACAGTGAGGGTGGTGAAACACTGGATCAGGTTGCCCAGAGTGGTGGTAGATGCCTCGTCCCTGGAAGTGTTCAAGGTCAGGTTGGATGGGGCTCTGAACAACCTAATCTAGGAGATGTCCCTGCTCATTGCAGGGGGACGTTGGATTAAATGAACTGTTGTAAAAGCTCTCTTCCAACCCAAACTATTCTGTGAAAACAGTAGTTTTTTGTGCAGGTATGATGCATTTTTGGTAGTAAAAACACTTGCTCAGGCAGATCTTTGTATTCACTACCACATTCAGACAGAAAAAAACCCCTTCTGACTGTTTTCTGAAGGTGTCACACCCAACATTTCTTCATCGGCCATTCTACTTCTGTTCATCAGGTTGTGAAAAAGAAGTAGATGAAAGAGCTGCATGCTGGGTGCTTCAGTTTGGGTGTGGGTTGGGGTCAAACATAAATAGCTGTATTTATAGAGGAAAGAGGGAGAACTGTGCTGAACTGATTATACTTGTAAATGCACTGGAGTTTTACCTAGAGCACTGAGCCAGAATGGGTACTTGTTTTGGAATAGATTTAATTAAAGTTTTGTTCAAAGGCTTTTTAAAAAACCTGTTAAATCAGTCAGGGAGCTGCCAATTTAGAGGGAACTGGTTAAGGACATACTGTTGGTTTCCTCTGCTTTTCTTTGTTTCTTGGTATTTCTACAGATATCCAGACTCCTTGTGCCTTTAAGAGTTGCCTCACATCACACAGTGGTAGAGTGGCTGGAATGCCTCTAGCTGGATATACTAAAGCATATCTGGACTTCTGCAAAATTGGACTTTGTTTATCCAATTTATTTGTTTACTTGTTTACTTAGTTACTAACCTAGTCTTAGTTTGGTTTGAAATAATTTATTATTTTAAAACACACTGAAGTTCAGGGACACATTGCTTTTTGTAAGTCTAAAGATCTCATTTTTGTCTTGACAGATGTCAGGCTGTTAATATCAGCTAGTCTCTAATTCTCTACAGCTTTTACTACTGTGGTTTATTTTGGACACTTTGTTTAAACCAGCCTATTGCCCTAAAGTAGAGTTCCAGTTCCCAGAACTGCTCTTATCACCCTTTGCCTGTGAGTGCAGCATTCACTGTCCTGTGGCATAAAGCTGGCTTTGGTATGTGCTTGTTGGTAGCTCAGTCATTTACCATGTACAATCAGAGATCTTTAATGCGTACTGTCCAGAACTAGTGAGTTGTTTAAATTGTTGATTATAACATTTCACCTCTTGACATGTGTATGACGCGGCCTTGCCCTAGAAATGCAGAGCAGGCCGTAAGATATGGGTTAATACATAAGATGAAAGAGCTGTATAATGTAAAACACAGAGTACATAACCACCAGGATGCATCATTTAGATTTCCTGAAAGTTACAATTCACTTTCATCACACTTATGAACAGGGAGGTTGTGCTACTGTTGAGAAGACAGCTGTGTTGCTGCCTAATCATGCTCATTCCTGTGTGTATCACATCTGTCAGTCAGGCTGTTTTTGGCTGCAGGAGCAAGCTTAGCCATCATCAGCGTGATACTTGTGTTGTAAGATTAAACAAAGTAGAGAGATGATTTGGAGTTGCTTATGGTTTCCTTGGTTTTTTTGTGCTGTATTACAATGGTTAAGCTAGAATAGGCCCAGTGAGAAGTTTTTCAAGAAGTGCCTTCTCCCTTACTTTGCCCTTTTTGAATCTGAGCTTCACTGCACCTCCTGCTTGTGTGTGGGTGAGGAATGGAATGTATCAAAGGGATTGGCTTTGGACCTCAGTTTTCAGTTAAGTGTTTAGGGACATGAAGGGCCACAGGAAGGACTTCTGCAAGTACATCACCAGCCAGAGGGAGATGAAGGAAAACATGGAAAAAGCTGAGATACTAGATGTCTTTTTTATCTTGGTCTTTATTGGTAGGATTTGTTGTGTGGAGTCCCCAGCCTAGGTGACTAGTGGGAAAGTCCGGAGTAGTGAAGACTTAGCCTCAGTAGAGAAGGACCATGTAAAGGGAACATTTTAAAAAGTTCGCTATAAGGAAGTCCATGGCAACCAATAGAATGCACCTATGAGTGGTGAGAGAGCTGATATTGTAGCAAAACCACTCTGAATTGTTTTTGAAAGACTGAGATATTTTGAAAGATTGACTGTTCTTGAGGACTGGAAGAATGCAAGTGTTGCTCTTGCCTCCAGGAAGGGCAGGGGGATGTGGGGATTCGCAGACTGCTCAGCCTCATGTAGACCCCTGGGAAGATGATGGAGCAAATTCTCCTGCGAAGTTATTTCCAAATATAAGAAGGACATGAAGATGATTATTAATAGTTATTGTAGCTTTAAGAGGGGAGATGTGCTTGACCAACCTGTCAGCCATCTGTGATAAAATTACTGGATTGGTGCAGGAAAAAAGAGAAGTTTGTACTGTTTGGCTTTACAGTGCTTTTGTCACTTTCTCCCTTAACACCCTTGTTGACTATCTAGCTGATGCCATCCATTCTAGCTAAGTAGACAGGAAAAGGGATTGCAAATCGGCTGAAATGCTGGGCTCAAAGGGGTAGGAATGGTGACACAAAGTCCAGCTGTAGGCCAGTTAGTAGTGGTGTGCCCTAGGGGTTTATAGTACCTCCTGGGCTGTTTATTGTCTTCATTAATACCTGAGTGATGGCACAGCGTGCACCCTCAGCAAGTTCACAGATGATGCAAAATTGGGAGGAGTGGATGACACAACAGACGCCTCTGCTGTCATTAAGATGGACCTTGACAGGCTAAAGACATGAGCTGACAGGATTCTCGTGTTCAAAGAGGTTCAGCTAGCAAATCTGCCGGAAGGGTTTCTGCATTCCAGCATCATCATCCCTGTACTTCACTGCTCACACCATTGCCAGCTGCTGGCAGACTGCTGGTACTCTGCCTTGAGCAGCATACTGCCATTTATGTGTGGCGATTAGACTAAAATATGCAAAAACTGTTTGGAGAGAACTATCAAAGTCCTAGAGAGGACTGTGATAACAAAACTAAAACATTTATTTTAAGGATACTTGAAGTGTTGACGAGGTGATTTTCACAGCTCTGGATGATTATTTAAATGTTACTTGATGTCAGAGTTCAGTGAAGCAAGGAATGTGAAAGTGGTTTTAATCACCGCTTATATAATGGTTTGCCCCTTGAAAATTTGCAGGGTTCCTACTGTCTAGCCCTATGTTGCTGAATGCACAGTTGGTACAATCATCCCTGCTGCCACAAGTTGCATGTGATTTGTAAGTTATTTCTTCTTGAAAGTGCAACATCTTGTCCAGCTCTCCTTAAGTGTTCAGAACAAACACTTAAGTCACTTCACATTACTGTTTGCTTAAGCACCTCTCTTTCAAGATTTTGTTCATAGTTTTCATCTTTTGAAATACTTTAGCTGTAGTTAACGGTCGCAAAGAAGTGGGTTGTGAAGGGACAAAAACTTTGAGGATGAAGATTAGGAACACACTCCTAAGTTGTCTGTGTTTACAGGTGACCACAATAGCTTTACTAGAAGTGTTGGTATATATGTTAAGCATCTTGTGTGATGCCATATAAAGCACTTGATACAAGAAGTTGGAATCCACAAGAAGGACTTGATGAAGATGACCCATATCGATTGTCATGGCCAAACTTGCACAGTACATAGAGGTGTGTGAATTCTGGAAGGTTTTCATAAAACTTATAAAGTGAAACTCTACAGCTGTGACTACAATTGTTTGAAAGGAGCGAAAAGCAGCAGCTTTGTCGCATCAGTGCTCAGTGTGACCTTAGAAACCTAATAGTTCACAAACTTAAGGAGGAGAACTTGGAATCATTATATGCTACAAATTATGCTCTTCCCTGCTAAATAGCCCAGTGTATCAGTTTCTGTTATCTAAGATTTGGGCTGGTCGGCTGTAGTGTGTCTTTACTGTGGTCTGATACTGTGACATGCTTCCACAGCTTTGTTCTTTCACAAATGGTGGTGTATGCGTGGAAAAGCCATCACAAGCTTCTAAAATACGAGAAGTCTGGAATGGAGATACTTGTCAATGTCGTTTAGCCACAGTACAGAACCAAACCAAGCCCCAAACTTTGATTAATGTGATTATGCAGAGAGTAACTGCCAATGAATTGGTGCCACTGATGCTTGATGTAGATGTTCATCTATACACGCAACACCTTTGCAAGCTTCTGTGGTTAACTTTTTATTATGTTGGCTTGGGAGATATGTCAGAGGAAAGAATGGATTTTGTTAGTGCATCGGTGATAGATGACCATATGTATTAATTTCGATTATGAAGTCACACAAGTATCGTGAGTTTGTATTTTTGGCTGGAGGTGAACAAAAAAAACTCTCTCCTAGTGTTCTGAATCTAGAAAACTGTTCCAGATACTTTACTGGTTCCAAGGTACTGTGTTGTATCAAAAGGGCATTCTCAAGCTTATTTATAGATCAAACCTCTGAAGACTTAAATTCGCTGCAGCATTTTCAGCTAACAAATATACCTAAGTGTCTATGCATCATCATACTGTAATCAACTGCAATCAGTTTGGCAGTTGCTTAGATAACCCTTGTTGGAAGGAATATATCAATAGAAAGGGGTTCCGGTTTTAATCCTAATAACGCAAGCTGGAATGTGTGTTGTCTGCTGGATTGTTATTTGAAGTGGATGCCAGAAATTCTTATGATAAAATCAGTGATAATCATTATGCCAGTTTAAGGAGACACCAGCTCCACCCCAGAAGTTCACAGGAAACAAAATCTGGAAAATGTGTTCCAAGATGAGACTGTGTGTTGGCCCAGGAATACCTCTCATGCCAAATATGAGTACCAGATTCTAAAAGCCTTTCTGCCTGTGTGACCGTAGTTTTATTTCTTGTCTGTGAAATTGATCTTATAATTTTGAGATGGCTCTTGGCAGGGAATTGGTAAGAAAAATATTTATACAGTTGCAGCTGTGTGGTTCTTCCTCGTGTATATACTTCATTCCAGATGTCTAGATCCAAGCAGGAATTAAATGGAGTTGATTATCTTTTTTAAAGAGATGGTAGTCAGGTCCCTGATGTGTACAGTAGCATGACTGCAGTGAAGTTTGTTAAAGATCTTAAAGTGACAGTTAAGTGCTTAAACAGAGTTGGTTTCTCATTTTAAAGAAAGATAATTATGGTGCAGTGTAATATAAGAACCGTAGCATTATAGGCAGGTAAGCAATCCAGGACTCCATGAAAATCTTCATGGAAATAGACTTTGCTCAATCCAAAATCGGACCTCAAAAACTAACTTTTGCACTTACAGGTTGCTCAGTGCAATTGAAGCTGAACAGTAAAAATACAATGAAAACCAAACAATTCTCTAGCAACTCTTTGAAGAAGGGATATTTTTTCCCTGCAAATTTGTACAAAGCCCAAGTAGCAGCTCATAATGTAGTGACGCTTTCTAAAAAATATGTTGATGAATATTTTCCATGTACTAACATATTTCTTTATTATTTAAAATGGCATCTGTAAATTTAGCAATACTTCTAGTTCCTGAGAAATGGAGATCTCGATCTTACTTTACTTTATAGAAAAGTGTGTATACGTTGGAAGGAACGCTACTAGAGCCTGTAAATTGTAACATCTGCTTTATTCAGTCTGAATTGTGTGATTTGCTTTGTCATTGTGTTAAAAAGTACAGTATGAAAGTGAGCTTCACTCTTTGAACTAGGTTTTAATATATGCAAGCTCAAATTTGATTCTGTGACTTGGCTTTGTGTTTTGCTATGTATTATTTGTACAATTCTCTTAGTTATTTGATGAAATTACATTCTCTTTCTCAAAAATTCTTAGCTGTTAACCTTGACCAGATGTTAAAAAATTAGGTAATGCATTTTATCTAATGCATGAAAAGCTTGAGCTGGAAAAAATACTAAGTGTTTGAGGTCTCGTCTGCCAGGTTTATTTTCCTCCACATCTCAGTTTCAATTGCAAGCATCTAGAGATGCAAACTAATTGCTGAACACTTAGCGACTGAACTAAGTATGAGAGCAGGCTTGTCCAACTGTTTCGCTCCAGTAAACATTGTTACAGTTTATAACACTAACCTGAATTAAGCTCTTACGCAGTTTTCACTAGACGTTTTACTAAAATATTGAAAATATGTTGAAAAATTGAAATAATGTTGCTTATTTGCTTAGTGCTCTCCACTTGCATAAACTTCAAGAAAAATGCAGAGATCGCTGTTATTCTTGGGAGAACTGGTAGCTAAATATAAAGGTCTGATTATGAAAACACAGTAAAAGCACATTTAAAGCAGTCATTTAAAGTCTGGTCCAGTCTTTTTGTTAATTTTGTACTTGAGAAAATAAGACCTTTTGACCAGTAAAAAGCAGTGATTTTACTTAGGAAAGAAACAGGTACAATATTACCAGTTTATTTAGGAGCCCTGCAGTTTATTATTGACCTAAACAGCTTGTTCTGTAAGGACTTGGTGCCAGTCCTAAGAAATATTGAAAATGAACCTGATTAAAAGACTTGCTGACCTTGTTCCTTATGTCATGGGCATCTCCTCACGGGTTTAGGAATGCAGTCCTAAAAAAGGAAACACAGAAAAAAAACCCCGAAGCAGTAAACATCCCATTTTTTTCCTAAATAGGTGCATACACTTTATTTAGTGCACTGACTTGGACTATGTTCACATAAATTCCAAATATCTGTATTGGAAGAAATAGCAAATAATTAATAACAGTTTTGTTCTGCTAAACCAGTTTCAGGAAACATGTAATTTCAAAAGAGAATGGATGTAACAATGAAAACTTTCACACAAGACTACCACACAGGGAGCTTCACAAATACACTGTTCCTGGTTCCCTGCAGCTGCCAAGTGGACATGTTCACCAGGATTTCTGGCATGGACAAGGCTTGGTTAGAAAAGCCTCTGTGTTCTTTGACTTTTTTTATTAAAGCCAGAATAAGTAACCAGCAAAAGTGTATTTATTATCCTAATCTCCAAATTTGCACGCTTCTTACTGCTTTCCTGACAGGATGTTTTGGTGGACAGTGTGTCCCTCCCTTAAGGTCAAGACAGGACAGGGAGTAGATCTTCACCCTTTGGAACTGGAGCCATTTTAAACAATGATGCACCTTTGATATGTGACTGTCTGCAGAGAAGAGGGTATTAGCTACAGCATTTCCTCATATTGTTGTGTACTCAGAAGGACGTCACTAGAAAAGTCTTAAATCTTTACAAAGTCCACATTGTAAACTGAACTGTGTACAAAGCAATAATTTATAAAAACTCAATTTCTTGAAGACCTTTGTACTGAATAGTTTAAAACTCTGCCCTTGCTTTTTCGATATAGTTTAGTGGGCTGTTTTATTCCATGTGACACAGCTGTTTTAAATAGCAAGACAAATACTGAGGGGGGTTTTTTGGTAGTGTTTGGGTTTGTTTTTCTGTTCCTTTCATTTTTCCCCCCAAATTGTGACTCCTAATTTACATCCTTCACTTCTATATAGACTGACTTTAGATACCTTTATAATGTAGAATTAGAGGGCTGGGTGGGTAAGGATTTTTTTTTTTAAATTGTTATTGGTTTTAAAGCAGTTTTCTGCTGGAAGTTTTCTTGTGAGCTTTTTTCTGTCCTTACAGTGCTGTGAGTTGGTGTTGATTGAGTACTGCTTCTGGATTACTTGTGCTATTGCTCCTCATTATGTAAGCTTCCCAGTTTGAAAAAATGTCACTAGTTTAATTTCAGTGGCATGGATGTAACATTTCAAGAACTGCTTGACACAAGGAATGCGAGAGGTGTCATGCCAGCTAACGCCGATGGGGCTTGTTTGCTCACTGGCCTGCAAACTGAATTCTGAACCAGCAGTTTAATGTGTTTTCCCGGGTGTAGCACTCTGCTTATGTGGGTGTTGGTCCAAAAAATCTGTCCTTAAAGTGTTCTCCAAAAAAGCTGAATTCCATTTTAGTGCTGACACACAACATGTTTTCAGATGAGTGCAAAGGAGCCATCTTTGTAAATTAAACTATGATGGGGACTCTGTGTGTGTGTGTGTTCTGTGTTGTGGTGGTAGTGGTTTTTTCCCCCAAAGATCTGAATGTAAGTCTCATCTCTGATTACAGCTCAAAGAGCTGCTAGAAGATCTACTGTAGTGGTTTGATAAGTGGTTAGCTCTTCTGAGAGGAGGGTTGGGAATGAATATCAATTTTCATAAGAGGTTTGATTTTTCATGTTTAAATAAAAAACAAAAAGCTGCTTTATTCAGGCAGTAGACTCAACAGAATGAGTCAAACAAAATCATTCTTGATACATAAGCAGCAGATTTGCTTCAAGATAGCAGGTGTAAGTATTGCTATTTGATAGGACTTTAGGATTTAATTAGGAAGTGTTTGAGTTGCAGAAAACCACATGCCAACTTAAGGTAAGTATGTAGAATTCTAATGGAAAAAGAGTAATGAAATCAAGAGCAACTAGCAATTTCATCAGGGATGAAATTATTTTGTAATTGTAAGTAAATTAGAAATAGTTTTGGTGCACTCATGGCAGTTGTAAAGCAAATCTTTTGCCTTTAAAGGAAAAAAAAGGATGGGAAAAGGATAGGAGAGGAAATCATGGCAGTCTCTTTGGGTTAGATTTAATATTCACAGCATAGTGATGTGTTGACTACTGTGATGAAAACTTTCTATTAGTACCGTCAGGGAGATTGGGAAGAGGGGATTAGAGCTGTGACTTTCCTACTGGGAGCCTTTAATTTTGGTTTCTACAGAAATGAGGAGGACAATTGTCTACTCCTGAGCCTTCCTGAATATAAATGTGATGTCTTTCACTTACCATGGGTTCTTTTTCTTTGTTTGTTTTTAGCTAAGAAGTGCTTTCTTTCCTCTGCTGTTTTTAATGGAACAGAAAATGCAGATGAAAAGACATGGCTTCTCCTCTAGGCCGGAGTTTGCACAGAGGCTCTTTAGTCTGTTTCTGTTCTTTGCGTGGGTTGCTGAGGACTAGAATCCGTAGGTGCAGCAGGACAGTGCACCTGGGAAGCTGAGAGGGAAGGGCACAGCAGAGCTGTGCAAGACCAGTGCCCTGACTGTACAAAGTACACACAGTACTAGCCCAAGCTCTTCTCTAACCCATCATCCCATCGTAGTGGTTTGGATCAGTTCAATTCTAGCATTTTAATGTATGAATGAAGGGAGTGAGATAGCTGTGGAAGAGCCCGGTGTTATCTTGTGAAACCATACGAGCAAGCTGGAAATCTGGCCCTAACTCACATTTTGTCATTAATATTAGGACTTGATTTTGTATTTTGGTTACTTGAAGACTGGTGGAAAGGGTTTTTCTTCCTCTCACTTTTCTCTATAGGATATTTATCTGCGAGTGAAGATGTTCAAAACATAATACTTTGGTGTATGTTTAGATTGTGATTGATGTTGGGGGTGGGTATTTCCTGATACTTAATGATAGTTTAGAAGAGTTAGTCATCATTGGCCAGGAAATACCAACTCCAGATTAGATCAAGTTCAGTTATCTGAAAGATATTTCAGTGTCCATCTGAATGTGGTACATTGCCAGAGACATTGTGTTCATAATAGTATCTTGTTTTAGTGTTTAATTATAGAATTAGTGGCTGTATGTGGGTTCTGTGTGCTATAAATATGTCATCTTGAAGTCACTACCTCTGCTGCCCCAAGTTTTGGGAAGTGGTCAGGCAGTGTTGCCTAAAAGTCAACTAAAATTCTGTAACTGCAACAATTTTGGATTCTCAAATGAAAGAATACTTAGTACTTCTCTCTCTCCCTGCCCTTGGCAACCACATTTGCCATCTATGTAAATTTTGCAGTATATTTCAGGTTGGGATTCAAACTACATCTTTTCAGGTTAATCAAGTTCCCTTCTACTTTCTGAATGGGAGTGATAATTCTCTGCTTTTAGTCCCATGCACAAGCATTAGTTTGTACTTGGCATGATAGAAATAAGTAAGTTTGTTTAAGAAAAATGGATAAAAATGTAGAAACTAACCTATACCACTATCAAACAACCATGGTGTATATATAACCAAATGGAGGGGGGTTATATTTTCTGACATTTAAAAAAATAAAAGTATTTCTAAGTATTTGTAGACCCCTTTTCCAGAGATACTTATTCTGGATATTTGCGCTAGTCTTTACTGATGAGGTAAACCATGTTCACTGAATATATTGTGGGAGTTCAAGAGGGGTAAAAACCACCAGTGACTTCTGTAATTCAGGGCTGAAGGTAGAAATTCTGGGAATGTCTTCCTGGCTGCCTCTAGCTCTCTTCTGCCTTTTGGCTTCTTTTCTTCTCAGGATAGGTGAATTTTTCCAGCTCTAATCTTGTAAAAACATATATTGGGACTTAGCTGTGTAATTGTAGGCTTCTGTGCTTCTATTAAGTATTAAGCTCCTTTGGAATAGGCTGAAACTTCTGCTGTCTGGACTTGTAACTGTCTTATGAGTACACCTTGGATGTCCTGTGCTGTCCCTGCACAGTTATTTTTATTGGTGTGTGCTGAAGAGTGAGGTAACTCAGTCATAAAGACAAACTTGAATGCCATGAGTGAAAGCAGGATTCACGAATAACACTCAATTCAGTTTATAGAACTAAACATACTACATGCTGTACATACCCAAATGTTTCACTCTGGACCTTACCCTGCTCCTTCTCAGTTGTTTTTTACAAGCTTTCCTATGTTATCAGTGAGCACAGCTGGAGCTGGCAAAACCTTGTGTATGCCTTGGAGATGCAGAGGAAATGAGGCATCTCCAGTGGCCTGTCCCACTGATGCAATTGCGCAGGCTTTGTGGAAAAGGCAGGGTGTTGCTGAAGGTTTCACTGAAGTTGTTGTGCCCAACTGGAGGACTGCTGTTGCCTCCTAAAACTCACTGGTTTTAATTCTCTGTCACAGAAGGATGGACTTCATGAGCACATTAACTGCAGGGATAAAAAAAACAAGGGATTCAGTGGATTATATTTTTAATTTTATGTACATGTGTCAGTTGCTGCTCTGGTGGAATGTAATAAGTGACAGTCACAGTAAGCTGTGGTAGTTTCTGTAGCAGGATATAGCTATTGCTTCTGATAGAGTTATCCTAAGTTATTATGACTGTAGTAGTTTGTTAGAAAATGTTTGCTTGGGAGTCTTAGAACTGATGCAGTTACTACCAGAACATGTACAAAACAAGGCAGCTGAAGGTGGCTTTGGCTCGTGTACAGCAGCATTTCCCAGATCCAAGTTAAGTAGCCCGGCTGGAGCCTTTGAGGCCATGTGCACTTGCTTCAGGTTTCACAAAGTGTTTCAGTGTACCTGACCCACAATGAAGCTGTCCAGGCCTTTCCATGTTGCATGTCGTATCTGGATGCCTAGTGTGAGGGGGCGTGGGTGGTGAAGAGAATTTGCAGGGAGTGTCTCAGGGCAGGCTGTCCTGCGAAGCCTGTGTCACAGCCACATTCTTGCCTTACCTTTTCTGTCTTGCAGAACTTTATCTTTTCATGCTTTGAATTTTGGGGAACTCTTATCATCTGGATTTATTTGTCTGTATGGGTAGTAATCTGTGGAGTCCTTAAAACAACAGCCTTTTTTTTTTCCAAATGGTAAGTAAAGTGCTATGGAAACCAACAACTTAATGCTATAGGTAAAAGTGAATGTTTTGTAGTTTTCAAATCCTGGGTAGACTGGATTCAAACTATTGAAGGAGGTATTTGTTAGCACTTGTTTGAATTAGGTACAACAATGTACTCTGTCAGTTCTCCTTTCTTTCATTGGTTGTATAATCTGTTTATTCCCTGAACCAAGCTTGAGAATTTCCCCATCATTTCTTAAAAACTGTATGCCACATCTTTTTGTCTTAAGATTTTGTGAGTTTTAAAATTTGAGAGGTTCTGTGGAAGATTATAAATCAGTTGCGGGGCATCCTCAGAAAGTTTATTCCTTTTTAAAATGTATATCCTAATATAGCTGAGAATATCGTGTAGAAGTGCTTTTCATGTTCTCTGAACTCATCTCAACCTAAACCTTTAACTTCAGTGAGATCGTTAAAAAGTCCCTCTAATTGTTTGCATAGGGAGAGTCTTCAACCACTTAAAGTAGATTGAGAAAAGGTTCCTAGTTACTGATTTGTTGAAAGTTTGAACCTTTGAAATGTAATATAATGTAAATGTAAATAAACACTGGATGTTCTTACAGGGTATTTAGTAGATAAATCTAAATGTTTCTCTAGTTTGAAGACTTGCCTTGAATTTGGTTTTAAAATAATACTTATTAAGCTGATGCTATTAATATTCAGACTTCTACTCAGAATCTATTTCTTCTGTGATGCCAGTCAATAATTAGTCACTCTAAAAGCTAGATAAGATGTCACTTACCAATAGCTGTGCCAATGATGAGGTAATTTCTTTTCATTCATGTTTTAGTTGTTATTTCCTTATTTTTTTTCTTCTCAGACCTGGGACATTATGTTTAGTCAGTAATACTGACACACATTGCCTGCTCCCCTAATCTCTGGGTAACTGTACCTATAAAAAGCACATTGTTTCTTTTCTTTCACATTCCTAAAATAATTGTATAAAGGGGAATGAACATCAGAGGTCTAGGTTCTGATTTTTGTACTGGGTGAGCATAGATTAACTTCACATGATGGTTATCATCCTGGGATACTTAGATTTTGCAGAGGTGTTCAATCATCCCTCCTACTGGTGTGTTGTGTTTCCCTTGGCCCCTTCTGGAGTCTCCCTTCAAGCAGAATGGGAGCTCTGCTGAGAGCTTCATGTGTTGTAGCTGTTTTAATTTTACTGACATATTCATTTTTATGTGTAACATAATATTATTAGCCAAGCTCCTACTGTGAACCTCAAGACTATCAAATATTTTAGGAATGCTTTCTAACCTTTCCAGCATCAGGGAAATAAGTATGTCAAATAGTCCTGTTCTGCATCATCCACACCCCTCTACCCCTTTAGGAAAAAGATTTGCAAGTTTGATTTAGGTGTCTTCACTCTTGTGAAAAGTCAGGTACATTTTTTTATTCTATTCAGATATTCATTGTTTTGTAAGTTCAGGGTGGCTTCTAGAGGAGGAATGTAGCAGTAACAAAATTTTAAAAACCATTTTTAGTTGAAAAGACACTTACCTGTAGAGAATATTTTGAAAAGTGAAAATGTTCTTTGTAGAACAACACCCTTCCCTCCCCATCAAACAAACAACAAAAAAAATGGGAGTAAGACAATTTAACTGCAAAAGTTGGAGCAGATCATAAATACGTTCATCTATGAATATGATCTTAAGCTTGGGTAAACTTTAGGTATGTTCTGTGAAGTTAGCTTATGTGGTCATTCACTCTTCTGGGATTTTTGCCTTACTAGTCAATCTGGTTTTTCACACATATTTTACTTGTTTTATGTAGAAAAGATAAATTCATTAACAGGATTGTATGTATTGGTGTGTAATATAAAAGGGGATTTTTTCTGTAGCCCAAACTTCTGATTTCTTTCCCAGCCGTATTTCTTGGTTGCTCTGTTTTTGTGAGAGTTCAGGACATGCAGGCTGTATGCCTTAAAGTAGGCCACTTCCTGAATCTTCTCTTATTCTTAATTTTTTGTTGCTGGAACTTTGCTTGGTGTGTAATGAGTGTTTGGGTCTCCCACATATGGCTCCAATCTCCTGTATCTCCAGCACTGGGTATTTATAGCAAGCCTGCCTAAATGCATTATTGCAGCAGTGAGAAACTGACTCAGTGCACATTGCAATTCCTCCTGCACCCATATCTGACCAACTGTGGAGTTTTGGCATGCATTGCATTCCTGGGTGTGGTTGTAGGACAATCCAAGATAACCTCAGTTATCTTGGCTTTGTTACAGCAGCCTGTTGCACTTTAGAAGTTCATGTTAGAGGCTATGAAAAGCATTTAATTCCAGACTCTGAAGTTATTCTGTCACCTTCATCTTCTTTTTTATAAGAATTCAGGGAGAGAGTAGTTATATGAAGAATAAAAAAGGTCTGCATAGATCACTAACTTGATCTTTCAAAATATTGTGAATAAAAATTTATGTAGTTGTGGTTGCTCATTGGCTTTGGGATTTAGAATCCAGGGTACACTGAATTGCATTCTATTCTTTCTGCTGTAGTTTCAGGGTTTAGGAGGTTCCATCTTGTAACACCACTAAGTCTATTTCCAGTCAGAATGACTGTAATATTTAATCTTGAGAAGCTTCTAAAATGCAAGGTGTTGGACCAAGAAAGGACTCAGCCTTGAGTTAGACTTGAAAACAGAAGGACCAAGTACAGGAAAGAAAGCCATGACTGAACATGGAAAATCCCACTGTAGCTGTCAAACATGATGCATGGACTGCAGCCCTTTCTGGTGATAAGGAACTTCCAATAGGCGATGCGAATATGAGTGTGCTGGAAACTGTTGTCACTTATTGGTGTTGTCATCGCTCAGACTCAAGACTTGGAAGGGCTGAGGAAGTTTTGTGGGTTTGTGTAGTCAGACACAGTGTACTTGATAAAGATGTTTCCATATAAGCCCTGTGTAAACAATGCTGGTGGTTAACTTCAGTGGGTGTATTTCGCAATAGAGAGAGGTGGAAAAGGAGAACCTGGTTTTTGCAAATACTCTACAAAGGCCCCTTCCTTTGTAAAGTATTTTCTTACAGACAGTGGGGAAACAATATAAGAACTCTGAACTCATTAAATACTTAATTTACAAACAACAAAAAAGGAGTGACTAAAGTAGGCTGCCCTTGAAAATAGTTATTACATTTGCAAATCAATAGATTTTATTGAAGAAGCCTTGTTTATGTAAAGTACTGAGTGTAAATAACCAAAGAACATGTTATTACATTGATGATTGATCTTTTTAGGTGGTACTTAGTGAGTTCATCAACTTTGCCTAACCACTGCAAAACATCAATTTGGCATTACTCTTAAATATGGTTAGTGTGAAATTTGAGAAAAAGTGATTTGTGGCTTCCAACAGAACTGTTTGAGGCATGTGATTCAAATGCCTGTAGACACTTGCATAATTTTACTGTCATGAGGCTAAATTGGTCAGAGAAACACACGTAGTAGCTACTTGGCTTTTTCTGCTCCTACTTTATAGAAATTCTGTGATGTAGGAATCTGACTTCTCAAATCTCAGTGCTGGCAAAGCTGTGTGTTAATGCTTGTATTTAGAAGGGAAGGCTTTACATAAATGCTTTCAGCATGTCTTACCTACAGTGGTTTGACTGCTATGATGTTGAAAAAAATCTCTGACGGAGAGATGAGTTTTGTAGTTCTTGTCTGAGATCTCTTTCCCAGAAAGTAATACCGCTGGAGGAGCTCACTGCCTTTAGGCCTACTGTTTGTTTGGTGCGATGTGTGCAGCTTCAGAGAGCTGCAGGTAAGATGCTGCTGTGTAGATGATCTCAGGAGGTGGAGTTCGAGCTGGGAAGATGCAGTGCAAACCATAAGCACAGTAGAAGGGTGGCTCTGTAATATAGATAATTGCAGTGCACCTGATGGACAATCAGCCTTTGGAATTGAATCTGACCTTTGAGAAGTAATGTGAGGTATAAGCAAATGTTCGATAATGCAAGTAGGGAGACCTTAGCCATTCTGCTGTAGATAACCTTTGGTTTGCTAGAGCTTTGTTGATGTATTTTTGCAAGACACCGGTTGTCATCAGTTAACCAGGAGTGACAGTTGCTAAAGCTGCTGGAAGAACGGTGCAGTTTGAATGGACTTTCTAAGTTCTGCCATATACACTAATGTTTTCTGGCCAAGTGAAGTGTATGCCTTTGGTGATCTCAAAGGGACATAAGGTGGTGCTTAGTCCTCCAGGGGTTGTGATCAACTCTTCCAGAGTCAAGCCAGCAAGAAGGGATTATCACATAATATTCTGAGTTGAAAGGAACCCACGAGGATCATCAAGACCAGCTCTTAAGTCAATGTCCCATATGGGGATCAAACCCACAACCTTGGCTTTATTAGTACCATGTTCCAACCAACTGAGCTCATCTCAGTGGCGCATTATGCCAACTTCATAGGATTTCCTAGAGTAGGAGAAGCTCACTTTCTACCTCAGTTCAGTACTTATGTTACCAAGCCACTATTTGCATTCCCTGCTCATAACTTCCATTCCTGTGAATGTAGTAAATAACGTGAGGTTTAATATATATGTTATAAGTTTTATATGTAGACGAATTGTAATTAAGGAATGTATAATTGATTCTTTGTGAAGGAACGTGGTGTTGTCTCCCTAATTTTAATGGCATTCTAAATGGTGTTATGTATATTATCAATGTCCTATATGCTACCTATTGTGTAAGAGAAAACTGCACATTCTGTAAGGTTTACTTCTTTAAAATGTTCTGGACTTAGAAAGGGAAGGCAGGGGACACTATTAAGAATGGTGGTATATAAATGGGGTAGTTGTCACCTGCCAGAATAATGGAGTTTATTCAAGGTGCTCTGTGGACTCTGTGACCAGTTGCTGATGAAGATAGCACAGTTGTGACTTTCATGGGTGTGTGAATCTGGCAGCACAATATCCAGTGTCCTTTTCACTGAGACTGTATCGTGCCTGCCTTGCTGCTGCATGCCAGCTGTTCCATTGCAGGCATTTTTAGACTGCCTTTCTCTTCATCCTGCCTTCTGTTGCCCAGCTCATTTGCCACCCGCTGTCCTTATGGAAGTAAGGCGATGTTCTCCATACCAAGATGGCAACACAAGGCGCATGATTTCAACTGTCAGCCTGGGCAGCAGCAGAACAATTTCCCACTTGCCCCAACTGCAGAGCTCATACTGCTTTTATGTCAGACTCATTCACACCAAGGGGTGAAATTCGTTGCTTGCCACTATAGCCATCCATCAGCAGGCAATGCGTAATATGGCAGTGGTAGAATCTGAATTATTCAGGGAAAATTCGTGTGTGATGCCTTGGTTACCTTCTGCCACTTGCTCTGTGCTGTGTCTGGTTTTAAAGGAGAGACTAGTAGCAGGGCATTGTGCTGCTGATGTGGAAAGGCTGCCTTTGGGTGCAGGATTTCCGGGTCGTCAGGTGGTATTTCTGTCTTTGCTGAGCTTGACGCTTCATTGATTGCTCTGATGGACTTGAGAATAAAGATGAATTTTCCTCATTATTTCCTGTTCGACTTTCTTGTTGTTTTGCCAAGTTTAAAGTTGGGAAGATGACAGCTAGTGTAAGATTCAAGAGGCTATTGCAGTTGTGTGGTTTCCCAGCATGTGTTACTTACAGGCAGTGCACTTTTTGGGACTCTCTCTGCCACCACACTCTGCGTGTTGCAGCAGATCATTCTATCTGTTTTACTGTAGTGAACAACACTTGATTTAGAAAGGTGAAAGACATCTGTGGGTTGCACAGATCTAGCCTAGCTGAGGTCGTTCAGTCAGACTGGTGTGTTTGTGAGGACTGCTTGGCATTACTGGAGCTGCTGAATTGCCACTGTTGCTGGCAGCCCTGCCTGTAGTCCTGTACTGACTTTTGGGCAACCTGATCTCCCTTTGGGAGAACATGACCTGCTGTGTAGCTGTGGAATTCATTTAACCTTCTGGAGGAGACAGAAGTGTGACCCCACATATGATAGACAGCATCCTACTTTGCTTAAGATCGTGATGGGGGTGAGAAAGATAATTTCTCTACCAGTTACAAAACAAAACACCTCTCTAGTTCAGGGTGCTGTTATTATTGAACTTTCTTCCTCAGTTTGAACAAGTGTAACAAGATGGCCAAAAGCTCAATTTGTTTGAATAATGAACATCTTGGTCTTTTTATCCATGTCTCAGCTGGTAGCTTATTTTAAAGAGAGTTAATAGATGCTCAGTTGCAGTACAATATGCCATATTTCTGTAGTTCTTATCAGCCCCAGCTGACAGTGTTTTACTAATGGCTAGAGATGTTTCTGACTTAATTCAGCATATATTGCTTTATAATTACATTTTCATTTGAAGCTTTTGAAATAAAAACACTTTTTCATGATCTTTTCATGATCATAATCTCAAATTGACTGTTTATTTACAGATTGAGGCTAAAATAAACACAACAGTTTAGAATCAGTTAGGTGGGAGAACTGTTAATGAGGAATGGTGAGACAGTTTTGTGAATATTTATGGAATTTTGTATTCATGGAAGAGGGTGATAGTCTTAGCTCCTTGACAGATAAACTGGGGCTCTGAAAGACTGCACTGGCATTTTGAGATGTCTATCCTAACTTTGTCTTTTAATGTATGATTGGTTAACTGTTAAAGTGCTCGGTTTAACTTCATCTCACTGATAAGTGTTCTGTGTCTTACTGCACTAAGAGTATGGGAACAATTTTGATCTTAATTTCTCGATTCTACAGGCAATTTCAGTGGAAGTTTTTCATTATTATTTGAAGTTTATTTTAAATTTTGTTTTAGAATGCACATTCTGGCCTTTTCTTAATGTTCATTTTGAGATGTCAGTACAGCTTGTGAAGTAAGCACACATGCAAAGGCTCATTCTTGGCTTTTAATGTATGTTTGGTTTTTGTAGCAGAAATTCTGTGCTGGTCTTGAAAGAGATAATAAAACCTGTATGCTAACAGAATCAGTATGGGGAAGAGAAAGCTAAAAGAAAGAAGTTAAGATCCCAATATTTTATCACCAGGAAGGTGGTACGGTAAGTCTGAATCCATTATATTCTAGCCTATTATATTCTAAGATTTGACCTTCTGAATTACCGTAGACTTAATTCTGACTAGAAGGTAAAATGCTGGTGTGAGTTCTTGTAGTTCATTTAGTATGTAAAGCAGTTTTACAAGTTTGGAGCAGTCTGTCTCAGGTAGTGGCATGAGATTCACATACATACCTTTCCCCTCCCTCCCAATGTTATATTAGATGAACTGGTTTAAATATTGTTTACAGGCTGGAATTAAAATCTTGTTGTGGTCTTGGAAAGACCTACTATTTTGACCAGATTGTTGGAGAAGTGAACATATTGCTTTCATTTCTTTATTAAAGCTTTCATTAAAAAATCTTCATTGTCACGAAGGAATTTTTTAATTATTAATTTTATTTTGGGTGAAAGGTAGAAACCATCTATTTGGATGTATACAGAGTTACTTATTTAGAGAAATATATTTTCATTTTCATTGTAGGGTATACTCTCTTCACTGAGTTTAAAGGGAGTAAAAAAACAAAACCAGCCTGAAGAGAACCCTGGGATTTATTGATGTCTGAAGCTTTATGTGGTAATTCTCACTGAGCATACAGTTGTGGATTCATAGTATATTATTGCTGGCCAGAAATAATGTGTTACTAATTTTAATGACCATCATGAAATCAGGTAACTTCTGTGGAAGGAAATGTCTGAGAGATTATTATCAGTGTTTAAAAAAAACAGTGCCTGTGAGATTTTGTAGCAATAGCAGTTGAATTCCTATCTACAGCCTCCATAAAGACCAACACTACCATCCTTACAAACAAAAGGCTTTTAATGCCAAGGGATAGGAAGAGGGAGTGGGTGAGGGAAGTATGCATCTGTTTGTGAGAGCAGATATGAAAAACTTGACTTGGAGTTCTTCCAAAAACTTCAGACCTTAAATGCAGACTGATTGATGTATCCTTTTATCACTTCATTCCATAGGGATCACCCCTTCCCTCCTCTCCCATCTTACCCCAAATGAAAATATGCAAACATTGAAATTAGTAAGATGAAAGGTTTTGGCATAGGTCTGAGAAGCTTCAGGTCTGTTGCCATGAAGAAAGAAAAATCCAGCCTTTACTGGAGTTGTGGCAAATTGGTATAATGGTGTAATAATTCCAGATTGTGGGGTTGTTCTTTAAAAGAAACACTCAAAATTATCTAAGAAACCACTGTCTTGTGAGGTACAGGAGGAAATTACGTAAGTTGCCAGATGACACTTTTATAGCCCATATTGCACTTGACTTTGTATAATCTCTCCTTTATTTCAGCCCATAGATTTTTAAATTTTTTTTTAATATCTATGGAGTCATGGATATAGCTTTGAGAGAGGGATTTTTAAGAAAAGTACTATGGCAGAATCTGAGGGCGGCAGGGGGAAAAACTCACCAATTGAACGTGTTCTTGCCACTGTCATATGAACATTGTTCTGGTAACTGATTCTACTGCATTTGGGTTTGGGGAATATTTTTTCCCAAAGTTACATAAATCAGGATTTTATGAAGGTAAATGCTTATAAAAGATATTTTAGTTATGTTGCTATATATAATTTTCAAAATCACTGAGGTCGTGCTTAGATCTTAAGGCTTTGCAGTAAGCAGACATGAGAAACATTAGGCACGAAGTGAGGTTTTACATGCTGTGTCATCATAAGGAATGCTGGTTGTCTATATACTAAATGGTACCAGAAAGCTGGAATTGTGTTGGAATTCTCTGTTTAGACACCTCTCATAGGGAGTATGGTGACAGATTCCTTAAATGTTTTGTGAGTTCTGTGGGTGATGAAACATGTGGCTTGTAGTAGGCTCTAGAAAGGATGCAGAATATTTTTAAAGGTATTTAACTGGTGAGGGAATTCAGAAAGCATTGCATTCTGTGTGCTTAGAATAATTTATAGCTTGTATCTGACTTCGTTAAGCTAGCTTCTGATTTGATTACATTTGTGTAAAGCAAATGGATTTGGGAGATAATTCTGTTAGTTCCTTGTAGTGTTTTGTAAAGAGTTATTATGAGAAAAGTGTTATGGAACAACTCAAAACTTGCACTGGACAGGTGTACAAATGTAAATATTAATTCCTACTACAACAAATAAGATTTGTGTAAAGAAAAATTTATGTTCTTAGAAGTCAACACATTTGCTATGCTGGATGCTAGAGTGAGTTCCTAAAAAAAAATTCTGCCTATCCTTTACATGGAAGTGTACCTTTTTGGTGTTAGGCTTGATGAGGGATGATCAAGTGATTTTCTGATATTCTGACAGCCAGAAAAAATTACTGTATCTTTTCTCTGGGCTCATTTTTATTATTAAAACCTGCCATTTTTAAACAAAAGCTTGATACAAAGCCTCACGATTTCACTTTGAGTTATAAATTAATATTAAAAATGCCTTTTGTGTCACTTGCCCTCCTCCCTCTTTGCATTGGCTGCAGTCAAAAGTGAGGCTGATTTAGCGTGAACAAGCTGAAGAAAACCTACAGATAAGAGGGCCTTAATTATATTTAGCTGTGGAGGATGGGAGCGATTGAAGTGTCTTGATCTGCCATGGAACAGCTGCCAGGCAGTGCCTGACTGGAGTGCTTGGGCCCAGTGCAGTAATGGTGTAACAAGGAGTCATCTGTCATCCTGTGAATGACACACTTCGTGCCAGTTTAAGCTAATTTTCATTTCATAATTGAGATTGACTAGTGCACCCATGGCTTCTTGCCACAGTAATTCAAGTTGTGTGAGCTATCTGGAATATACAAATTTCTTTCATTTAAATGTCTTTAGCTGTAGAAACTTCTGCTTCTATAGAAACTTCTGCTTCTGTGTGTTTGGGAAAGGGAGATCCTTCCCACTGTAGCAAGGCAGCTCTTGGTGGTGCCGGGGCAGTTGGGTGTGAGCAGCTCTGCCTGGTGCTGTGACAGCTGCAACATGAGGTGTGGCCAGCTGGACTGGCCCTGAAGGGACACCAGCCTGCGAGTTGTGCTGCTTCACAACAAAGGCTCCATAGCACGGTAATTTTCTCTGATACAGTCTTGGATCCTGGGGAAGAATAGAAGATTAAGACATGAAGTAAGACTTCCCAGCTGGTCAGATTGGACTGGGTGATTTCCTAAATGGATGGATGGCTGCACCACCTCTGCTATAGGTTCCAATAACCTTTGGAAGTTTCAGTCAAATAATGAATCTGCGTGGTTTGGGGATTTTGTTTTTTAAATTCCTTTCTATTTTTAGTTTTCAAACTTTCCCGGAGCTAGGAATTGTCCTACTTAATTTTGTATCATGAAGAGAAATATTCTTTTATTGAAACCTGGACTGCTGGCGAATTCTATTGTTTTTCCAGTTTCTACAACATAAGAATTGGAAAATCGTCATTCCCTTTTCATTTTCTAACATTATGATACTGTAATTTTTGTAGCTTTCCCCACTAGAAAATTGGTTTTCTGAGGTGAAGACTTTTGATGTATCTAATCTGTCCTTGAGCAGAAGGTGTTAAGTAGCCTTTGCTATCCTCCTTAGCCTTGCTACTTTCCTGCACCTTTCAGTTTTGTTTCAGCGAGGGTATATTGACTACAAGAACTATATGGTATTGAGGCTGAATGTAGTCTGGTCTTATGCTATGGCATCTTACTGGCTTTGCTCTGCTCCTTTCATAATAATTCTTACTACTGTTTGCTTATTTGACAATTAAATTTCTAGAAGACTAAACATGAATTATGACCTTTCCTAGACTGTGGTAATAACTGTATTCATATTCATTGCTATTTATAATTAAGGTGGCTTTTAAATCCTTTTCCCATGTGCTTTTGTCTGCTGTTTTTATTACAGAATAATTTCTTCTTGTGAGATGGTCTTGTATTTCTAAAATCAGTTTAATCTACTCCAGAACATTTTGCATCAGCTGTAAACAGATGCTGAACTATTTTCTTTTGAGAGCATATATGAATGAATGAAATGTGGCTGGTTGTGGTGGAAAGCCCTCTTTACCTCCCTGTTTTGTATCTGAGCATGAGCTACTACTCATGTGGATTTACCTAGTTCCTCTGTACCTGAATCCTACTTGCTGACAGACTCAGCAGCACTACTGTTCATTCTCACTGAAGGCTTCTTGTAAAGCTGATAGAAATTTATGGTTTGTTGTTTCAAATGTTTCCAGAATGTGGGCCACGTGGACTGCTGGGCTGGACCATGCTATCTGCTGGTGTAGAGCAGTGTTGCAGGATCAGTTGTCCAAAATGTGGTGGCTTTCACTTTTGTGAAACAGTGTATATGAACCAAGGGTAAAGCTTCACTATGAATACAAGTGTATTTTTTTAAATCTTGCTAAACTATATCCTCCTAGTAATCGAATTTAGAGTGCAATTGGTTCCTGAAACACGTGCTCTGGATCTGCAGCTTATTTTATGTACTCTTTCTGCTCTCGCCCAAGAGCTGGAACCAAAAATACAGTGTGTGTTTGTATGTGCCTGGACTCCCAGTAAATAGGGAGTGATCAGGTCAGCAGCACAAAGGTATGATTGACTGATTTCTATTTGACCCTGTCTGATAATAAGCAGCAAACGTTTGGGCTTGTTTAGTCAACACTTTTTATTTGCTTATAAAATACTCATAGGTACTGAAGTAAGTCCACTGTAAAAAACTAAGATTTGTGATTGATCTGCCAGTAAAACATGCTTATTTTACTTGTAACAGATTTTTTTTTAAATTTTGGAAATGCATTTATTTTCATGGAATTTGAGATACATAACTTCAAGCTGCAGTTTGTGGAATTGAGTGACTGAAGAACACACTTTTTGGCTGTTTCAGCCCTTTTTGTACTTTCTTTTATAGCTATTTTCATTTTGAAATTCAGCATGTATTTGTAAAGATACCTTTTAAACCAAGATGCTCATGATTGAAAACTGTTGCCTGATATTTAGCTGCCCTAAATGCAAATGATCCACTTGGAAATGACATGGCTTGGTTAGTTAAAATTACTCAAATGTGTGCAGATGAACTGCAGAGCAGAATTACTTGAACTGCTTTCCACAAGGCGCATAGCTAGTGTTTCTTTACTAAGCTTTTGCTTCTTTTCAGTTATTACAGATAATATAATTCAACTTATTTTGTATCACATAAAGTGTTTAGGAAACCTGCTTTCCACTAGTGACTGACAGTCTGCAGGGTGTTTTTAGAGTGAGCCTACAGAACAAGGGGATTACTGCCTTATATGTCTGCTCTTAAACCTCTTAGCATATTGTATAGGACCACAGTCAGAGTTTGCAGTTGCTGTGGTGTCTGGTGATTTGGGACATTTGCTTTAGAATAGTTATTGATGGAGAAAATGAGGCTTACTTTCTTTTATTTGCTGAATTTCAGAGGTTTGTGAGAGGCAAATGGTTTATCTTACATCTGCTAGAAAGGGCATTGCAGATCTTTAGGAATAACTTCTGCCTTGCAATGATCAAACTTGTATTTTTGTGACAGTTTAAGAGTCTAAATGTTTACTTTAGTGATACTTCTGTCACATAACGTGGAATACTGTCTCTTGTGTTTAATTGCTGCAGTCTGGGGGTATTTATGTTTGAAAAGTGTATTTTACAAAATCCTAAGCTTCAGGCAGGGCCTCTGGTAGCTGAATGTTTTAGCCACATAATTGTTAACAGCGTGTTGGAGTACAGTTCATTATTTCATTTCCTGATATTTCATAAGCTGTTTGCAATTTTTGTTTAACTCTGGCTTTTGCCAGTAAGATGTTGCTGTTATAACGTTGTTTTTTCCTCTTCTTCCACCCTCAACCATGGCGCAAATAGAATTGTCAGGTACTCTGGAAAGAGTTGTGGAGTGCTCACATGATACCTTAGTTCAGGTATAAGACAGCAAGAAGTCTGATGGATTTGAGAGAATGTCTTGTACCTCACACCTTATGATAATAATGCATCACAGTTTCTAAGAATGCCGTCAGAGATGTTGTCACAGCTCTGATCTCTTTGGTCTTACATAAAGAGTTTAAAGTTGACATTTCTTCTGTATTTTCAAAGTATGTTCTAAATATTACTTTCACTGCTGAAAGGTGAGTTTTCTACAGCTGGTATGCTTGCCTCAGTAGACTTCTAGTTATGTATCCAATAATTTATCTTCAGCAAGGAAAATCCCCTTAATTGGAACTCTAAATAATAATAATAACGACCACAAAATGTATTTGCTGGCTGAACAAATGAAGAAATGCTTCACCTTTGTGCATATTTTGATGTCTTAGAATACTTACTTGTACTACTGTATTATTAGATGTTAATTGGGTAATGAAAGGGTGAATGGGTTGGAAAGCGGTGTGGTGAATAATGTGGTTAGTCAGCCTGGATTGCGAAACAGGGCTGTTAACGTTTTAGTGAGCATGCTCACACGGTTACATGCCTTCATTTGCTTCAGTGCGACAGTGCTGGATTTAATTAGATTTTATGGGATCTAAACTTACAAAAAGGCTCAAAGTTCTGCATTCAGAATCTGACACATGAGGTGACCTTTTGTTTCTTAGAAGATAAGGGTACTCTGTGTTCCTGTGCTGGTGAATAATTGCAGAGAAGCTGTTGCAGGGCAATTGCAGTAAGTTTTGGCTAACCTTTACAGTAGGCTTGGAGAGATGGGACATTACATGTTTTTGTACTGTGTAAGTGGGAGAGGAGGGAATAGCGTTTGCTTAGCAGCAATGTTTAATAAGGATTTTTCAGAGAAGTAAAACTCCATCCTGGCAGCTTCATAATAGACAGGGACAGACTATTTACCTTGGCAGCACTCAGCTTGCTTTCCTAGCTTGCCTCTTTTTTTATAAATTAAGTATTCTTACATTGTCATCATAAGTTTAGGGACTCAAATTGTACATTAGAGAGCAAAAGAGATCTAAATGTTTTGAACCGCTTCTATATGTGTTTGTACTGCAGGTAAGCCTGCCAAACCCAAATCTCATCCCAGGAGAATAACTTGAAACGAGCATATTTCCTCACTGATGTCCTTGCGTCCTGGTTATAGCCAAGATTTACAATAATGTTGAAGTGACAGCAGTGAGCTGTATTTTATTGAAAAAAGCAATGTAAAATACTCCTCGGGAATATGGAAGTGTGGGCTGTTCATATCTCCTGGTGCAGGCCATTGTGGGTTTCATAGTATGATTCAGGTTTTCATAATGCTCAAAAGAGAGCTGTTAAACGTTAGTCTGTGGACAGGTGTGACCAGGTTGTACTTGCACAAGAACTCAGAGCCACTGAGCTTTCTAAGGATACACATCTTCACAGCCATGTGGAGGGAGTAATGTTTCTGGAGTGTTTTCCTAGTAAGTAGGTTAAGTAAACACATTTTTTCAACGAGATAAGGATTATTTGCATTTCCTCTTAGGTCTGAAATATCAGGTAGCTTTGGCAGGAAGAATGCATCCTGATTCAGAAAGCTTTGATGTCAAGAAATGCAAGATAAACATATTAGAGATGGATGAGGATTTTTCTCTGGGTTTCAGGCTCTTTTTGGCTTGGCCCTTCAGCAGTATTAGGTGTGTTTCACTGGGGAAAAGCACATAGGGAGCAGATGGTTGTGCAGCTGCTTAGCCCTCACCTGTGTGTGGCCAGCAGGCAATACAGGTGTGAATGAGACCTTTTTTTTCTTTTAAATTACTTAATCTGATAGTATCAAATTAATTGAATTAGTTCGATATGGAGGCTTATAAGTTTTAGAATGCTCCTTATAACACATTGTTCTAAAAACTGTATTTCCCTGCTGTTTGAAGTGCATACTTCTAGGAATTTTGTTCATGTGTCAATACTACTCCTGGTGGTTCAGGCTTGAAGGAGGACTTTGTACTGCAAATCAGGAGGATGGCACCCGGAGTGGGTGGGTGTATGTGGAGTGGGGTTGTGTTCCCTCCTGCCCCCTGGGTACTTTGCATTTGTTGCAGGCTGCAGAGTACTTTGCCCTTGTTTGACCCATGACTTTCTTTTTTCTAAATTGGCAAGTAGGAAACACTGTTAAATTCTGAAAGAAAACAGAAAGTAATCCCAAACTCACTGAATGGTTTTAAAAAACTGACTGAAGACTTAATACCCGTTTTTATCCTTTTTCATTGCAAACAGAAAAGATAACAGATAACTGAATGCAGATTAAATAACCTTTGTGAAGCTTAGAGTTCAGAAGCAAGATAAAAAATGTTTATGCTGTTTCTTTGTCCTCAGTGTTGAAACTGTAAGTGGTTGCTTAGTGTGAAATGGATAGTACGCCCTTGCTTTAAATCTAACCACTTGAATTTGTGCATGCAGTTCAGGTACCCAGGTACCCACATTGTCCTTCTGCCCTGCAGATTCTGTAGTTTGGATTGCCCAGTAGCAGCAACTGCTCTGTGAGAAACATCTTTGCACAGTGTAAAGGGATTGCTTATCTGAAGGTATGGTTCCGTGGGTAAGCTCTTGCAAAGCTAAGCTCCAAATTTGCATCATCAGCAGCTTCCTCCTGATCTAACTTCAGTTTATATGAAAGCTTACCTATCTCTCACTGAAGGGTAAATTGCTGGCTTGTGCTCACTGAAGGGTAAAAGTGAACACATTTGTACAGCAGAGCAGCTAACAAGACATGAATTAACATGCTGGTTTATCTTGCAGTAATTTGTTCTGCAGCCATAACCTGATGATGCACAAGGCAGTGAAGCCAAGAGTGCTTCAACATGCGCTTTCATCCATGATGGCGTTGTTTCTGTCTCTGTTGTTTCTGACAACGCTGCCCCTGAGCTGTCAGTGGACTGATAAGAGGTGTAAATGGTAGTTTTTCTGTTGGTCAGAAGAATAATGGTGCTCAAACTCTCCTTAAATTGCCTTTGGAGCTCTGTTTCCAGAATACATAAATTTACATAAAAATAAATGGCAACATAAATTTAAAAACTCGTTTGTCTTTTTGATATCTTTTGTAAGTAGGTGCTTTGGGAAATGGTCTAATGTCTAGTCTCATGTTGTAATCTCTTGAATTACAAAAGTGGTGTATATTTTCATGTTGTGTGGGTGGTTTTGTTTTGTTTTGTGGAGGTTTGTTTTGCTTGGCTTTTTTTCCTCCGGTGGGCATGACCATTCAGATACTCTGCTGTCTGCAGTAAGATAACCTTGAAATGTGCCGGGACCCAAAGTGGCTCTGTTTCCTTATTTTTCCAGAAGGCTCAGTGCTTTTGGCCTTTGTTGGCAGTTTGTCTCTGATGTAATGTTGTGTTTTGTGATTTAATTAGATTTTGAGTTCCCTATCTTGACTTTTCACTACGTTTATCTTCAAAGTCCTCTTTCTCTAGGTCCAGGTTGGATTTGTAAAAGTGAAAAGGAAATAGAGGTTTTGGTGTTTGGGTTTCTCTCTTGGGTGATTTTAAAATACCTCTAATGAAAAAAAATTACTTCTAAATAAAAAAGTATCAAAGTCTGATAACTTTCATCTTACATAATCCCAAAACACAGTATCAAACTTTTTACAGTACCAGTGATGCTGTCAGTTTAGTAGAAAATACCCTGATAGCTTACTGCAGCCTAGGCTGGTGTCTGTTGTGTTGGCAAGCACACAGGGCTTGCATGGAAATTTGAAGTGCCCTACAAAGAATTCAAGTAGAAAATGCTCACTCATCTCTCTTTAGAGCTTCTGTGCAGAGATTTTGAGTTCCAGACAAAATTAGTAAAAATTTCAGCACTTAATTGTAGCAATTCATGTGCTTCTCTCCTGAATCCTCAAAAATGCAGCCTGTGTGAATTGTTCTATTTAACACTTTCCCATCTGGTGACAGCTCTAGTTATGTTGTCCTGACATGCATGTTACCAACAAATTAGGTATTTATAGGACATGCTGTTTTGCAACCTACTCCTAAGTCTGACATTTCAGAAAACCCGTGTGGCCATTGCAGAGAGCTTGCTGGTTGCCTGACCAGAAATTAATTTTGCTATTTGTCAGCAAATTTCTATCAGAATAAGCTATTTTTAAACTGTTTGTTGCCAACATGACCTCAAAATTAGAACATGTAGGAAAATGGGTTTGGTTTTTGTGAAAAGGAAATACTTCGGGCAAAATGCCACTTCAGCTTCTCATACAAAATGCAGTTGAGGAACTCTTATTCTTATCCTCCCCTGGGGACTGAGATTCCTGGTCAGAAAAAACGTCTGATAAGGCGCCAGTCTCATGGACAACAGTAATGCCCCGGAGGGAGAAGTCCAACAGAATGCTCGCATAAGCAAATGTTATGATAAGGCAATTAGACTGCGGTTTTTTACAAGTGGTACAGTGCTTGTGTGCTGTCCTCAGTCCTTGCTTTGCTATTCACTGAAGTTTTTGAGATTCAGAGCTACCTTGAGATCTTCAAAAATCACACATGAGCCTTACTGCATCTAATTGTATCTGCTATAGAGTGTTGGCCCTTTTGGCAGAGTGGAGTATCTGTGCCCATTTGTCCCTCGCTGGAGTGCAAGGTCAGGCGGCTGGGCTGTAAGCCTTGTGCTGACCAGATTCCTGCACTTTTCACTGAAGCAGCTGGAGCAGTGGTTTTGCTCATCGTGCTGTGGCACTGCCAGTCTGCAGCAGGGATAAGAGTGGGTGTCTGTCCTTATGAGCTGAGGTGATATGTAGAGATTCGCTGCAGTGTGTCTCACCTGCCCAAGGTGATTGCATGGCCTCCCTTGAAATTCTGATTCCTTTAGACTGATGCACAGAGTAATTTGTCTGCAGTTTGTAAAACAAAATACATAACTAATATTGCTGTGATGCCTCTCTAGGCCTTGATGGAGAATAGAAGCTTTGCAGCTCCTCTTAAAACTTCGAGAATTGCCTTTGCACATGCAGAGATTTTAAAATGTCTTATAGCTTGTAAAATAAACAGTGTTTATAGAAAAGTGTTGTGGCTTAAACCCCAGATGGCAACTAAACCCCATCCAGCCGCTTGCTCACTCTTCCTGGTGGGATGAGCAAGAGAATCAGAAGAGCAAAAGTGAAAACTTCATGGGTTGAGATAAAGACATTTTAATAGGTAAAACAAAAGCCACGCAGGCAAGCAAAGTAAGAAATTAATGTACTGCTTCCCACGGGCAGGCAGGTGTTTGGCCATCCCCAGGAGAGCAGGGCTCCATCACACATCACAAACACCATCATGTACCCCCTTCTTTCCTTCCTTCTTTCCCCAGCTTTATGTACTGAACATGGTGCCATACCCTGTGGGATAGGCCTGTGATCAGTTGGGCTCAGCTCTCCCAGCTGTGTCCCCTCACAATGTTTTTCACCCCACAGCCAACTCAATGGTAGGGTGGAGTGAGAAGCAGAAAAAACCTTGACTTAGTGTAAACACTCCTTAGCAACAACTAAACCAATGTGTTATCCAATGTGTTATCCAAAACACAGCACTGTACTAGCTACTGGGAAGAAAATTAACTCTGTCCCAGCGGAAAGCAGAACAGACCTGCTTCAGCCTATTGAGTGGTAAGAAATGTGCATGTTTTTTATTTTGCACATACGTTCTAATCTCTAAATCTGCTCAAATTAATTCGAGAAAATATTTTACGTTCCTAGTTACGACAAGCATTTGTAGCTATGAAGGAATGAAGTTACACTTCTTTATATCTGGATAATTGTGATTAAGAGTCCTTCAGCAACTTCCCATCCCTGCGCTTACACGGTTTCTTAGACCTCATGGCTGTTGTGGGTGCATGCTAGGGACGGTTGCCTGATGCCTTTGCCGTGCATCCCACCCCTTCACTTAATGTGCATTTGGATTTGGTTTGCTCGGAGTGTCACACCTTGTTGCTTTCAAATGCTCATCAAGCAACTTTGAGCACAGTGTTTGCTGTAAAAGTGGTTTTTGGTGTAACTGTTTTCTAGTGTAGAAATACTTCAGGAATTATCCCGTATGCTGAAATAATGTTCCAGAATGCTGCAAGACCCAGGAACAATGGAATTCAAATGCCACTGAACTTGTGTGTGTGACTATCGTGCTTATTTGCACTTAAACAATTAACATCACCACACTTTAATTACCCAGTCCTAGTGATATAGTGGTGTTTTCTTTATCCATGTGTGTATCTTTGAATTATTACTTATCTTTCAATATTTCTTTTAATGGATTGTGGAAAGATGGAAGATTCTACAGAAATTAGCCAGCATCACGCCCCTAAGATACAGTGGGAACTGACTTGTTTAATTATCTGATGCTTGAGGAAGAAAGTAACAGTCGCTGAAGGAAGTTTTCAGGAATCAGTAACAAAGCTCACATCTTTTTGTTATTTGGAATGGCTAAAGTGTGCCATGAGGTACAAACCAATTTAGTATTTGTAATTAGTGGTGGGCAGTGATTTTCTATAATACTTTTAATTTCTGACTTTTGTTCAGCTTCGAAATAGTTGCATTTTGACTTTAAACATCTTAAATGTCAGATATCACAAACATGAATGTGCTGATTTTTCTCACTCATGTCAAATAGTTTTGTCTGGAAGATACTGGTTCTTTTCAATGTTTAAAATGGTGTTCCAACTGCTTTTAAGGCAGCTTTCATTCAAAGGCCAGATATTGACACCCTCAAATATCTATATTCTCTAGTTTATTCAATCTAATGAGAAAAAAGCATATATAATCCAATTAGATTTTGTTGCCTTGCATTCTACAGCATCTTTTTTTTCAGTCAGAACAAGATATCATGGTTATGAGAAGGCTTCTTTTACAGGAAAGACGACCAAATCTCAAGAAGCCTTTTAGTATGTCTTCAGTATTCCCCACTTTGTATCCTATATGATTTTACTTCTTTAGGTGAATATCGAGTCTTTTTATTAATAGTAATTTCTCTGATAGCTTCTTGGCTAACTGTAGTTTGAGTCTAGTAAAGGTGAGCATGTCTAAAGTATAGATTGGATTGTATATAGAAATTGATACATAAAGGCATAGTGTATACAAAGTTTCGAATTCTAGGCTTCAGAAGGGTATTTGCAGCACTGTCTTCTCCTTTTGAAGAAGTGCATTTCTCATTAAACATAAGAATTCTACCAGTAGATTAAGCAACGGCTGGACTGTTCCCCTCAGTAAAAGCATGAATCTGTCTCTTGAACTTAATGAACAGCACAAGCACCTGATTTTAGGAGCAGTTTTAGAGCTATGAATCCTGCCTCGCATGAGTGCCTTGGAAGCTTTTGCTATTGGTGTCCTGCTTGGTTGATTTGGGTAGGCGTTTAAATTTGGGGAGGCCGGATTTCATGTGCATCACTCTTCAGAGCTTCCCTGTCAGCTATTTTAGGTAACCTTATGCTCCCAGTAATAGTTATTCCTGGGTCTAATGCTTCAGTTGCTGTGGAAAGATGTTAAACAAGTAATGTGGATTTGTGTTTTCCATTTTGAAGTGAATATCCATCTTTCTCTGAATCTGTGCCCAAATTATTTTCCTTTCACAGGCCCTTCCATTCATCTTTGCAAAAGCTCAGGTTTTCAACAGGGTCATTTGTCATGATAGTGGTTGACCCAAAGTGGCTAAATGTGTGTTTGGTGCCTATTGGCAGAATTCTTTTTTTTCTTCTTCTAGGACGTGAAAATCTGAGAAATGAACAAATTACGGCAAAGCTTTAGGAGAAAGAAAGATGTCTATGTCCCAGAGGCCAGCAGGCCTCATCAGTGGCAGACTGATGAAGAAGGCGTTCGTACTGGCAAGTGTAGCTTTCCTGTTAAGGTAAGAGTTTCTTCCTTTCTTTTGGATATCCTTGAGGTACTCTTACCATGAATTATTATTTGGGGTTTTTTTTGGCAAGCATAAGCCAGAGACATGCTTCATTACACACTGACCTATTTTCTCATTGCAAGGGATGTGGCTTTTTTCTTAAAAGCAGATGACTCATGTAACAAATGCCTTGGAAAATCAATCTGAGGTATCCTACATTATTATCTAGTTGAAATAAATCATGTAGCTAGGTAGAGGATTAATACAATGTTTGTCTTCATTTTTCTGGTGGATCAGAAATGATAGACCTCTTGGATTGCATGGAAAGGTACTCAGTTCTCTGTTAAAAGTGTAATTGTGGTTACAGTTTGATTTGTAAGGTAAGTGGTGGGCTGTGCTTGGAAAGCAATCCTTCTTCCCTCTCAATAATTGAACGTATTTTCAAGTAACACCTGGGACTTCAACCAGTGCATGAGCAGAAGCACTTGCTAACTTGTGAGAATACCTCTGTGCTACAATTTTATGTATTTTACAGGCTATTAACGCATATGAAACTGAAATCACCTTTTAAAATTCTGATAACTCATTCCAGATTATCAGAGTGTTATAAATAGGTATTTTCTTTTTTGTCCAATTCTCCTTCCTCTTTATTTAAGAAACAGTACTTTAATATTTTAGAATAGTATTTGATATTAATACTTAATAAATACCAGAATAAAAATAAATACAAAATTTAGCATGGCTTGTTGCATATGCTCCCCTTTCTTCCTCAAGGTACACTAATAGTAGATCTGCAATAGATTAGAAGCAGATGATGCTTGGGGAAAGCTAATGGGTTAAATATCTATGCACAAGGAACAAAGTCTATGGTTCTGACACTTAAGGACCTTTCATTAGTTTTTCTCTGTATTATCCTTAAAGTAACTCTATCTGATAGTTAAATTTGTGATGTTGCTAGGTGGAATTCTATAAACTGACTGTTTCATATTTTTGTGAAGTTGTGGATTGGTGTAGATATGTGGTAAGTATGAGATAACTTTCACACAAGGTTAATGACCTATTTTACCCAATTAGAGTTGCTTATGTGTGCTTTAACATACACTCAGGTGTACACAACATTTCTGGTTCATGTCTGCTTGCTTATTTTTGTCTTGAGTTTCTGCTAAGAGGAAGGAACTGCAATTCAGTACTGAACAGAGATGGTGTTTTGCCAAAGCTTTGAAAGACATTGCTCTGTGAAAACTCAGACTTAGATTAAGGTTTAACACTGTCTGGGAGAGAACAGAGTTGTAAGTTTGAGGATGGTTATTTTTTCATAACTTAGGCATTACACAGATTGAAAAGCAAAGTGCTCAATTTCTAGGTATTTAGTTTTATTCAAATTTTTCAATCCTTTATTGAACACAAAGGATGTGAACCACTTCTCACTGTTAAAAGACCGACTTTTTTTAAACTCTCAGTCAGGACTTGCACTTCTAATGACAAGTGCTTCCTGTATTTAAATGAGGCATTCATCTATTCTGGGCACATGTACCCAAAGTCAAAAAAGGTTTTGGCCTATTCTGTGCTGAAAAGGCATAGAAATGGATGAATCTTTGCATCTTGTCATCATAATGGGACTTACATGCATTCATTAGTCTGCTTTTTATTGGAATACACTCAATTAATTTAATTTGTTCTTTGGGAAAAAGTGCTTTTAAGGTAAATGTAAGGTGCATTTCTTGATTTGGTCAGAATGGTAGACTATTAATATTTAAAGAACTTGCAATTAGGTGAAAACTTAAAATCAGAATGATTTGATATTAAGAGGTGCTTTATCTTATTTGATTAGAATTTATTGTCCAAAATACTGTGCCTTGATATGGACAAAGTGGAAATTTCTGTAAGGCTTGAGATGCAAGAGTGGGTGTTAACTGGTGTGTAATAGATAGAGACAGGAAGTATGCCATTGTTAGGGAACAAGATAAACCAGATGTAGAGTCATCGCTTTAGTGGGTGGTACTGTATTTTGTTCACAGAAAGAACAGAACTTTGTGCTATTGAAGGAGAGTATCCTGTTACACCTGTCTTGGGTATTTTTTGGGAATTCATACATTCCAGGAAAAGTGTGCAGTCTCCTGTGTCCTTAAATATCTGATGGGGTGACTTTTCTTCCTAATGCTCCTCAGTGGAGCAGGACAAAGTGAGATATTTTGGGAAGAATGGTTAATGAATAGGAATTTGTTCAATCTGAAAGATAGTGAATATACCTGAATTTTCTTTAGGTTTGGCAGTGGGAATTCCAAAGTGATCCATTTTCTGTAGTATAGCTGCTCAACCGCCCTTTAATATGTTGGGGGGGTGGGTGCAGGATTAGCCTCTTCTTACTTATTATGATCTGCATTGCCTGCTCTCTAAAAATCATCATCTGTAATTCTTTGGAGCTCAAAGCATAACTGAGTAGCAAGATCAGAATCTGACTTTTCCAGAGGGGGAAGACCTGAGAATTCTTAATAGAGGTTGCTGCAGCTGTCTGTAGGATTTTCTGTTTGAAAGTAAAATACTTGAGACTAGTGTAGTAGCAGCCAAGTTGTGGGGTTTGTTTCTTCTAATACTTGCTATTTTATCTGGGTCAGACTCTAATAATGTTTTTTTTTAGATAGAGGAGACTAGTGCAAACACGTGAGGGAATGTTTGCTCTTGGTTTCTCTTGTAAAAAAAATCTCTTAAATTGGTTTGGTTTTTACATTTTTGCCTTTGGGCATTTATATTTTGCCCAGAGCTTGGGTATTTGTAGAGGGCTACCACAAATTTATCCTTTTTTAGACATTACAGAGCATGTGGAAGCACTTTGAAAGTCATGTTGCAAACAGGGTTTCGTCCTGCCTTCAGGCTTCACTCTGTTAGTGTTGGACAGGGACTCCCGTAACTTCTCATTCATTGTGCTTGGAGGATGCTGGACTGCAAACATATTAAATGTGACTGAAAGGTTTTCTATGTTGGCATGTTTCTTGAAGCTCTTCCTGTGCTATGTCCACAGCTGAGCCTTATTGTTAAAGTCCTGAAGTGTTCAGTTGGATTTTGAGCAAATCTGATACATCTATGGATTGTCTTCCCTTTGGGAGAGAACATGGTCTATATTGGCAAAATTCCTGTTACGTTCCTTTATGTTGCTTTAAAATTCAGGGAAGTAGATTCAATCCACAGTTGGTTCCCTCCCCAGTGCTGCACTCCTGAATTTGGAGGTGGTGATAATCATGGATGAATGCTGTTCCTTTTAATCAGTAGCACTCTTTTTTGTTTTGTTTAGCAGTCTGTGTTTTTCTGCTAGTTGGTAAGGCTGTGTTGCATGTAGCCAGCTATTGATCATATTTTCTCAGTCATCTTGGTGTGCATAGATGTAATTACAGATGGTTCTTCTCTTAGTTGGAAATCTAACCCCACTTGAGGTGGTAACCTGACTCTCAAAGATAGAGCCGTACAAAGGCTACTGACTTTCCTATAGTGCTCTTCTGTGTAAATTGCTTTGAATCCACTAAAGCTAGATTGAAAGAAGAGCCAAACAGAGACAGGTCCTGTCTGTCAGCAAGGTATGAAAAGGATGTTAAACTTGTGTTTAGAAAAATGACTTGCAGGCTTTTGCTATTCCATTGGGAACTTAAATGATGTTGCTCTCCTAACTTTGGTGGTGTGGAGGCATAATACCTTGCAGCTTTTACAGATGTTGAACAAGAGTTGTCCCATTATTAAATATGGCACTGGTACATCTGCTGCAATGTCTGTGCAGAAGTCTGCTTTCAGGGACAAATTCTTTTCCACTGTCCTAACAAACTGAAAAGTAAACACTTGGTTTCAGTAGTGAATCCTTCCTCTGAGAGAAAAACTGCCAGATACATGCAATATATAGGGGTCTTAGATGAAGAGATTGTATTTAAAACTATTCAGAAGTTGAATATTCTAACAGACATTACAACTGTGCTTATCAGTGCTGTAATTTATTTATACACAATTTTATACATTATAATTGCAACAAATGAAGTTCATTGGCATACACATTTTCAAACTTGCTTTCTTGCACCAGATACTACCTCACTGAAAACATGCAGCTGTTCTGTGGTATAATGACTAAAATATTTGACAGTAGGGCTTCTTTTGTCTAAAAAGCCTTTTTGAGTGTCCCTCTGGGTAAGTGGTTTTCATTCATACAAATGCACTTTGGAGTAACTAGCCTGTGAAATTTATATCAGAAAAATTAGGTCATTTCCTTCTACCTAAGAGAACTAAACAAACAAAACATTTGCAAATTCTTGGTGGTTCTGACCAAAAAGATGTGTTAAACAGAATATTAACAGCTGGTTGCTACCTGTTGTTCTAGAAGATGCAACAGTTGTGTGTATCTTGGATAATTTAAGTGGTTTTGTTCTGTCACTGCCATGTTCTTGGTGGTCAGTCTCTTTTGACCTTAAGGCATCTAAGGCTCCTGTTGCATATCACCTGCAAGTTTATTTGCTAGGCTGTTAATTTTTTATTCCACCTGGAAGACTAAAGATGTCGGTGGAAAAGCTGGTGTGGAAGAGTATCAAACCACATTTCTATCTCTGGCATCCAGGGTTTGCTGCTGAGCACCTGCTGACATTGGAGTTAGCCTTTCTACTGAATTTGATTCCTGTGTTAATGTTGACAAATAACAGTTGTATGGATACAGTTGTACTTTCATACATAAAAAAACTGACTTTTCAGAACAAATACTCTTGAACTGTTTCCTGTCTAACCCTTGTTTTGATGGGAGATGTTTGAACAATGCTGTATTGCTTTGTGTTCAAGAAGAGACAGAAGGAAGGGGAACAACTGGCACAAGCCCTGTAGGGTATCCTCACTGGGACCTATGAATGTCAGTTCTCGTCCCTAGGGTCCCTGTGTTTAGGTTGTTGAGCTGTACATGGCACTGCTGAAACCACCATCAGTAGGAGCTAGGCCATTTCAGTCAGTTTGCTTTGTGCTCTCACACCACTCATGGCTGCCCACTTGTCCTGTTTAGTTTTGAAATTTGTATATTGAACTTCATTGCCTAATGTCAAATTCATAAATCTCATATTAAAAATAGCTTCTTATTTTTATTAAGTTTATTAATGCAGCTTGCATGCCATTCTGTTTCTNTTCTATTTCTCCCGGTCAGAAAGACTGGAACCAGCATAGGTGACTGTGGCTTTTATTTGACTTAAATGCACTTCTAGTTTGATATAATAGCTGTGAAAGAATTTACCAGCGTGACGCTGAAGTGCCTTTAAGTTAAGCATGTGATATTTTTCACTGGGAAAGCTTGAGGTACTTGAATAGTCTTTGGAAACTATGTTAAGTATTTTTAAGAAGTTAATGTGACAAATCTGCTGATATCTGAAATGTTGCATAGCTTTAGACATTAAACACTAGAAATCTCTACCTCTGAAGGCATGAACTGATGTTAGCAATGTACAGTAACCATTCCTATGGAATGCTGACCCTCAGCAAGCAATGGTACATTTTAAAAATCCTGCAGCATTTAACATCACAGGAAAAAGGCTGGAAGATAGCTACTTATAAAAGATGGTGGTTATAATGGAAGGTGTGAAGCTTACCTCCAATATATTCCTTTGCATTTTTGTCATGGCTAAAAGGAATGTAAGGCAATCCTTAATCTTTAAACTTTTCACCCTAGTGTCCAACCCTCAGTTTTGTTTGAATAGCCTTGCAAACAAGAAGTTTTACATGAAGCTTCTTGCTGAGTTTTAAAAACCTCCTGTCTTTGGCAAAGGTGAAATTCTTAAATAGTTTTATAAACTTCATGTTGTTTTAAAGATATGACAGTTAAAATTGTTTGGATGGCCTTGCAGAAATATTTATTTTAAATGTAATTGAGGTGTTGGAAGTCAAAAAGTTCTCAGTGGGTTATACTTTTTAATTCTGTTTTTTAAAATTAGGAGATCTCCACTGTCATACACAGAAACTGAATTTTTTGCAGGAGTTGAAGAAAAAGTACAGTATGCACCTGTGCAGTGTGTGTATAAAACTTTGCTATCAACACTTGATTTTCCTTTATTTTTTCTTTTCTTTTTTTTAAAAGAAAGTTTTAAATTTATTAAATAATGCTGAATTCCTGGAAAAATAGGAATTGCACATCAGAGCATACGGCTGAAAACCAAAGTCTGACAATACATACATGAAGCTGTGAAGGGACTAGGAGAAATAGCGTGTTTAAGCATCATCCAGGGAAATTTAGGATATGCATTAGCAATAGCAACTCAGCAAAATAACATCCCTTTCTGCAGTGAGACATGTAAACTACAAGGTAGAAGGTCTAGCCTATTGATCTCCAGTTACAGAAATGTCATAATACTTCAAGGCTGACTTCTCTGATGTAGATGTGGAAGTAGATCCTGCCCTGAAGCAAGTGCTGTCCTACATAGCCTTCTGAGTTCCCTCTCTGCCTCATTTTAGGGATTTGTAAGAAAATGAAGACTATAGCATTTGTGTATCCTGTATTGAGCTTCTCTACTTCATCTTCAATATTCCTGACTGGAAAGGTTTGTTATTCCCTCATAGTGTTGTTTCTGTTGGCAAGGATAAAGGTCGTGTGAGAAGCAGTATGTGAAATGCGCAGTGTGGCTCTTAGGTTGGTGTGATGTAAAAAACAGGGAGAGCTTCTAGTATAGACACTGCTTTAGATTCTTTTGATCCTCATTATTCAGAGACATTTAGCAGTCATAGGCTGCTACAGTTCTTGTTTCAGGGGATTTAACAGGTTGATGAGACATTTTGATTTCTGGTGACACGTGTAGCATCCTAACTAACCTATAACTTTGACTAAGCAAAATTAAACTTTGTTGATGCTTAATCATAGAGTTTCTGTTGTCTGTACTTCTGTAGCTCTGTCTGAGCAAACATTTGTTTCAAAGTGATATATTTAGAAAGCAGGAGCATGAGTGTGAGAGGAGAGAAATAAAGTATTGAACATTGGAATGTAAATCTTAAAAGTCAGTGGGAAAGTAGATCAGCTTTAAGACGTATCCAGGATTTCTGGATTTAAGCTTATGTCTACCTGCAAGACAGCATTTCACTCTGAAACTTTGGAGCTCAGGCTTTAATTCTTGAGCAATGCCAATTCTAGAAGCATATCTGTATATGCAGATGTCAAGTAGTCAGTCTTACTGTTGCAAATAATATCCTAGAACTTGAATAGAGGAAGAAAGAGGAATGTCATTGCCTCTAGGAAAAATAACAAGAAATGCTGGTGTGCTTCTCTTCATGGCAGCTCGTTTCCCAGCACAGGACACCTTGGCCAAGACTTCAAGTAAGCTCATTTCCTGTGTCCATCCAGTTTCAAATGTAATCCAAAGAACCTAATCTGTTACTGCAAATAAAACAGTGCATGTGAACATCTGCTGATACAGGGGGAACTTCAGTTATTTGTGTAGCTGAGTCTGTTTCAAAGAGAGACTGTAAAAGCATATTACCAGACTTGAACAAACAGAACTGGCTTGCGTGAGTTGTCCTGGTTGAAGGAGCTCTGGTGAAGGATCTTCTTTTTGCCAGCTGTTATTGTTGAATTTGGAAATTTTGACAACTGAGTCAGCCAAGTATTTGTGAGAGAAATGAAAACAAAGATCAGGGCAGTATTGCTTGTACTAGGACACAGACGGTGTTTTACTTCTAACCTGATAAATCAGCCCTTGATGTTTTAGTAGGAGCAATCTCAATAGCCTGCATTTGGGAGAAGACAGTAGGAAAACTTCACCAGAAACACTTGATATGGTAACTCAAGTTGTTGGTTTTCAGATGAAGTCAGAAAAAGTTTAAAATGTTGAAAAAGAATAAAATTTCTCAAGCACTTTTCAAATTCTAAGGATTCTTTGCTGCATGCCAGTTTAACTTGTTCCTGTGTCGATTGCTTTATGTCTGGCTTGAGATTGATACCAAACACTACCCTCAGTGAAAGAACATAAAAAGCAATGATGAAGAGGGAAAGTTTTTTGGTTTTGGTTTTATTTGCTGTACCATAATCTTATATTCTTTTTGCTTAAAAATGTTGATATAACCAGTGCTTCTACTTAGTTTATAATGTTTATATTAAGGACTTTTCTCCAACAGCCTCTGAAAGTATTTTATTTGGATTAGAGCTTTTATGTTATGTTACTCTGTATGTGGACTCTGCCGACACGGATTTTAGCTTTCTGTAAAAGCACTGGTGGTTAATTTCTGGTATAACGATTAAATCTCTTACAGAACATCTTATGTCCAAGAATTGCTGATGTCATGACTATCATTCACTGGTTGCTATGGAAATTAAGTAGGAGTGCATTCAATATTAATACTGCATTCCTGCTATGTGCATTTTCTTGATGGAAAAGTACCCACTTTCTCCAGGAATGCTAGCTGCAACAATCCCTGTGACAAGAAATGCTCTTTGCAAATATGTCAAGGATACTCCTTTCCTTACTGTTCTCAAAGTCATCATCCACCACAGTATGGCTTAGGCAGTTCACATGAACTTTTGTGAACCTAGCCTTTGTGTGTCCCAGTCCTTGAGTGTGTTTGTGGTAATGTGCTGTTGTGGATTTGCATGAGATTTTACTTACATAGGACAGTTGCTGCCCAGGTGCTTCAACAGTATATTTCTTCTCCTTTAGTTTGAAAGGGAAGTTCCTTTCAAAGATCCTGAAAGGTTGTATATAGAAGTGTGGGATTTGTATATCTGCTTTTTAAAGTGGTTTTCATGTAATCTCTTTTTGGCGATGTAACAACAGAGTTTAATAATAGTTTATTTTTCTTAAGTCCTGAGTTCTGGTGTTTAACTTTCATTTCAGACTCTAACTAGTAGCTGCATTTTCTTTATTAAATCTTGAAATGTCACTCATAAAATGCTGCTGCACTAGTAAGTTGAGCCAATATTTCAAATTTAAGGCTAAGTTGAGATAGATTTACAATTTAGCACTTCTATTTACAATATAAACACTAGAAGAGGTCTCAGTCTTTGACAGAGTTTTTTGCCGATTTCCTTGAGGAAATATTTTTGTCTTTGATTACAATCCATTAAAAGCCAGATAAATATTGTAGCACAATTAAATACAGGAGCCATGTATATCTACTCTCAGACTGATAAAAGAGTCTTGAAGACTTGGAAGGGCACCTGCTGCTTAAGGGGCGTTTGGCTATAAAAAGAAGAGGACCACACTGTTCTGGTTATAGAATTTATTTTTACAAGAAAGAAAAGTATATTGGCACATATAAGGAATTAACATACCACTACTCCATCCCAGAAAAAGAAAAAACCAAAGCAAGAAGAATTTTGAAATTGCCTGTAAAATGTTCAACGCCAGTGCTAATGATGAGCTTTTGGCTTCTGCAAAACTGGTGCAATGGCATGAACAGGTTTTTTTGTTGCTTTATGAAGGGCTAGAAGTGTAACATGTAAATGCAAAAAAAGTATCTTTTGTCCTCTGTATCATAAAGAAGTATTGTCTGACAGTGTAATTTATTTTATAATTCAGAATTGATTGATGTTCAGTGAGGTCTGTGGATTGTACCCTTTTGGTATGGATAGATGCACTTGATACGTGTAATAATGTCTCCATTCACAGGAGTGGAAGCAGTATTGAAAACTGCAGCTAAACTTTCTGTCCCCAGCAGCAGTGGCATGACTGATTGCTGAAAGTTTGGAGCATGGGACTTGAATAGAGGTTTGGCTACACAGGGGAGAATGGTTGTCTGTTTTGCAGTGTGACATGAGGTAATATTTACCCTGCTCTGTTTCTCCCTTTTCCAAGCAAAAGGCAAGTTGCCAAGTACAGGGACTGAATAGTTTGAATCTTCAGTTGGAAACATTTTGGCTACACTGAAGTAAATGAGATGCGCAGATCGGTCAGGAAATCTTAAAGTTGCCCTCGATATGGATGATACAAATGGTCATGTAAACTAGATGGTTCATTCCTTATGCATATTTTTTTTTCTGTCCAGTGTAAACCTCAGGCTTGTTCCTGTCTATATCACCCTCTTCTTAAACAGAAGTTACTAAACCTAAAACTTTCTCATGACAAATATGTACAACAGAATTTCTGCATCTCTGGAACTTCTCCCAGAGAAGTCATGGCACAACTGAGTAGTCATTGATGTACATATGTACTTTCAGGCACATAGTAATTGCATCTTTAGTTGTTACTGTTTGTGTATTTTTAGGATTAAAATGTTCCACTTCATGTTCTGGAGAAATGAAGACCTTGTGCAAGTGTTCGGCAAGCTCAACTGAGGGAGTACAGTTGCTGTTTTGGCAGTTCCAGCACTCAATTATAAGGCTTCAGCCTCACAGAGCTCATTTTGAAAAAGCTCCAAAGAGTCAGATCTCTTTTATTTATCTTCTAGTTTCAGTGCAATTTATTTTTCAAGCTGTTCTCCAGCTGTGAGGGCTGATTTAAATGAAATTCTTCCAGAATTGTTCCATCCACATTTAACTCTGTTTAAAAAAATGCCACATAGGGAGATTTAATGCTAAAGCTCTCTGTCACTTAAGATATTTTAAATCTTTCAGCAGTTTAATGATATATAGAGCCTCCTCTTCTGGAGCATCTTGCCTTGCATGAAAAAACCTCAACTTTCCAATTTTTATTAAATCTTTCACACTATCTTGATTTTCTCCTTGTAGTTGAACTTCTTAATCTGAGGGTGCTTCAATAAGGTGCTGTGAGTGTAATGGTTTTTGTCCATCTTGCTAAATCTAGTATCCTAATTAATGAAAGAAAATCTAAGAGACTTCAAATAACTCATGTCAGAACAGTCTGTTATAGAGTGCAACTTCTTAATAGGTTATTAAACTTGTGCTTACTACTGCATTAAGTGGCACAGGCATTGATTTTGATATTTTGAAACCACTTATTCACTCTCTAGCTAGCCTAGAATCTAAATGCTGAATTGCATGCAACTCTTAAAATGGCAAGTAAATTGGGGAAAGTTTCTTTCACCTATAGCTCTTATTACAAAACTTCAGAAAGGTTTTGATAGTTTCTGTGATTTTCTTCAAGAGTTAATTATTTGAATAAGGATATTAATTTTTCTGAGGAAGCACTGCCTTTCACTATCAAAAAGAGCTATTATTGGAAAAGGCAGGGAAATTGGAAAAATTAAAGCTAAAAGTTTGAGTGTAAAATTAAACTATCCATGGTACCCTGAACACTACACTCTTGATGTACTTCTTGCAATTGGTTTCTCTATAGACTAATATTATTCTGGCTGTAAATTTAAAAGCTTTGAAGCTTGACATTTCTATTCACTCTTGTGTTGCTAGGGGTTTTTTTTAAGTAGTGCTTGGTAAGATGAATATGTGGAAAACAGATTTTTTTTTTAAACCACTCTTTGTAAGAATGATTAATGTCTCAGTGTCCACATAACAGCCTGTTGTTGTAATGAAGATAAACAGTTTTGGTTTACAATTTTAAAAAAGGGGATGGTGGACAAATTTCTCATTTGGACATCAACATTCAAAAATACTTGGTCATGTTACTGTACAGTGTAATTTGGTTTTCTGTACTAAATGTATTTATCATTATTCAAAAATAGTTTATTCACCATCATCTCTATATTGATGTAAGGTTTTCATGCTATACTAGTAAAAAAATGACTAAAGCTCATGATGAATAAGCAGGAAAACAGATTTCAGTACTTTTCGATTACGTCTTTTCCCCTGAGTAAGGAAAGTCTGTCTTTCTCTCCAAATTTCTAGTTGTATTATGCTTTTCTACTGATGCTGGTGCCCCCTATATATATATACACAGTCAAACCTCCAAATGCAGATTCAAAAGACAGCTGGCAAAGTGCTGGTGGTGCCTATAACATCAGCTGCACTGAGATGAATTCAGAGCTTGGATTCATCAAAAGCCAGGGAGTTTAAGGAGCTGCTATTAAGCTTTTCTCCCCATACTCTTTCCTGCAGTACTTGGGACACGTTGAAGTGGATGAATCCAGAGGAATGCATATCTGTGAAGATGCTGTGAAGAGGCTGAAATCTGTATGTATATTTGTTTAATGGAAGCATTGGCTTTGGGGCTGTGAGAGTTACTGGAAAAGGTCTGTTTGGAGCAGTGCTCCAGCTAAAGATTGAACTTCTGACCTATGTTAGGAGAACAGTTGGCTGGTTTGAGAGCACTGCTGCTCTTGGGGGGACGTGCTGATCTGATGATGAGAGGGAGAGTTACAACTGTTCTTTCTTACTTGCAGAAACTATTTGCAAAACAAATGTGTAAAAATTCTCTGTGACCTTTCAGGCTAAGTTGGTACCCACATGGGACTTCAGTCATTGTTTTTTAACAGATTTTCCCTCTCTCTCTTTTCTTCTCCCCCTCTCTCTCTTTCCCTCTGTTGCCTGCCACTTTAATAGTGACTTAATTCACCATTATTATACAAAATATTACTTGTTTTAGGATGCTTTTTTTCTAATGCACTGCAACATTGTAGTCATGCATGAAATAATCTGGCTTGCATCTGCTCAAAGTGGCCTGAAGGCTGCCTAATTCTGATATGTCATGAAGTGGGCTGCTCTTAGTTTGGCCTCTGTGAACGTTTGCTCTTGTAAATGGCACTCGTTCAAAGCTCTTTGTATTTCTGTGGCTCATTTGAAGAGGTCTTGTCATCTCTTTCCTGCAGTAATAGTACCACAAAATCCTGCGGAAACAGCAAACTCCAGAAAGGCAGTGGTCAGTCTGTCAAGGAACCGAGGCTTTAACATCATTGAAAAGAACAGGAGAAAGGACATGAAAAATTTGAGTTTTGAATAGAGATATAGAAGAGATAGAGATCCTTGTCATCACTTCTGTGTTTTATCTGTATACATTCTTCAGTATGCATTCAGTGGAAGAAACCCATATATCCTTGCAGCTCAGCAAAATCCGTCAAACAAATCCATCAGACCCTTCTACTGCACTTTTACACTAAAATATGTGCCACTGGACATCCCTTTTCTTTCCTCACCAAGTCTGAGAGCTCAAATGGCTTCCATCTAAAGCTGTTTTTTCCTTCTTCCTAGCATACAGCAGTGGATTATAAGTTACCTTTTCTGCCTTCTGTTTTGCTGTAAGGTTTGTGAATTGGTTTAGTGCTCTGATAAAAATCAAGTCTTTTCATTCTTTTCTTTCTCAGCTAATGTATAGTAACCTGTTAAAACCGCATCCCATCTGTTCCCATTCAGCCCACAGTGATTAGTGATTGATTTTTATTAAAAAGGGCCACACCAAATATAAATGAGTTTCTTTTTTCTGTGGATTTAGTTTACGTACCTAAAAGCGCAAGTACTGACCGCATAATCAATTGCATCCGTTTTTGTCTCTTCCTGAGTTTTATTCTCTCAGAATACTTTCTGTTAGCACACCAACTAGCACTGCAGTATCTTCTTTGTGCAGCTTCTTTCATTCTCTTCCCTGGGGAGCTATGCTGTGAAGTAGCTGTTCTCTAGTTTATAATCTTAAAAGTCCATGAGCCAGCTAAGTGTAGCTAAGCTTGCAATTAATGAGACATAGTAAAAGCATAGCACCCAGTTTCTTCTGGAATCTGGATTTCTAGGATTGTGATTCCTGATCACATGAATTACTGATTCAAATATCAGACTCGGATATATAACTTTTACAGTTAGTCAGCATTTTCTGAAAGTAAGTAATTAAATTTCCCTATTCCATGTTACGTCATGATTCCAAATTGTGGATGGTGTGAATTTACCTATTCTCTTAAATTAGCATTTTTCTTCAGATGATTTCGAATTCTTTTGCTGTTTGATGTCTATATGTACATCAGATACAAGTGTGCATCTCTTACAATTGCTATTTGTCTCCTTTGTCAGTGTTGGAAGTTGAGAGGTAAAGGTGAAATTCTCTTTGGGCCCCAAGAGGAAGATTCAGATTACTGAAATTACTTTGTGTGCTTTAGTTGCTAGACTCTATCAGATCCAAGGTTCATTTGGAGCTGCTCACTGCAATTCAAGCCCTGCCCCTCACCCCCAGCATGTAGGTTTTAAACCAGGGGCATTTCTTTAGGACATTGCCATTCTTGAAAGCTCTTTTCTGGACAAGACACTCTTAATTTAGCAGAAGCCAAACACTGGGTGATATTTCAGCATGTGAGGAATGTGATAAGAAAACAGTTTGTTCTTCTGGTAGTCCCTTGCTTTCACAGTACTTAGTTATTTTGACAGGCTTTCTCTTGATTTTGAAAGAATGACGTATTTGAGCTGCAGTGCTCAAAGAGTGCTCAAAGACTAGCTTAAGGGAAATTGGACTTCACTTTTAATGTGGTTAAATGACATTGAAGTGTATGTGGGCTATTTTAAACTTTATTCTCTGCAGGTAAGGTGTAGGTTTTATAAATCCAGCCAATAAAAATTAGAATTGTTGAAATACGTGTATCCTGTAGGTTCCAAAAATTAAGTTCTGTCTGTCTTTTCTTATTCTAATAGATATATTTTTACCTCTTAATTCTTGCTGTACAACAGTTGGCAATTCATTTGGGGAACTGAAGATTGCTCTTTTATAGGACTGACTACTGGATTTTAAAAGATTTTATGGGATTTGCTAAGAAGAGTATAGAACAGTGTTAACCTTAACTTTAGGAATAGTTTAACTACTGCTTTGCTTTTTGAAAGAAAAGATGCAAACAAATATCTCTGTCTTTTTATTGTGGGAAATAACCTTTCAGGGATTTTTTTAATTACCTGCTCCTTTAATGTGGTCTAATTGTTTTTGAGCACTGCATCTTGCAGAACTTGCAAACAATTGATGGGTGAGCATTTTATTAAGACACTGCTTAACTGACAACTGAGTACAAGAAGCCACTTCCAGCTCAAGAATCCCTCATCCACCCTGTATTCTGTTGTTACAGTTTTATAGCTCTGAAACTGCATACCAACAATACTGTGATTTTCTGTCTGGTGAAATGGCATCACAGTCTCGTTAATAGATCAGAAACCCATGTATTCAGTTATTAGTCTATTATTAACATGGGATTATATTAGCAAAAGAACTTGCATTTTTCCTTAAAAGAAGATTACAAATGTAGCTTACACTATTCCCTTAGTAGAGATACATTGCTAGCTTTGTCTACATTTAATAGCTGATAAGATTCTTGTAGATGGACATGAAGCTCTAAATGATTTCTTCAGAACCATTTCACTGAATTTAAAATATTTAGTGCCAACTGGAAAGTAACTTCAAGGGCCTTGTTAAGTGTATTTGACTCAGGTGTGGGGACATCATATAAAGACAAAAGTGTACTCTCTCATGTCATATTTTGATTTTAAATCAGTTTTAGCTTGTAGTATTGACTTCTAACTTGCCACTTTTTGTTTTAAATTATGCATTTGTTTTAATATATGTTCTTGTTTTAGCAGGTAAAGAGACATAATTTAATATTTTTAAAAATGCATTAGTTATCTCTAAACTACATTAACTTAGTGTCGTTTAAAACTCATTTTGCATGATGCCTTTTCCATTAACTTGTCTAGTTTATTTAAAAAATTAATCTTGTTTAACAAGCATTTTTCTGAGAGCAAAATTAACCATCACCTAAAAACGAGGTAGTTTCTGGTGAATCTCTTTAGCTTTTGCTGTCTTTAAAAAGCTGTTATTTAGTGTAATGCAATAGTCATTGCTCAACTTGGCAGCAGCATCCTATCCCTTCTCATTATCTACACTACATTGTGATTAATCCATTAGTTCCCCTCCTAGTGTTCAGCATATCCTGTCCAAATACATTACTGTTCCTGCCTCCAAAAATGCTTAAGCTTTTCAGCTGACTGAGCTCGGAGATGTTCTTTATACAGTGTCTGAATGGACATGAATATGTTACAGATACTTGGTAAAGCGTTCTGTGGAAGGACGTTGGGCAGAGAGGGACACACCAGCAGGGCCAGGAAATGCAAAATTGAGATTGAAACTCCCTCCTTAACTTGGTGTTTCCTGGCTTTTGTTGGCTTGCATCAGAACCGTAGCTTTGATTTAAATATACCCTTGTTTATCAATCAGTTCTCCAGACACAGCCTCAGGATATTTGTGGTAATACTTTTATTATAGTATTATCAGTGATGAGCAGGTTGGAATTGCACAGTGTAAATCTGGGGTCAGGGGCTGTTGCAGAGACACTCCCTGCCTCTTCTGCAATTCTCCACCTCCTCCTCATTGCTGCTATACCAGAGCTTTCTTTGAAGTGAAACAATTTGGAAAGACAGCAGGAGCAGCTCTGTGCTTCACGTCGGCTTCCCTCAAACACGGAGCAGCATGTGGCTGCGGTCACAGAGCACGAGGCCTGCTGAAGTGTCCTCTCATGTAGTTTACCTTCCACAGTCTGGTAACAAAATAAAGCTAGTAAACTAAACTGCATGCAGATATGCTTAAAATCGTGTGCTGGCTTTTTCTTAATGTGGATTGGGCAATCGGTATAATTGCTTTCCTGAAGAAATTTAGGAAGTTGTAGTTCAACCATTGGTATCTCTGCACTTGCCTGTCTCTGCCTCCCTGAGCTGATTTTAAAGGCTGTTCAACCTATCAATTCAGAGTTGTAGAACAAATAACTAGTATTTGTATAAATATTGCATAAAGCCTTGGAAGGCTTTAGAGAAAGAGAATGGGCTCTCATTTGTATTTTATTTTTACCCAAGGTTAAGATGAAATTCCTTGCTCTTCAGAGAAGACTGCATAAGATGTGAAGCATAAGAGTATCATGTAAGCCAGAGCAGCAAACAAACGGAATAAAATGCAGCAGTACTTACCCCTGCCTTTTATCAGCCATATATGCTTCTCCAACAGACAGAACATTAGCTTTGGGGAAAAGTGATCAATACAGAGCAAACAAGACTGCAATTCTGGAGTTAGAACTTTGCATTTCACAAGAGCCTGTACAGTATTTTACTTGTTTAACCACCATGTCTGCTGCCAAGTTTGGTTTACAATCTAACCAAAAGGGACTAAACAAAGGAGAGTGAAAATAAAGTAACCACTTTGCATGAAATTGGGGCTGAGGTTTTCTTCTTTCCACCAATTTCAGGGCAGTAGCTTGTTAGAATTGTGTGTGTGCCCTTTGATCTGCATTTTCATGGGATTATTTTCACATTTGCCTGTCGCACCTTCTCATGGATAACTCTAAAAACCCCTTCCTTTCCCTCCAAACCCTATTCTTGTGTGTGCTTGTTGGTTTGAAAACCCTGGGACATTTTAGCTACCTACAGTAATAGCGCTCGACTTGTCCCCCCTGTTCCTCCAGGAAAGGAAGTTCTTCAAAGGCTTCTTTGGAAAAGTAAGTTTAATGCCTTGTTTGTGCTTGCACTATAAGGAGTTACATCCCTGGTATAGCACTGCCATAAAATCAGGGTGTTGAGAGTTCCTTAATCCATTTCAGAATATTTGCTTCTAAAACAGACTTGGAAATATTTTGATAAAACAAAGAATGTGGTTTCAAAAGTAACCTGAAACAGAAACTTAAATATCTGTGGACTGTATGAGAAATCCAGTGTTCTGAAGTGATTTGGTTTTCTGAAAAAAAATAATGTTTTCTTTTTTAACCCTTAAACTTGTGCCAACCTACATCACCTGGGCAAATACCTACGGAACAGTTGAGGTCTGTGCCTTGTAAGTGCTTCATTCTCAGCTGCCTGGCAGCTTGAGTTGGTCCCCAAATGTTAGCGCTGGGAGAAAGCAGTGTGCCATCTCTTAAACCTTCCTTTTTTGAGTGCAGTCCTAATTCAAAGGTTTATGAAGATGAGATCAGGCATTTACCTACTATGTTTTCCTATTTTCAGCTTAATCTCCAGTTTTTATTGTGGCTCTTGTTTTCACAAGGACAATGCCTTAGATAAGAAGGGAAGCAACTCTTTGTCCTTATTAAGAATGTGCTATACGGGTGGCTGGGTGGTTTTATTCCTGCTGTCTACATTTCTACAAGGCAGAAACACCACTCTCCCTTTACCTCTCATCTGTTTCCTACCTCTGTGTTTAAAATTCCTGTAAAACATTTTAATCCAGCTTTCATATGGAGTTAATCTAAGATAATGGCTTCTGAAGTATCTTGTTAAAAAATAAAACTTCACTTAAATAGAAACTAACAGGTTTGTAATGTTCATACATGCTGAAGTATTTTGAAGCAGATTATTCTCTGGTCATGTATTGGTTTTGGCTTTACTTGGGGAGTAAGTAAGGTTTTTTCGGCTGATCCTTTTTAACCATTCATGTAGATAGTGATGCATGTCACACAGGAACATCTGTTTCTGCAATTCTGGTTTCTTCCTATGATCTGGGAAAGCACACATCCAAAGTGTAGGGATGGTGAGGGGCTAAAATACAGAAGGTGGCAGATCTGTCAGATTAATGAGAACAGTCCTGTGTGCAAATCAAGTCAAAGAGGTGGAATCTAGAAAGACTGGACTCAAAGTGCTAAATGGAAACAAACAGCCCCCCACCTCAACCTGATTAGATATGTTAGTTTTCTCTCTGCTTATTGGTACTAACTTATGTTAGGGTACATAAGAAAGCAAAGATGTAAAAGGAAGGGTATTTGTGTAGCACTTAGGTACAAATCTTTCTTTGACTTCTTAAATTATTAAATATGCCATCTTCCTTATTACATCTTGGTTGATATTTAATGAAGTCTAGTACTTCACCACAGCATTTTAGATTTCCTTTCTCTTGTATTATAATATTTTGACAAAGAAGGACCTGCTTCTACTTCAGCCTGTGAATTTCATTAATTAGCCCTGAAACCACTTAAATCCATAGTGTTTAGATATCCCCACAGCACCGGTATGGCAGTACCTTTATTACAGCTTTGGCCTACAACAGGAGCCCCCATCTCGGGAAATCTGCAGAAAAAGGGACAGCTGTTCTCTTATTAATAATTGAGAAATACTAATAACTCTAATATCTTTTGGCTGTCTCATCTATAATTTCTCCCCAAATGCCTTGCATTGGGATTAATATAATATTCTGAACCTCAGAGCTATTTAAAACACATCAGCAGCTTTCAGAAAGCCAGTCTAGACATGTTTGCTGCTTTCCCTGTCCATATTTTTCTCCTTGTAAAAGGTAGATATGATGGATTTGTCTGGAAATGTTCAAGTGGTTAGTATTGAAAATGCTTGTCTTTCAACTTTAAATAAAAATGAGATGTCTGTTGATAGCTCCAGGTTAGGCTTTTGGCGTTGTCAAATAAACTGCCTTTTTAGGCAGCTCCTTTTAAAACTAAACCTTTTCTGTTGTAATGAGTAGTAGTACAGATTTGGTAATCTTTGTCATGTTTTGCCTCCTCGCAGTGTGTGTATTTCTCATCACACAATGTTTTATATGGAGTCTGAAATGAAAAATTTTCTTTATATATATCTCAGGCTCCAGGTATATCTTAGAGCCATGTCCAAGTCCCTGGATAGAATAAAATATAATAGGCAGAAAAACTAGAAACAAAGTAGAAGTATTTTAAAAATGCATAATTGTGCAACTTCTGTTCTGGCATCATTAATACTTTGTTTTCCACCTTACAATATAGCAAGGTATCAAAGCAGCTACTTTTTCTTTGGTGGATGCCCATCTTAGGGCACTGCCAGTTTGTCAGTGAGGTCTCTGTCGTGCCCAACCTGCGGTGGACCTGCTTTGTCCTCCGGCCCCGCTGTGTGTTAGGATGAGTGCCCACCCGCCCTGCTGGAGCCATGTGAGGACTCTGAAATGAGCCCAGATAATGAATCTCGTGCTGGAGCAGATAAGTGACCTCCCCAGTAGTGCTGAACACTGAGGTTTCTATCGGTGCTGACTCAGCACTGACAAATCAGGCTCCTGGGAGTCGATGCCACACGTGGCTCTCCTCAGGCAGTGCTGTCATCTAAAAACTCTAGAATATGAAGACAAGCTACTGATCTGGATGTCTAGATGAGTCCCTTGGTAGCAGCATTTCAGACCATCCTGTTCCAGTGGATATTGGCCGCTTGCTTTAAATAGTTCTGCTTGGGGTTGCCTGTACCTCCCAGCATTTGTTACACAAGCTGCCATCCTGTGTTGGAGTTCACTTCCCATGCAGTATCTTGCAGCTGGTTTGATCTTTGTCCACTATGTGCCAATAGTGCAAATGCTCCTCTCTGCTCTGTAGTCACAGTTTACTTGGCAATATCCCACCCATAATGGAATAGTGCTTTGATTTGTATATCCAACAGAAACTGAATTGGAGGAGTATGTTCCTTTATACATCACTGGTAGGCACAGATAAGCTGAGAATTCAGTAAATGTAAAAGTCATTCATTGTCCATCAGTAGTAGCAGTGGGTTTGGGTATAGACTGTAAGGATAAGCCCTTTCAAACCACTGCATCCGCCATAAATATAGAAGAAGGAATTGGGAGATGAAAGTGAGTTTTCTTTTTCTCTTAGTGTAGCAAATGCATCTTCGGTTATCTTGCATGTGGAACCTAATGTTTCAGTGGGAAAAGAGGGCTTAGAAAGCTCTTCAGCCTTTTCAAAGTTCCATGTGTTACCTATTTCTGAATCCTCATTTGGTAAAACAGCGAGTGAGGAGTAGCTCTGCTGAAGATCAGCATTGCTTTATGACGTACCCAGGTCAGTTAAACTTGGCTTGAATATAAACTTCAGGAATTGTTCACAGTTTCTGTAGGGACAAGGTTTTTATTGTCTGCTGGGGAAAGATGTGTATTTCTTAATCTGATGATGGCAGTCTAAACCAAACAGTTACCTGGAGGCATTATCTTCTCTTGATTGTTTGTGTTTGCTTGAAATAAAGATTTTTAAGACTTAGGCCTTATAAAAACCAATACTCTTTTAAAAACAGTGCAAGGAGACAGACCATTTGTTTTGGAATTAATAGGGACTTTCAGGCTGTGGAAGCTAGCTGAGCATTGAAAATACAGACTATATTTCGTGGGTATTGATCCTTACTGCCTTTTAAAACAAAATATTAGAAGTGACTTTTAGATGCTGCAATATTTTCTAACACATATGATGGTAAATTAAAGTGTATCTTCTGTTGTGAATTTCACTCTTTCCATTAGACGTTCCAGAATCTAAATGAAACATTCTCTGGGGTATCCAACAGGCTGGATGGTCATTTAGAAACTTGCTTCTGCAAGCACTTCTCTGTAGCTTGCTTTCATGCTGTGCTTATTTTCTCTCTTTTTTTCTTTAAATGCTCTTTTGTGCAAGTCAGTGCCATTCTCTGTTCTTACCAAGCTTTTTGAAAACGCTCAGGATGTCATTGCTGCTTCCGAAATCGGGACAGATAGTTCCTCCCCAAAAAACAAACAGAATTTCTGCCAGCACCTTTTTCTTCACACTTGCTGCTTTCTCTGAGAATGAAACCAATGTGATGTAATTGGAGACTTTTCACTCCAAGATATTTCTTTCTTACAGTGTTAAAATTGGTGTTGCAGACTTGGAACATGCAGGAGCTTATGCCAAAATGTATTCTTGTTCCATTACTTGCTGTAAGAATATAAAGTATATATATCTGCAATAAACTATTAAAAAATTATAAAATAGATGCAATTCTAGCTTGAAGCCACTAGCTGAAACCCTTTCATCTCTTTTTTTTTCCCTGTTGTTGCTTTCTTGCAGTGCATTCTAGTGTGTCCATTAGCAGCCACAAACTATGTAAACCCAGTGCTTCAAAATGCACGAAGAGAATATTTTAATAACTGGCTAAAGCAGGGGGACTGTGAATTAAAGTGGCATGTTAAAAGAAAAGGTATTCGTTTTCCAGTGGTAGTTTTCTGTAACAACCAGTAAAAGTACATTGGCCTATTTTCTTTTCAGTGAATTAGCTTCAGAAGAATATTGTGTTTATACTGTTTTCTGTAACTTTCCCCTGAAAAGTAAAGAGCCTGGAAAGAATCTGTAGTTTAAAAGGCTCCTGAAGCCTTCCTGCGTTTCCCACTTTTACTTAGCCTCAACTTGCGGCAGCTGAAAGTTCCCACAGTGAGGTTTTGGGTAAAAGCCAGACCACTCTCCACTGTGTCTGCCTGCTGCACACCACTGCTTTTTCACTAGGCACACCAAAGGGTTAAGGAATTCTATTTCTATACCTCCCTCCCAAGATTAGACATTTAGCTCTTAATAAATCAGTGAAACATCTTCGTGTGATTGATCTTAGCATTAAGCTTATGAGCTTAATAAGATACACAGTAACTGATGATTTCGGGGTGCTTTTAACACTGGTTTAAGGTGATACCCTGATTCTGCCATGGAACTATAGGGGCAGAGGGTAGGGCTGATGGAAATATCAGGTAAGAATTTTCCTATATTTAAACTTGTGCTGAAGAAGCTACCTGTGGTGTAACTCCTTATGAATGAGTGTCTTCTGACTCTAGTGGAATTCTTCACCCACTTGGTCAGTCTTGAATTCTTTACTGTCAGTGGATGTACACCTTATTTCTGCCTCACCTGTCCTGTGCCCTCTCCCCATCCCCACAATGTGCTGTTTCTGAAATACTGGCTTTGGCTTGGTTCTCTTAATGTTTTGCAACTTGAATTGAGCTTTGGGCACCCTACTGACCATGGACTTCATCTACACTTGATGTTATAGTTCTTGGAGAGGGGAAGTGGGAGGCAATTGGCTGTTGGCATAAAACTGTTTTGTTTTGTTTCTTTCCTTTTTTTTCTTTTTTTTTCTTTTTATTTTCTTGGAAGTCTGGGAAGAAAGCCGTCAAAGCAGTCCTGTGGGTTTCGGCGGATGGACTCAGAGTTGTAGATGAGAAAACAAAGGTTAGATTTCCCTGGGCAAAAGTTTTAAATCTCTCTATAATAATGTATGGGCTATATCCTTAAATGGACACCAATCTTTATGTTACTGCAAATGTTGGTATTTGAAAGCAAGACTTGAAGTGTGTAGTTTAGTTTAATAATTTCTTGTTTTATAATCGTATGTATCTGCTCATTTTTTTTCTCAGTTAATTCCACACTACTCTCAAAACATATTTTATAAAATGTGGCAGGTGTAGCACAAGCTTGGAATGCTTTTTTTTGCATTTATGGCAACAAGCATTTGTTTTCGTGATACATTCTGTTGATAGTGGACTTGAAGAGTCCCTGGACTTAGTTCTGCACCACTGCAAAAGGTTGCAATAGTAATGCATAGGCAAACTAATATATATATATTAATCAATATAATTTTCAGTGCATCCAGATCCTAGAATGGATCCAAATGAACAAGAGCTTTCAAAAATGCAATGAAGAGAGTAAATAAAATAGGAAGATTGTAGCTTCAGACTCAAACTAAATAGTAACTGCATATATCAAATTTAATAATCTTTAATATCTAAGATGTTGGTCTGAAGTGGAAAACTAAGGTATTTGTGGTATGATTCTAGACTGTTTTACAGTTTTTTTTATTGTGAAATTACAATTTTTTATTACGAATTAGCACATGGTGTATCACCAAGGCACCTGTGTCCAAGTAAGAGCAAATGATTCTTGGCTTTATGAAGATGTAGGCAATTAGAAATAAGAGCTTTAGGCTTACCACCACAAGTGCACTAGTATTTTAAAAGATGGCATGGCTATGAGAACACTTTTAACTCCTGTCAATCTGAAATGGTTTGTTTTATATTCATATCAATTAACACTTACTTTTGTCAACCTAAAAGATGATTTCTCCAAGCCAACACTGACAGGCGGAGGTAATTCATATCCCTCTGGAGTGCAACTGCCTGTCAAATATCTGCTTGTGGTTAGACTTCTCCAGGGCTGCTCTAGTGGTATGGTTCATCATAGCTAAAGTTGCTATCTCTCAAGAATTCAATTTCTAATACAAACATACTGATGTGAATGAATTCAGTCTATTGATTGCCTCATTTAAAAGTAATAATACATGTATTATTTTTAGAAATGTTGCTGCATATATGTATTATTTTCAAATTGAATTTTGATGAGTTGTGCAGACTCCGGAGGTAATTAAAAGTATAGGATTTAAAAAGAAAATAAACTATTGCCTCCTGGTGGTTGAATGCGTCAGTGGAGGTGCCAAGTACTAGCCACCAACCAAATGAAATCATTTGGAAAAAAATATTGAAAAACTAATTTTTAATGAGTATGGCATAATCTTAAACTGTACTATCTCCTTTTTAGAAACACTTCTCCCATCTATGGGATTAAATAGGGAGCGTTTTGTGCTACCCGTGCTGCTGGAGCTTTTCTCTTGCATCCCTGCTTAGCTGACTGGGAGATGAGTTTTTGCTCTTTGTGTGGCAGCTGCAAGACCTTTCCACACTTGCAGCCCTCTCTGCTAAGTTTCAGCGTTGTGTTTTAACCACTGTGAAGACTTTCTGGTTGCAAGACTACGAAGCTGATGTACAAAATAAATAATGTGTGCCTCCATAGTCTAGAGGAGAGGTCATAGGAATTAACTGGGTCCCTAAATTCTTAAGTGGTGCCTTGGCACACCTCTGCCAAAGATGGCTGGTGGAGAATGTCACCTCCTCTTTTGTTTCATACTGGGAACAGATTCTGAGTGGCGACTGATGCCAGATAATTACAGCCACATCAGGTTATCCCCTTTTTAGTATAACTCATTTTTGTGCAGTTACTCCTGACAATGACTTGTTCAAGTTTGGCCACATTTCCTCACGTTTCTTTTATTGTGGGGGGGATTTTTTCCCTCTAGGATCTTATAGTTGATCAGACAATAGAGAAGGTTTCTTTCTGCGCACCAGACAGGAACTTTGACCGGGCATTCTCATACATCTGCCGAGATGGCACCACGAGGCGCTGGATCTGCCACTGCTTTATGGCTGTGAAGGACACGGTAAGCTGAACGTGGTGTGTGGCCAGCTCTCCCAGCTCTTAGCTAGAAGTAGAGGGCAGAAAAATTGAGTACCTGGAATACTGCAGTATGTTTTGACTTCAGCTGAGATATTACTTAGTCCTTGAAAATTATTTTCATTCTAATTCCCTGTATCTGAATTATTTGCCATCCCTCCATGGTGCTGTCTTATGGAGAGAAACACTGCTCAGCCTGTGTGTTAAAGGAGTGCAGTCCGCCTCAGATAATCTCCAGCAGAAGGGAACTACTCTTCTAAGAGTAGACAGAAAATTTTCTCATCTGAAAATGTTTACAGCCAAAAACTGAAACAGCAATGACAGTTTTTCCAGGATAAAATCATAGTGAGTAAATACAGACTGGTTATGAATGCAGCGTCTTGTATGCGAATGTTATCTTGAATGAAAAGTCATCTGAATGTTAAGAGATGGAGCTAAACTGAATTAAATTAGCATTCTATTTGCTTCTGAGTGACAAAAACATTTGAGTAGGTTTAAAATCAGTTTCTTGCTATGTAGACTTAGGTAAGTTATTTAACTCCCTGATCTGGCCTTTCCTTCTCGCTGCTGTTTGTTGAATTCTGCCTATATTACACAAAGTGCTTGAAACCTCATGCAAAATCACTGTGTGAACTACCCAGAGCTGCATGTTCAGAGCAATGGTGCTTGATAATTCATCATTTTTCTTTAAACAATGAAGTCAGAAATTCCCAGTAAAACTTATGTTAGAGCTGGAACATTTCTGTTTTCATCTGTGAATAAGAGGTCAATTCACTTACTGATGATGATAGATGAGTTGAGCTACTGGTAGCAATAGTACCTCTGATTCAGCTGTAGCAGCTGTATCAGCTGGGTTGCTGGACTTCCTCTGAGTTGAATTTCCTTTTTACAGTTACTGGATAGTGGGTTCTTTTGACCTGGTGCTTTTCATTAGGCAATCCTAACTCTAACTTGTGCATTTGGTCAGGACCATTAAGAGGTGTGAGTAGTCAGCACTGTACTTTTAACTTTCACAGGTGCACACAAGGGTGCTCTCCCTGAGCCCTCTGTAAACTTTCTCCAAGCATAGCACTTGGAGCTTCAGGACTTACACCTTAAGACAGCTTCATGAGAGCTTCTTTGTGCACAGATATATCTGGAGGCGAGGGATCGGTGCAGGCACGTTATCGCACTGGCATCTTAGCAGCAGTTGAACTAAACAGATCATCCAACAATCTCATTCATTCCTGAGTGGCCTTCTTGAAGATGGATTGTGCATTAGTAGTTGGGAATCTTTATGTACAAGGTTTAAGGCTAAAATAAAATTAAAATCGTTTTCTGTAATGCCTTAATTAGATTTGTCTTGTAAAGGCAGGTTATCAGTTTGTGATGCTTGGAGCACATGTATGTTTCTGTTCAGTCACTGTGTGATGCAATGTTGTCTTGTACAGGGGGAAAGGTTGAGTCACGCTGTGGGCTGTGCATTTGCAGCATGCCTGGAGCGAAAGCAGAAGCGAGAGAAGGAGTGTGGAGTGACTGCCACCTTTGATGCCAGCAGAACCACATTCACTAGAGAGGGGTCATTCAGGGTCACTACAGCTACTGAACAAGCAGAGAGAGAGGAAATTATGAGACAGATGCCGGATGCTAAAGGTATGGGATGCAATTTAAACAATCATCTACAGTGAGCAGAACCAGCACTGAGGCCTCTGCGAGGATCAAAGCTTTATGTCCTTACAGCATTCCCTCTCTCGACCTTACTATGTTCAAATCATATTCCCAGACCCTTGTCGGTTCACAAGAGGAAAAATGCTCCCAAATTCACTCAGCATTTTCCCACATCTTCTAGAAAAGGTGCAAGCGGCTTCATATGTGAAAGTTGCTTCTGCTTGTTTTTTTGTCAGGCTGCTTTATGGCAGAGAACACTGTAGGTACCACACTAAAAGGCCTTATTAGAAAATTGTTTAAAAAATACAACGAGCTTGCCAGACACAAAGTAATCATTTCTGGAGTCTAATGCTTATGGTAAATGAATAGAAAACTATATGCATTTTTCTTAGAAAAGAATGTATTTTTATTTTGATTTTTAAAGCAGGTTACAGAGTGTATGTATGGAGTTATACTGCATGAGGAAAGAACAGATTAATCACAGAGTGCTTTCCAAAAAAAGTCTAGAATAACCACTCCCTCCCCATAAAACACATGGCTATTTGACTATTAATTACATTCAAAATTAGTAACTAACTGATTTGAGAGGAGATAAAGTATTCTGAAATTGAGTAAAAGTAGGACTTCTTACTGAAGTTTTACTACAAAGCCTGGAGTTCTACAGCTAACAAAAATTAAGTATTATAAACACTGTTCATAATCTGCTTCACAGTCAAGTCAGACTTTTGTTTCAGAGGATTGCACAGCAAGTTTTATGTTGCCCCTTGACTGCAAAACTTTAATCTTCGTTTTCATCATCCATCTGCTTGTTTCTATCCGTTAGTTTTAGAATGTGCTAAATGAAGCTTAAACACAAGGCCTTTGTTACTTGAGGGCATGAGTCAAAGTCTTGACTCAATGAAGGTGTGTGAAATCCTTTCCAAGAAAGACTGATTAGAAAAGTTTCACTTGAATGAGCAGCTGCAACTCATGGGTACTGAAGCTTGCAAGACAACATAATTAGTTCCTCCTACCATTCCACTCCTCAGAAATCTTTAGTCTGACTCCTCTCTTTACCAGACTTTTAGTTATGCTGCTGATGTGTCAAAAAAAGTCATTGCTTTTTCTAAAATGTTTGGAAAACAGTAAAGGTAAAATGAGAGTTCATACCAGGATAGTGAGATTTCCTTTTGTTCTTTTGTGTTGATGAGCTGTGTTTGTTGCCATTAAAGCCAATTCATTTATGAGTGAGAAAGAGTTTTCCAAGAGATGGAAAAATCCCTAGTGCAATTCTAATCATAAGTGTCATGACTTAAAAAAAGCTTAATCCTACATTTCTACCATTAGGGCTGTCTGACAGGAGCATTGTGGTGCTATGCAAAGCCATGCAAAATGAAGCAGCCGACTTTAAGTTTGAAGAGCTTCCAATGCAACTAACTCATGATTAGATGGTAACATTGCAGTTAAATTCAGTACAGAAGTGACACAGGAACACCATGCAAATGTGTCTGGTGCTAGCAAGGCAAGTCACTCAGAGGCTGGGTCTGTCTTGCCGCACTCCTGTAATGTATTTCCTGGAGGAGCTGGGAGCTGCAGCCCAACCTGTTAAGTGCTGCTGCTACCTTTGGCCTGCTAAAGCTTGTGCAGTGTGTTTGGCTGCTGCTGTTGATTCTGCAGGGATGGAAGGGTGGCTTCTAAAAGAGGGTCCTGGAGCTGTGCTCTGTTCCCTGCTGCTGCTGAGCTGTGCTGCTCTGAATACAGTTGGCAGTAATATTTTGTCCAGGGCTCTGTGTGAGGCAAAGTAAAGGTCTCAAATACAAAATGCCTTTTTCAGTCTTAACCATAAATGATTTACAAGTATTTCTAGAGCTGGGATCTCAGGAACAGCTAGAAAGAATACATATGTAAGGCCATCATTTCTAGGCTTGCCTTAGAAAGCTATGGGGCTTGGGGACATGGTGAAGACAACAAAGGTATACAGAAATTGTATACCTGAAATTTCTGCTGTGCTATTAGAAATTAATTTGCAAGAGTACTAGTTATGCAAATGCCTGCAATTTCTTTTTTCAAAACAAATGGGAGTACAGGTAGGCAGTTGAACAGTACTTTGCTTTACTTTTCTAACCTCACCCTGTTTCCTCCAGCAGTTGAAACAGAAGTGAAAACAGTAGCACCAGGTGCTGCACCAAACAATACTGCCCCCTCTTCTGGCTCACCAACCTCTCCTACTGCTGAAGTTGCTGCCTCTCTGGATAAGGAAATGAGCAACCCCCACGCAATCCCACGGCGGCACGCCCCTATAGAACAGCTTGCCAGGCAAGGGTCTTTCAGGGGCTTCCCTGCCCTTAGCCAAAAGATGTCTCCTTTTAAACGCCAGTTGTCTTTACGAATAAATGAGCTGCCTTCAACAGTGCAAAGGAAGACCGATTTCCCCATGAAAAACTCAGGTAAAACCAAATGGTTCCAGTGAAACATTGCCTTAAATTCTCTCTTCCTCCTTTCTTTCTCTGTGGCTTCAAGTAACTCCTTATTTTCTAGTAAATCCTTCTTCCTGCCTCGTGTTGATCATTTATCATGAACAAACATCACCATGTCAGAAAATTTCTGTTTTGGGAACAGGCAAGAATTTCAAATGCAGAGTTCACATGCAGAAGACAGTTCTAATCGCTATCTGAAGTACTGGTGCACAGCTTGAAGTGTTCCAGGAATGGGTGTTGGTGCATTGGTAGGTTTTGGCTCTTCCCTCTGAGTCACTGAACCAGTTCTTCCACTTACTGTCAGGGCATCCTGAGACACAAATCCCTGCAAGGCCTTAACCACTTGTCTTGGGATCATGTGATGCTCTTCTGCAGTCTGTCCTTCTGCCTGTCTGAATTCTTTTCGAGAGCAATGAAATTGCTTTTCACATTGCATTAAGAAAACCTACCTGTTCAGGTGGTACAGCAGGCTGTATCAGTATTATGTGGTACAGTTTCCACATGATGCTAGTGGGGTTTTCTAAGAGTCATCCCAACATAAACTCCTGGGGTCCTCATTACCTTGCATAATGTCCTAGAGTTCCCTTAGCTAGGTGTTATCCTTCAGGCCAGCTGTACTCTCACTTGTCAACAGAGCTGGTTTTGGGGTCCTAAGCTTTGAAGGAAAAATTACTGTGGCAAACACAGCAAAAGTACTTAGTCTGACTTCTTCCATAATCCTTGTTTAGTGACCTGTGCTTTAAGACCAGCACTGAGCCAATCAGTTTTACAGTAGTAGTGCTCTGCTCAGTAGTGATAGTCATTGAGCACACCACAACCTCAATTTTTCATGATTCAGAACGTTTCTGATGCATGTTCCCATATATGCCACTGCCAGTGCTGCTTACTGTCCCACTGCATGCACTGTATTGGAATATCCCTCAAAGAATCAATTTTTGGGCATGCCTCCCCCTGAATTTTAGATCTGGTGCATGTTGTGTGCAGACATTTTATGTTCCTTACACAGTTTTGTGCTTGATTATGCCTGCTCATGTCAGTTCTGTGCAGTGACGGACTGATGATTGGTACTTCTGGAAAACACTGCCATTAGTAATAATGAGAACATCTGGTAAGCTGGCAGCTTTACTCCAGATGTTACATTATCCACATGATACTGATGCTTCGTTTAAAACTGAGCATCCATTTTATCTGAGCATTCAGCTTTTGCTTTTATGATTCTAGCACAGGAACTGGGGATTTCAGCTACCACTGAATTGGAACAATCTGCACTAACTCTAGACTGAACTTGCCGCTGTGCATTGCTGTCTGTACATTTAAAGTTCATCTAGTTACTGTACAAGGTGTTGTACATGTTGTTGGAACACTTAAATCTATCATGAGTATTTTCATTTCACAGAATGCCAAATCTTAGAGCCAAACGCTTGAGGAGTTTAGCACTTTAATATGGAAAGATTTAGATCTCTACTTAAGCTGTAGAAAACCCTCTTTATTTTCTCATATGAGCATCCTTTTAATCTGGAACAGTGATCTGCTTGCCCTTTTGACTTAATCACAAAATACATTAATGTGGTGTTCTATTTCAGGCCAGATCTTCAACACTAATGTAAAAAAAAAAAAAGCTGTCATGCAAATCAGTAGCAAGAACATGTAGGACATAGGGGAACTAATTATATTTCAATTTCACACTGGTAGTTGTAAATTGTTTCTGTATCCTTTAAACTTTCAATTTAATGAATTCTGTTTACATTTTAGTCCCAGAGGTAGAAGGGGAAACAGACAGCATTAGTGCCCTGTGCTCTCAGATCACCAGTGCTTTCAGCACACCATCAGAAGATCCTTTCTCTTCGGCCCCCATGACAAAACCAGTGACAGTAGTTGCACCACAGTCTCCTGCCTTTCAAGGTTTGTGATTTCTTTGGGTGCTGGATGAGGCTTGAATGCACATAATGTTGCTTTCCAGTAACACATGGTCTTCATTTCTTGTGCAAGTCCTGTTACCAGTATTTCGGGTGAATGCATCCTGCTTTATTCATCTTGTCTGTTTAATTTTTCTGTGGTTTTGTTTTTAACAATGAGTTCATGCACCTACCACACGATAGTTACCTATAAAAGGGACTGGCTTTGAGGTAATGGCTATTTCATCATTCTGCCTCCTGAACTGAATAGGAGTGTGTCATAGGAACCAAATCTCACAAGGGAAGGGATTTTGTGCCATCACAGTTACTGTTTTTTACACAAATTCTTTAATAAGTTATGGAAAAATGCCAGCTCATAGCAGCCATTAATATTCATTTCACTGCTATGCTTTTATAAAAAGTTGTGTGAAGAAATAACCTCTCCATGTTAAATGTAGTTATTGTTACTTTGTATCTACAATGTGTTCTTCTTTTGAATCTAAAATTAACTGTACAATAACTTCTGGTGAGCCATATCTCTTCCTTATAGAAACAACAAATTTAACCTCAGTCAGTCATCAGAACTCAAGGCCTCCTAAAGGACATCAAAATCCACCATCCCACAATTCTCTTAAGAAGTGTTGGCTTGCTGAAATGAAATTTACTACTTTTATTGACTGTCAGTCCAGTTTGGCTAATTACACAAACTCCTGTCATGTGGAAGTGTCTAAACCTGTTGTATGTTGATAGGTATGACCCGGCCCACTAATACTCCAGTCACGTGCATGCCTTGCATGAATTAATCGCGCTGATGTTGTCTGCTCCCATTTTAGTTAATGGCACTGCCTCTGCCTTCTGTGTGCTTGCTGCTAAACCATCCCAAGCTGCTGTAGTGTCCACAGCTATGCCAGTTCGTGAAACCAATCCTTGGGCTCATGCTCCTGCTGCTAATACTGGAGCTGCAGCCGTGGTCACTGGTAAGATTGGAAGTAGATCCGGTGCATTGCTATAAGAACTTGGATCAAAAGCATAATTGAGCCCCTGAGATAATTGTCAGTGCCACTTAATGGCAAGTGGAAGGAACAGGAACAAAAGCCGGAAGTAGTAGCATTTTGCACGAGTGGATGGAGGGAAGCGATGAACTTGTTGGTTCTGGGTCTATAACCTGGACTGATTCTTATTTTGGCAGCATTTTATAAAATCAGTGCTTAAAAAGGATGTAATGAAGTTGTATGCAAGTTTGTGTGTATAAAAGGGAAAGAATCTGTGTGTACCCAAAATAATTTTTGTGTGTTCTTTTCACTAATGTACATAAAAAGGGATTAAGTTGGTTGCTTAAAGGCTTTAGAGATTCATTTCTTCTGTTCAGTAAGTTTAGTCTGTCCGTCCAGGCCTTGCCTGCACTGTGTAAGGTGAGATGGCTGTCACCCATGTGGGCACATATGCTAGAAGGCTGCAGTCTGAGTTACTTCATTTCATGGTGTAAGCACCACTCCATGAGAGAAACTTTGCTAGTGAAACAGTAGGTTCTGCTTGGCCTTGTAAGAGTACCAGACTGTGTCTTTAAAACAGTTTCTCAGACCTTTGTGTTCCAAGTCTACCAGTCCTGAGCTGTGCAAACAGAAGCTGATACCCCCCCAGTTAGAGGGGTTAGTGATTATGGACTAGATCATTGCCACCAAGCTATAAGTGCAGGCAGCAGCTTTCCCATGCACCCTAAAGTCTCAGATGTCTGCTATGAAGAAAAAAACCGTAAATCTGCACTTTAGTGAAGAAGCTCTTATGTACCTCATCTTGATGAATGTCTTCCTAGAGCAGAACAGTACAGTGGATGCGTAAAGATGCTTCCAATGCTGGGAGCATCTTTCAGTCATGGCGGGAGGAGGCCTGCGTGTTCTTGTGTGCACCTTCCAGTCTTTCTAAGCAATAAAAGGATGAGGAGTGGAAATATTAGTGACTTGCCCATGCTTTCCTTCCCAGGCACTGAATGGAGCAGCACCTCCTCGGGTGCGGCTTCACCAAGCCCCTTCCAAGGAAATCACAGACGTACCCCCTCAGAGGCAGACCGCTGGTTGGAAGAGGTCTCAAAGACTGTCAGAGCCCAGCAGCAGCCAACCTCAGCCCCAGCCCCACAGCCATTGCTTCAGCCTCCTCCAGCAGCTCCAGCCTCCCAGTCAGCACCAGCCTTCCCAGTCAGCACCTTCATTGCGCCTCAGCCTGTGCCGGTGGGCGTGGTACCGCCCATGCAGCCAGCATTTATTCCAGCTCAGCCCTATGCTGTACCAAATGGGATGACCTATGCAGCCCCGAGCATCCCTGTGGTCGGGATCACACCTTCCCAGATGGTGGCCAACGTGTTTGGTACTGCCAGCCACGCTCCAGCAGCACACCCACACCAGTCCCCCAGCCTGATACAGCAGCAGTCGGTCCCTCCGTACGAGAGCAGCAGCAGCAGCAGCGCCACTGCCAGCCCCTTCTTCCACCCGCCCACGCAGCACAACGGCTCCGCCACCTTAAACAGCATGGAGGGGGGCAAGTGGGCGGCTGAGGACAAGCACCCGCAGGTCGACCCCTTTGAGGCCCAGTGGGCAGCCCTGGAGGGCAAGGCAAAGCAGCGCACCAACCCCTCCCCCACCAACCCCTTCTCCAGTGACCTACAGAAAACTTTCGAGATCGAACTTTAAGCGGTCCGGCAGGGGGGCGGAGAAATTGTATATTAGGATAGAGGGATAAAGGGAGCAGAGGGGACTGTTTCTGATCGGTTTGCTTTGATAATCCCAAAGGTCCCTTCATACAAAAATGGGTTAGAAAGAGGGAGCAATTTTGGGGAGGATGGAAACACACAGAGAATTTCATGTGCAGTTCTTAAAAGGAATCCTGGAGCCACCCCAGTCTGCATTCCCTCCTCACTTGGAAAGCTGGAAGTCAAATGGAGCAAAGAAAGGCACCCAGTCCCAAAGCCTGTTCTTCAGAAACATCAATCATCTCACAGAAAGGAAGGCAGATGCTTGTACCTGTGTCCTCCTGATGCCCTGCAAGTCTTGGATGTTCCCCCTCAGGGAAAAATTGGGTAGGGTGGGGGGGTGGATGTGGGTGGGATGTTGTCACCTTAGCAAAAGCTAGGTTTGTGGAAAAAGTTGAGCTTCCATTTTGAGTAACAAAGTGAATATTATATGTAAAGAATAAGGTAAAGCCAAAATCTTTATTTTTATGCATTTAGAATATTTTAAATAGTTGGATATTAAAAGCTGTATGAGTTGTAAGTAATCTTGCCAAAGGTTAAAAAAACAAGGGGGTTGGATGTAAGAAATTGTACATAAGATTGATTTATCGCTGATTCTTATTGTAAGTAATATTTGGGGGGTGGAAAAAGGGGTCTAGCTTGTTCTTGTATCTGTTCATTGTAAGTAGCATATTGCAACAACAATCACAACCAATAAGTCATTATATTGTAGTTTTAAATAAAGAAAATTAAAGAACAGTATTGTCATGGTTTCAAAACCATGGGGAGAATTTACTGGTTTTTATTGGAATCAATCTACATATTCTATATAGTATGGATTTTTTTCCTTTCATATATTGCTGCAGTTTCTTTGTCTTAATCTATTGGTTCTAACACTACTGTGACAACTTACTGTCATCATATCTACATCCTGGGGTTGCCTGGGAAACCACTTTATGTTCGTCTGTCAATAGTTCTTAGAGGTTTTTAACTTTGGTTTTATTTTTTTCCCACTGATTTGTGAAACCTTGTGGTTAAGGCTGCAGCTGTGTTGGTTAGTTAGCAACAGAAGAAACACGCGGGTCACAAAGCAGCAGTGGTTTCACCAGGCAGGACCGACCAAAAGCCCTGCCCTTCTTTATTTACCTATTTTTATATGTTTCTAAGGACAGTCAAAGATTGGTGAAAGGGGTCAACACCCCTGAAGGTTTACAGGACAAAGACATGGTCAATCATCTTTCTCCACCCCAGGGAAAGGAATGAAAAACAATTCCACAAGTGCAAAACAATCCTGGCTGGTTAAGGAAAACAAGGACCATGTTTACAGAACAAGCATGGGAAACTACAGCTACAGTGTTACAACTTATGGGGCCCTGTAAAACCAGGGCAACACAGCTGGTCCAGGTTCTGCCTCTGGTGACTTGTGAAAACCATCTCATTTTAACTTTACTTTTAAACTTTGGCCTTACAAGCAAATGTAAGTTATATATATTTGTACTGATGATTTATAATCTGCTTTAACAGAAATAAATGTTGGTGGTAGAAGCACTGTCTGTGAGAGCTTTATTTCCCACTCTGTTTCAGTTTTCAGCATTTGCCCTTCTGGGTATCTTCTGTCTTGTAAGGTGAATGTGAATGAGCACTGCTTGCCAACCTAGCAGCTTAAGAATAATATCTTAACACCTCTCATTTTCTGCAACCTGTTAGGTTGCATTGAACTTTAAAACTGAATTTGTGATGCATAAACACTTAAAGCTCTAAAATAGAGGCCTTTACTGAAAACATCAGATTCTGGGTTTGCATGGCTATATTTTCTATCACTGAATATTTACAAAGAGACAAAGATGAGGACAGTTAGCATTCAGTAAGGGGAAAAAGGAAAGCTCTTTCTTTCCCCTTCTGCTAAAAGGAGCCATATAAGATGATGGTATATTTCCACCTCTTTTCTGTTCTTCCAATGAGCTGATATCTACCCTGTTAGTGTGACTGGTTCTTACTGCATTCTTAGGGCACTACATCAGTTTAGACACAAGGAAAAAAGGCAGACTCCATAACCTGCAAGGGAAGAAATGTTCCCTTTGTTGGCCCTCGCATTTGAACTTGCCCACAGTTTCCATTTCCAGGTGAGCACAGTGAGTCTGACAGTGACAGTCTGGAAAACTACAACTTCTGACATTACAGATCCTTACCTGTGTTCAGTATAGTATGAATAGTAATGCAAACACTCCTTGTGGGATCTGGGTTTGTGTCAATGCTTTTTTCAGCTTTCAAAAAGCAAACAAGTATTTACAGGCATTCATAGTAGGAAAGAAAGCAGTTAGTTACATGTCTTTCACAGTGAGGGCCCCAAGATCCAGCTGAAAATAGCCCAATATAGCTACACCCTTCTCCTGCCCTGGAGATAAGCACTTCCTACAGGCCATTGTTCAGGGAAGAAATGAACATCTTGATTCTCACATAAAAAAAGTAAACCTTGAGTAGGTGATTAAGTGGTACTACAGAGAGGGAGAAGCCGATCTTGTCAGAAGAAATGTAGAGGTCCTTTAGTTAACTTGATGGCATGGATTTACAGCAGGGAACTGCACACCTGTCAGTGCCACCCTTACTGCCATGGTTGTGCAGCTGAAAGCAGGTCAGAATAAACTCTCCACTAGCCAAACCACTGCCAGTGTTGAAGTCCTGCCCATCAGCAGGCAGGGGGCTGTTACAGCACTCATGAGTCTGGAGAAAGCACTTCCTGGCCCCATCTTCTATAGCCATAGAGTTTAAATGACAGCTGACTACACAGAATATTTAAATATTCTAAAAATCGAGCCTCTGACATCATAGAAAGGGATTTACAGAACTGGATACTTACTCTGGGACAAAAGGGTCTGATACATCCGCAATCCAATTCTAACCATGCTCCTGAGCAGGGCACCAGACCCTGACTACCCCTTGATGCCACATATGGAATGGGGAGGGCTTCAGTGTGACTGGAATTTACAGTCTCTGATTAGTACCTGGTGTCAAAAGGCAAAAATTGTACCATATACTAAAATGGTAAAATATCCCTTACACACACAGAGAAAAAGGTGTTGGTCCGAGATGTTAAATGCAAAAATACATACAAACACAAGTGGATGGTTTCGGGACCATCTCATTATTCTTAATTATCCAATGATTTCCAGTTCAAACAAACCTTATACTGTAATGCCTGCCGTGCATTTCAGCAGAGGAAATTTTCCCTAATCAAATTAAAGGGTCTTAAATGCAAAATAAGTATTTTTGTCTTTCCTAGCAAAAAGAATCAGACCACAGAAGGATCCAGCCCCAAATAGCTGTGACTGTCACCTGTCTCCTGTACTAGATTGCTTCTAGATTTCTCCATTTGTTCACATCCTAAAGCAGTGTGTCCAGTCCTGAACCATACCTGTGCTGATGAGAGTACAGTCATTAGGTCAGTCATTCTTATTTTTAGGTCCATGTGGACTGATTTACTGGGTTTAGAGTACAAACCAGCTCTAGGCTGTCAACCCTGGCAGTTTACACCTATGCACTGCTACTGCCCTGATGAGTCCTGAGTCAGGACTGAAGGAGAGTGGTGTGAGCATAGTCCTGAATTAGCTGCATTTCTTAAAAGCCTTTAAGTAACACAAGTAGAAGACAAAAGTAAAAAAACCCAGTCCTCCATCCCAACCAAAATATCAACATCTATGCACCAGTTTATAGCTACATCTATGCAAATAATACACGGGTAATGTTGCTAATAATTATGATCAATCCATCCAAGTCTAGAATGAGGAGCAAGGAATTGTCAGTGCTGATGCTAGGGTAGAACAAAAGCTGTAAAATGGCTGTAAAAGAATCCTTTTACTCAGAAGTGATTCCATTTTGAGATACTGAAGATACCCAAGGGCGTTTCCTGGTTTAACATGATACAATCATGATATAATCTCACCTCCCCACCCCTAATGCCTGAGATTTTCAGAGCCCCAGATGCTTGCTGCCGCTCCATGTTGGTCTTGAAATGGAGGATGCTTTTCAGCTACAGCTGCTCCGCATCTGGAAGTCCTAACTTGTTAGCCCATAGCAGCAGGCATCAGCCCAGGCCGCATGCAGAGCCAGGCTTTCCTGGATTTAACTGAGACTAGAGCAGATCCCTGGGAGGTTTATTCTGGAAAGTGAAATGCCCCTACACACGTATTTTTACGTGTTTATTATTAGTCCCAGCCCAAACTCAGCACAACATCAGAACAGCACAGCTCTGGCTCAGGGGAACAAAATTACCCGCTGAGCCTTCCTAGAATGAGTGCTATTTAAACTGCAGCATCTCAGAACAGGTAACGGTGTTGGTATATTCATTTAACATTCAGGAAGGGCTAAAAGTAGTTTTCTATTTTGTTCTAAGTTTTCTGTGATTGCAGTCAAGTAGAAACCAAACTGACCCTACCAGAAATTTGTCTAAGGTCTGCTGGAATAAAACAGCTACAGTACCATGACATTACAGCTGCATCCAGAGAGCCTGTAATCTCCTAGGACCTGAACACTAACTTTAAATGCATCAAGCTGTTTGTCGCGGCCAGAGTCCTTTGCATTTAGATGGAAAGTGCTCCCCAGGAGCACTTGTTCAGCAATGCTCATTGGAGGAACAAATGTTCATGGCTCATTAGTGCTTCAGTTGGAATGGTTCATCTCCAAACACTTCAGAGATTATGTTTTTAAGTGCACTTCTCTCTTGCTTGTATGAAGAATTGGTCTGTCCCTCTTTCATGCTGGTCATCTGCCTTCTCCAGTCACATTATCCATTTGTTCCTACTGGTTCTGTGAATGACAGCAACTACCCTTAAGAAATGGATTAGGTGCAGCAAGGCATACAGGGGAAAAGGATTTCACAATAAACCTCAGGGTGGTGGGTCTCCCACCTTGGAGCATTTACACCTGAACATGCTGTTCAATTCACCCTCTTGAGCTTTCCAGCAGGGCAGAGTTCCTAGGAGAGTCCCATGCAGTAAAAGAACAGAGCTGAGACCTCCAGTCTTGTCACAGGTCACCGTGGTGGTGGCTCCTCCATCCCAGGGTGCGGGGCGCTGCCCTGCGGGCGCTGGCGAGCGCAGCTGGCACAGCAGAAGCTGGAATAGTACTCATTTCCACAGAGCTGGGCCTGCAGGATCAGGTCACAGTTGGCAAGGTGGGGCTGGTCCACGCACTCTCTGCTCAGGTCCACAACATGACTCACAGCAGCTGCAGCCAAGCAAAGGGTGAACTAGCTGTAAATTTATCCTCAGATTGCTATTCCCTCCCAAAAGACACAGCACATTCTTGCTTCCTCCACCCCACCAATTCTAAATTTAGTCCAACATCAAGAAGGAGATAATGAGTTTCAAGATGAAACAGACACCTCTGGTGAGGTACAGGAGTAGAATGCAGCTTCCAGGGAGACTACTCTACCTACCCGCTATGTAAAGATAGCTGGATGGTGTCCAAAGTCCAACTACAAATCATGCAAACAACTATTTGGTCAACCAACTATGGCATTTTGGCCTCAGGAAGTTAATTAGGTTCCCAGTGCTCTGCTCAGGGGGTGTTTTCAGCATCCTGCTCTTCAGTCCATGGAAAGCAGGGCTCCTGAGGTAGCACGACCCAGAGGCTCCTGCTACTCCCCAAAGCCTGAGGCTGGTGCTGGACCAGGGCACACAGTGGGTGCGATAGTGGCCAGGGGCCAGGCACTGTGCTGGGAGAAGCAGCAAGGTGGGGCTGTACTCACTGCTAGGATGGCTCCTCAGCACCTTCACCTCTGTGCTGGCACTGACAGAGCTGCTGCTGCTGTAGGCACTGCACGTGTACGACCCCTCGTCAGCCTCTTGCACGTTGCTTATAGTCAGGCTTCCATCCTGGGACAGGTGGATGTGGTGGCCATCCCCCCTCATGGGAACTCCATTCCTGTGGGGAAAAACAAAGTGTTTCACCATTGCCACCCATGGGGGCTAAAGGAGCTCCCTGTGCTCTTTGGAAAAGGATGTTCTGTGAAAAGGGTGAATTTTTACAAGTTCAGCAGGAAGGAAGGAATCTTTTGCACAACCTGGCCCTACAGTTGGGTGGTAACATGAGCCTGAGTGAGTCTGCATCCGTTGCCCAGTGTCTGCGTGGGAGGCAGCTGTGTCTGTGTGCTCTGTGCAAAGACATTGCCCTTTCTGCTCACACACATTCTTGAGGTTTGAGGAGCTAAGACAGAATCCAATGTGCCTTTCCCTCTCTCCAGGTTCTGGTCTGGCAGTACTTGTTTGGCTGGTATTGATAGCAGCACATATTGCTTGATGAGCATATGAGGCAGTGAACAATGTGCCCTCTTTCCTCCCCCTTTAAAAGTTTGTTTTAAAAAACCCAGCAAGATTGTGTCTGTTCAGTTCCTCATGGAATAATCTATGCCCACCAGGAAAACTGCCTGAATTATAGACACCTGGTTACCAACAAAATGAAATTTGTTTCACTGAAAAGAGTTTCATTCCAGCTCTGAAACATGCATCATTTTGTTAGTTCAAATACCAAACTTATGTATGGAAGAAAAGCTCTCTGTGTGAGATGGGGTGCTTCAGTCCTAACCCTTGGAATTTCAACACTTCCCAGTCCATCTCTCTGCATAGTTTGTAAGAAGGCTCCAAAGCAGAACTGATTATTTTCAAACAGGAAAAACAACCCTTACCAAACACTTGCACAAATTCAGAGTTTCCTGGTAAACTATCAAGATAAGAGGATACAGCTTTTCACTTTGAAACACTTCTAAACCTCCTTTGCTCCCACTTGACAGTAAATGGAGAGAACTGTTGCAACAGGAAGCTGGGAGAAGAGGGCCTAAAAGGTCTGTCAGGATCAGGCAGGGAAGGTTTTTTAAAAGGCAACTAAAGGTTTTCCTCTGATTACTCATTTTAATTCTTGTTATTTTCATGTCACTAGTTTTTGGGCACAGAGCCTTTCTGAACTCCATGAAATCTTAGTTTGATGTCTGATTTCCTCCTTATTTGGTTGGAACATGAACTTGATGACCCCCACACCCCACAGGGACCTTGCCCAGGATTTTTGGGTAACATCCAAGTTGTTTTAAGAACAGGTAGGTGATACCAGTTGTAGCTTGTGGTCTCTGTCATACCTAGCAGGCACCCTGCATTAGTATTTGGAAGGTAAATGATGAGGTTTGGGAAGAGAAGGAAAAGGAATTTTTGCTCACCTTGACCACCTTATATTCACATTGTTGCCAGTCACTGTACAGTGAAGCTGAGCAGCCCCTCCCTCAGGTACCGTGATGCTTGGCAGAAGACCAGTAATCCTCAGCTCTCCTAGACCAGAAGGGAAATCATCACTAGCAGGAAGACAATACCATGCTCCTCCTGGATGTAGGAGCATTTCCTCATGGGAAAAGCCCAGCACATCCCACGATGAGCTACAAGGGCATTGAAACAGCATGTTTGAGGCTATGCCATTGCTGCTATGGGGGATGTGGATTTCCTAGGACTTTGGCCCAAGAAAGGACAAGTAGCAGAGGTCCCAAAGAGCTTTTTCCTCCAGTTGGACACATGCATGTCACATACACAGAAGAATCATCTCCTTAGTTTCTCTTGCTCTTATACTCATTCCACACCAGTGTCCCAGAAACAAGGCCCCGAGAGTCACTCTTTGTGTGCTATCAATCCCTTTTCCCAGCTGCCTGGAGCACCAGGATATTCTGGACACATGTAGATGACCATTGGGTAAAACAACTCACTCTTCCCTTGCCCTCAAGATGCCTGTTCAGCATTAGTTGTGAAGCAAAGGGGCATGGCCAGTGAAGGAGCCCACGCTGGCCCTGCACAGCCTTCCCTGTTTCCCACTCCTGTGCACAGGTGACGTGAGTGCTGCCACCCATGCAGTACCCAGAGGTCGGAGCAGGACCCGGCGCTGGTCCCGGTCACGCCCATTGGAGGCGGTGCAGGTGAAGAAGCCGACGTCTTCAGAGCTGACCCGGCTGATCACCAGGGCCCCGTCCGACTGCTGCCTGTGCCTGGGGAACAAAGGCAGAGTGTCCCTCAGCCTGTGCTGGGGTCAGCATGGGACCCTAGCCAGCAGAGATGGAGCTAAGCCTCATGCACAGTTTTGTAGTACCACTGAGCAAAGGTTTAGCAGCTCAAATGCTGCAGGAGTTGTAATGCAACTCTTAGTCTCAAAGCCCAGCACTGATGCTGTAAGACTCTGGAAAACTTGCTGCTAGAGCAGATTTCTGGAAGCAGAGAGAGAAGAGCAGCACCAGTAGCTGGGGAAGTTCACTGCAGAGGCCCTGATCTCTCTCTGCTGTGAACCTCTGCCCTTGCTCACTAACCAGCTGGTTTTTGGCAAATTTGCTAGCCATGTGTTCTTTTTCTGCTGACCTTGTAGCTGAATAAATTCGAGCCCTGGCTCACTTGTAGACCCTGTGTCACAGCTGTTCCCTCAAGGGTTCAACGTTCAAACTTCCATCTGTGAGGGAGGGAGGACAGGGCAGGCCAGCAGTACAGCCTGGCCCTGATGGAGGAAGCTGGGCAGCATAAGCCAGACAGGCCCTCACTGCATGGCCAACAGCTCTGTTCTCTCAGGGAGGAGACAGGGAAGGAAAAGCAAGGAGGAGGCTCTTCTCATGAATGGTTGGAGTCGCCTGGGAGCTCACCTGGGAGAGGAGAGGGGCTGCCCATCTTTCTGCCACTCAATGGTGAGAGCTGGCGATGCTTCCACTGTGCAGGGCAGTCTGACTCTCTCCCCAACACTGGCCTCCACTACTGTGGGCTCACTCTTGTCCATTTTCAACCTGCAAAGCTCACAGGCACAGCAAAAGATGCAGAAAATTCCTTGCTCAGCATTTGACCTTCAGCACGAGGCTTTTCCAGTCACAGGCCTTATTTTTTTGCCTCCATGGCAAAGGGAGGTCTCTGTACTCCCATCAGAGCTCTGATGCTTGCTGTTACCAACATTCACTCCCAACATTCAGAAAAGAGCAGCCTCTATGAAATCCTGCTCCAGTTCAGCACAGCTTAGTGCTACACTCCTGTCAGCCAGCTTAACCCATTACAGACAGCAATCCTGGTTCTTATAGCAACCCTCTGGATAACAGCTGAGGAACATTAACAGTGTGAACACATGGCAAACAGTACAAAGTCCTAAACAGGGCACTGAGCAAGCTTCCCATTAGGTGCTTATCTGGCTCACAAAAATGAGCCTTTTTAGGGTGTGAAGAGCCTATTGCAATCACCTGACTGCACACCAAGTCCAGGAGCTGGTCATCCACTTCACACAGCAGAAAGGTTAAGGTCAGGCCCTCACAACACTCAGCTCCTAAGCTCCTCATGTTCTTTGCTCTCTTGTAACTACAGCTAAACACTGTCTCAGAAGGGAACTAAACCATTATGTTCACACAGTTAAATAAAACATCATCTACCCTACCCCCATTCTATGACCTGAATTCTTGATCTCAAAAAATAAAACCAAAGAGCCTTAATTCAATGAATCACTTATTACTGCTTTTAGGCAGAAGCAGCTAAGGAGATTGCTGCAGAGTTCAGCAAATTGGCTGGTTTTTAGGTTGCAAACTCCAAAAAAGAGAGGAATCAGATCATGGCCCCATTTAATCTGGATTCCCAACATGCTGCGTTTAAGGCAAAAATAATTTGTCCCCCTTTATTTCTGTGGGGCCTAAAAGAATAAAAAAACCACACAAGAAGCTACAAAATATGCCAGTACATGAGGAGACAGTTTTGGGCCAAACCAGTTTGTTCACAAAATATTTAAAATTAATTAGGGGAGGCTGAAGGAACTGAAGTTTTTTTTCAATATACATATGTCTATTTTGTGCTAGTTAAGCAGCTCCTATTTGCTTTGGCTTTTTCAGAACAGGTTTCTCTTTCTGCCTACACTAACATGAACAGTTAAGGCTGCTGCCTCAAGACTTCTTTTGTTTGAGCCCAGCTCCTTTGCTGCCAGCTTCCCAGTGCATCTTTGCTCAGAGTATGCTTCTTTAAAGAGACCCTCGGGGAGGACAGGAGACAGCTTGCAACTGGGATCTTCTCCTGTTCCCGTTGTCAGCAGTTCAGTACTGCTTGCTTCCCAACCGTGCCCTGGAACAGCTGAGCCAGGACCTTTCCAATCTTTGGCTTTTCTCCAAGAACAGATGCCATATGGTTCATCAGCTGGGCACAGTGGACAAACTGTTGCTGTCCGTGAACCTACCTGTACGTGAGCTGCTGACGCGCAGAGGAGCCGGCTGCCTGCACAAGCTGCCTGCCTCTGGATAACCCTCGGAGCTGCTGATCCGCCTTGGGAAGGACCTGACCTCTCTCACCCTCTGCCAGAACAGTGCTCTGGTACTCTATTCAAAACAAAATGCCATATGTGAATGAAAGGACACTTCTTGCTGTGACCTCTTGCGTAGGGTTTCTGTGAGCTTGGGAGAGCTTGCTGAACTGGAGCCAAAGAGCCCTTCAGCCATCTGCTTCCTGGCTGACTCATGCAGCAAACCTGCACTGTCTGCTAATGAGAGTCACAGACCTGCAGGCAAGCAATTTTAGACTCCTTTTTCTCCTCTGTCAGTGAACACGTTGCAACATCCCTTAGGCCACAGTGCCTTCTGCCCCATGTGCCATTGCTGTGACAAAGCACGCTTCAGAGATTGAAGGCTACAGGGTGCCTTTCTGGCCCATCTTTTGAGACCAGTCTTTCACATTTTTTTGGTTTTGTTTCTGAAATACAGCACATTTTTCAGAACAGGCAGTCATTTGTTACCCAGCAGGACCTGTTTGGGCAAAGCACAAAACATAAATGCACCAGCAGTTACGTTTTGGATCAGGAGGCAGCTGATGGCTCTCAGGAAGGAAGACATGCTCACTGTGCTAGAAACTGGGTGGGTTACAGGCCACAGCTCCAGTTATAGGGTGGCACTGCAGGGGAAGAAGTATTTTAGGGCTAAGGCTTTATCATGAGGGAGCACCAAAAGAGGCCCTGCTGCCTCCACACTCCCTCTTGGCAGCAGATGAAGCATGGTCCTTCAGCTAGCTTTATTGAGCCTGTGGCCAATAACCATTAATGAGCAGCTCTGAGCTACCTCTCCGGTCCTGGGGGAAGGTGATTCACCTGTGATCTGTAGCTGAATCTGCCAGCTTTCCATCCTCCCGTCGGAAGTGCGGCACGTGTAGGTGCCCGCGTCCTCGGGCTCGACGTGGCTGATGACCAGGGAGCCGTCGGACTGGTAGGTGTGCCTGCAACAATGCGGGAGCGCTGCCTCTGCCCGGCCACCCGCGGCAGCCGGGCACGGCACAGCGGCCCCACGGCTGATGTTACGCAAACCATCCCCACGGAGTGCCCTCCCCGGCTTCGGGAAAAACAAAATCCCGCTGACCACAGGCGGGTCACAGGCAGGGGAAATAACTGCAGCAGAAAGGAGGTCAGGAACAGAGAGGAAAAACTGAGGTGGAAAACAGGGAACTGCTTTCAGTCACCCTCTCCCATGAGGAGGCAAACTGCCCTTCCAGGGGGAGCTTGAGTCCCAGCAGTCAACTGCAAACACAAAAGCATAACTGGGCTTTTCTTAACTCTGATTATCATAACACAAAGGGACTGACTGGCCCCAGACTCTTGCTGGAAACAGACTTCCCAGGAAAAACAGGTTTAAAAGTAGTTTAAGAAAAAATGGTGCCAGAGATTTCCAGCCAGAGGAACTCTGGGTTGTTAGGCTGCAAGTTTCACCCCCAACTACTGGCTTAGTGCTGCCCCAAGATGAACCCAAGAGGCAATATTTTTCTGTATCACTACCTATGTCAGCTTCCACCAGTGCCTTCCACCAGTGTTATGGGACAGCACTTGCTCTGCCCCATAACTCTAGCCAACACCTCATTATTGGCGCAGACTGTACCTGTTTCTGCTATGCACAGAACAGGTGGACAGTTCATGCCCTTAGATGAACATGGGGGCTTCTTTATTTCTTTTTTTTTAAAAAAAGTATGCTGGTTGTGGCTGGTATAGTGTTAATTTTCTTCACAGTAGCTGGTATGTGGCTGTGTTTTGGATTTGTGCTGAAAACAGTGTTGATGTTGTCACTACTGCTGAGAAGTATTTACACCAAGTCAAGGCCTTTTCTGCTTCTCACCCCAGCTGCCAGTGGGCTGTGGGTGCACAAGGAGCTGGGAGGGGACACAGCTGGGACAGCTGACCCTGACAGACCACACAGATATTCCATACCATATGGCATTATGCTCAGCATATAAAGCTGGGGAAAGGAAGAGGAGGAGGGGTGGAGTTCGGAGTGATGGTGTCTGTCTTCCCAAGTCACTGTTATGTGTGATGGGGCCCTGCTCTTCTGGAGACAGCTGAACACCTGCCTGCCTGTGGGAAGTGATGAATGAATTCCTTGTTTTGCTTTGCTTCCACCCACGGCTTTTGTTTTGTCTTTTAAATTGTCTTTATCTCAGTCTGTGGGTTTTCTCAGTTTTACCCTTCTGATTCTCTCTCCCATCCCACCAGGGGTGAGTGAGCAAGCAGCTCTGTGAAGCTGAGTTGCCAGCTGGGGTGAAACCATGACACTCCTTTTTGGACTGCATATTTGGCACCCTGCCCAGCAAGGAACCCATCTGCTCTACAATGAAGCGAGCTGAGCTCACCTGTCAGAGGAGACTGGTCGGCTGTTCTTCATCCACTCCACTCTGGAGAGTGGGGACACACCTGTCTTGCAGACCAGCTGGACGTTTTGTCCCACAACTGCTGTCACAAGAGAGGGCTTGGCTTCCTCCAGGATTGTTCTGAAAGAGAAAGTGATTCCATTGGCACTTCTGCTGCCCTCCTCACCTCTGTGTCCTCTCATATGACTCTGGATGAGTTACAACCACAAGGCAAAGCAGGACCAGCTGCCCATTCAGCTCTGAGCAGGTGCACCGGGCAACATGGGGAGCCCTCTCCTATACAGCAAAGGCCACTCTGGACAGACTGAATGCTACAATATCTCCTGGAAGAAAGCCCTGTAAGCCCTCTTTTCTGAATGGACAAAGTTCAGCTCAGCAGAGACACAGATCCAGTGCAGACATATTTAGATCTAGCTCTATACAATCCTGATCTTCAGGGTAACACTGTCTGTATCTTGACCCCAAGTCTGCATCTTTAAAGTCTTCCCTAGAACAACCCACTGCTGCTCCATGCAGTGCGGAGATAAAGGCTCTGAAGCCAGAGTCAGCTAAATTTATTGGTCAGAACAAGAAAAACACCTATGGATTCTCATTTGCAGTGTCAGAAGGCCTCCCAGACAGAGACCCCAGGATTCTGCAGTCTTTTCACACATCTTACTTCAGTGCTGTCAGAGACCAAGGAGTGCCAGGAAAGAGACAGTAGGTAATGCCAGGGCCTCAATAACAGTGCCTTGATTTACCAAGGGGCCACATGTGTGGCTAATCCATCACATGGCATTCCCAGTTAGCTGCTCCCAGCTGAGGCAACATTTTTACTCCAGAGAAAGCTGCACTGATGCTGTTCTGCCAGTGAGCTGGCAGAACAGGGGGGAGGGGTGGGTGGAAATCATCACCTGCGCAGAGCCTGTGCGGGGAACAAGTCTGCAGAGTCCTGGTGCCCAAATCCCTCTGTCACGGAAACATCTGCTCCGAAAGCTTCACGCCACTGCTTGCCTTCCCGGGGCAGCCCCTGCTGGCCACTGCTGCTCCGCCTGTGCGAGGGCCCAGGCACGGCTGTTTCCCAGGAGCGCAGCTGGCCCGGGCTGTCCAGTCTGCTCCGCCGGGTGTCCCAGCGCTGGCTCTCCGTCATGCCAGTCCTTGGCAAGGACTCCGGCAGCACGTCCCTTCTCCAGCTGTTCTGTCTGTGGCTGTCTTGCGTGGGGTGTGAAGCCCCATAGGTTCTTCCTTCTTGGCTGTGACTTGCAGTCTCTCTTGTGAGCGATTGCTGCTGCCCCCGAGCATGTCCTGTATGAGAACTGGAGCCAGTCTGTTGGTGTCGCAGGGCTCCTGTGCCAGGAGAGGGCTGGTGCTCCGGATGACTGACCCCCACAGAGCTGTGGCACACTCTCATGCACTCCTCCTCCGAGGCAAAGCTGTTTTTATTGCCGTGGCAGCCTCCGTACCAAAACCGGTTGCACTTGCCCACAACCCCCACGAAGTACCAGCGAGTGGTCCAGTTGGTGCAGGGGCCATGGGCACTGGGCAGCAGGCACGTGACAGGGTACGCTACCAAAGAGAGTGGAACAGAGGGAGATGTGAGGGTCACAAAGCACAAAGGTCCAGGGCTTCAAGCCACCCACCTAGATTATCTATCTGATGGCCCTGTGGGCAGAGGGCAGGTGGGAAAGTAGGACACCTGGGTGTCCTACCCAGCTGTGCTTTGAAACTGAGAAACTGCTCATGTTTCTTTTTGCCTCAGTTTTGCCTCTGATGGAAGAACCATCCTTGGAGACATTTCTGAATCTAGATAGTAGATAGATGCTTTACAGCGTTGCTTGGAGGATTATGCAACTGCAAGGCAGGCTCTGAGGCTTCCTCTCCTGCAAGGACACATGGCTGCCATTTGCACATTTCCGGCCCACAAAGCACGTGGCTTAGACCCAGCTGTGAAGAAGACTTGAGCATTACAGAATACCCCTACACACTGATATAAAGAGGAGCATGGCCCAAGGTGTCTACAAACCCAGAGCCACGGGTATCACAGCCACAGGCTGACAAACACTGGATGCAGCTGTGAGGTGCTTTGTCAAGCTGTGGCTCAGCTGAAAGGACCCAAAGAGCTTTCCCCTTCCCCAAGGCTGCACCACGGGGGTGGCCACCAAGAAATCTCTGTGCTGCAGCAGGAGGGCAAGGCACTGCAGCAGCAATGTGCCTGCAGAGGCACAGCTGGGCACTAAAGGAGCAGAGATGCTTTTGCCCAGCAGTCCTCGTGTCCTCATAGCACAGCAGGCATTGGATTGAACTTTGCTGAGGACATCCATGCAGCCCGGAGCAACCCCTCCTTCCCCATGTAGTTCTCATTCCTCCCCTGTCCACAGGCTGTCTGAAGGCTGAGCACTGCCCTGATTCCTCAGGGGATCCCTACTCCTCCTAAACCTGGGTAATTCATTCAGAGCACTCCAGGCTGCATCGGAGTGTCTTCTCAGGGACAAACAACTCCTGAGTAGTCCTACAGACTGACAGAGATCACACACACTTCTGTCCAACTAACAGCAGAGGACAACAAGAATTTCTGTGGCAGCTGACAGAGCTGAATCCTCAGGCTGCTTTTCTACACTCCCTCCAAGCTTCTGCTGCCCCAACCACCAAGTAGAAATTCTCTTCAAAGAGATTATTTACTACATTTTACAGAGAGCAAAGCCTCTACACAGGAAACTTCTGTATGCTACTGGAGTCATGTGTTTCTAAACCAATAAGCCAAAGCATCACTCACGGTAGTTGGGCCTATTGAGACATCCTTCCCCTCGAGGACCTGAGGCTGAGGCAACGTTGTCAAAGCAGCAGCCGTACACGGAGCCGCGGCACTCGCCTGAGGGGTGCTGCTGGGACAGGGCCTGGCTTGCCTTGGACACAGGAATGGAAAGCCAAGAGTTATCCTCACACATGAGGACAGCAGCACATGCAAGGCACCGTGTGCAAGCTGTCAGCTGCACCTGGACAGCTGTTAGAGGCACCACCGTATGCTTGTTTGTCTCCTGGAGGCTTTTGTGCTGGGAAGGGGTGGGAAACGTGGCTGTCAGCCACGGAGCTGGGGCTGCACTTCTCTGCAAGGCACACCCAAGCAGCCCAGCAGCAGGCCAGTTCTTATTGCTGCCACCAACAAGCACCCCAAACTATGGGAGGGATCACCTCCCTGCCTTGAATTAATCTGCAGAGTTGACAAACAAAAGCAATTAATAGAAGCCATGTTTTTCCCATTTTTTTTCCTAGAAACTGGACTGCAGTTTTCTGACCAACAGAAATTTGATTACTCAGCTCTACATAGGATGGCCTTCTACTTCTCAGACATCTCCCCACCACCTGCTCTGTACCCTGCTTATGGAGGATTGCAGGTGGATGCTCCAGGCTGAACAGGAGCAAGGTGGGGCAAAGGGCTTGACGTCATGCCCGGAGTATTGGTTCCTCAGCGTTACTGGCAGAGATGAAGCCCAACAGAAATCCACAATGTGAGTCAGCAGGGTCAAATCTGAGTCTTCGTATCTGATCAACTCCTAAAATGCAAAGAGCTTTTGTACTTACTGCTGGAGTGGTCGCAGTAGGATGATTTTGTCTTGTTTGAATGTCACGGTTGTATCGTGGGCATCCCATGTTGTTTGGACCCTGGGCAACCGATACGCCATCAGGGCAGCAGCCATACCTACAGACAGAAGGGCTGCAGTAATACATGCCCTGCCCAGTCAACAGGCACGGGATACAGGATTCAGGAAGCCCCCAGGAAAGGCAATACCTCCCTGCTCAGGCCCATCTACTTCCAGCTACCTGTTTTGGTGGCAGCTGCTGAAAGGGCAGCCTCTCCCCAGAGGGCCTGATGCTGGAGTGTGCCCATCTGGACAGCAGCCGTGTGGGCTCTGGCGGCAGCCCTGGGAGCCAGCCCCTGCAGGGAGGTACTGAGAGAAGCTGAGCCGAGGGGAACCTGGCGAGCGGGACTGGGGCTCCCAGTGGACAGCGAACAAGTTGATGCCGTGGTCTTGGGTGGATGGAATGCGCTGATTCCCTGAAGTACTATGGATCATGGTGTTCCCAGGGAGCATCCTTCCATCATCAGAATCTGGGGAGAGAATTCCTTAAAGTATGCAGGTGAGCATGAAAATCTGGTCAGCTTTCCTCCTTTCTGCCCTCTTTCACCTGCTCAAGGCTACCTGGCAGGATTTTCTGCGTCACATCTAGGGGTGTCTTCTGGTCCACCCTTCCTGATCTGTCTGAGGTACTTTGCTCATTGCCCTGACCATTCTTCCTGCTGTCCCATGAGCAACCACCTGTCACATTGCTGTGTTCCCTTCACATCATCCTTTCTTGTTCCTCTGATGTGCTTTGGGCATAATTTCTTCCAGCCAGTGCTTAGTCATGCTGACAGAACCTAGGATCCATATACTGTACAGTCTTCTGCATGGATAGATTCAAGTACTGCTCACTATTGGTGTAAAGGAATCTACATTTTGTCCCCTGGCTCCTTGAGTTTCTAGGAGCCCATGGAAAAAATGAGAGAAATGAAGAAAAGAACAATGCCTCTTCCTACCACACCCTGTTCCAAGTACCACATCATCAAACTCCAAATTAAAAAAGTTCTTCCAAACCTGGGGCAGGGCTGTTTGGGTTGTAACGTGTCAGCAAGGACTGGCGAGAGACATCGTATCCCATCGTGTCCTGCATACTGGGGACCTCTGCAAAGAGAGACATGCACGAAATGAGTGCAGTTAGTCCAGCCTTGTGCTCCAATAATTGCAAATACATCCAGCTGTCAGCAGGAGACAAAAGTTGATGAAAATGCTCCTGTTCCTCTTGTGGAATAGCTGCTGTGCAGCAATTGGATTCGATTGGATTGTCAGGACAAGCGACCTAAAATGGACAGGCAGACAAAAGTCAGCATTGCAGCTCTGACATGAAGAGTAGACACAGACAAGACACAGACAATGTTCTGAAGAGTTGTGACTCCTTTAGAGCCAGTCCACAGAGGGACGAGAGCTGGCTATAGTTTTTAGCTACTGAGCCTGCCCAACTTACCCTCCTTCTGGACTGGAAGTCCTGGGATCAGTCTGCAGCACATACTGGATGAACCATCATAGAATACTGGATTCAAAATGGACACACACCAATGTTGTTCCCAAGCCTGTTGTATACATTTCAAACAGCACAGGTACTGGGACTCTGAAGATGCTTTTTGCACATAACCTTGGCAAATTCACAGGATGGAGACAGGCAGGAAAAATCTGAGAACGTAAGCTGGTGCAGAGCTGGGAATTTCTACTCTAAGCAAAAGCATGTTGGGAGAAGCTGTGTGTGCAGCAATACCACTCACGCTGTGGCAGGTAGCAGGGCTGTGTGTTGCAGCTACCCAGGGTGGCTGGTTTCTGTGGCTGGATGGCTTTGCATGTCTCAGGACTGTAGAATTTGGAGTCGCCATCAGCACAGATGACCTGGCGTGTCCGGATGCCGGAATCGCAGCTCTTGGAACACTTGGGCACAGAGACAAGGCAGTGAGCAGGCAGCAAAGCCTGAATGCAGAAACCCCACAGACCAGAAGTGGGGAACAGCTGCATGATTAGCTGCAGGCTGAGCACAGCTTCCTCCACCAAGACAAAGCAAACAATATTTCAGCTGGAATCATCTGAAAAATTAGAAAACCATACTTTAAACCATTTTGCCAGATGTTCCACCCAGCCCTGAAGCATTAGGCTCTGTGCCACACTCAGCCTGTAACATCCAGATGAGCTGCTGTTACCCAGAGTGGTGTGTCAGGGAGCTGGAGAGAATCATTTCAGCCCAGAGGCATAAAGGTACCTCAATTCTCTGGGGATCCACCAGCTGTGAGTGGGTCAGTTTGCATTCAAGAACAACAAATTGCAACTGGAAAGCAAAGGAGGGACTTTCTTGTAACAGCTAACTGGTGTTTGTATCACTGGAAGCTGTGGGTGAGAAGGAGCAGTGGCTAAGAGGAGGGGATAGCATGAGGTGTCTGTGCAACCAACATGGCTCATGAGCTCTATAAACATTGGGAGAGTATTTCTCTCTAATTCAGAGGGTCAGATAGGAGCCTTTCTGATATCACAAAGTCAGGAGAAAGATCAGATTAAGGATATGAAACTTCTTTAGCTGTAACTAAAACTTGGCCCACATCTCATGAAGAAGCAGATGTAACATGCTTTAGCTCAGAACAAGCTGGTCTGGCTAGCACAGAAGTGAAAAAGTGTGTTTGGAAGTCACCTGATGCATTGGATCTACACGTATCTCTATACCCTGACACTTTTCCCAGGTTGAAGACAGTCTAGCTTCCACCACAAAGACAAGCTTAATCCATTTGAAGCACAGTTTATCTGAATAATTACAAAAATGTACTTTAAAGCATATCACCAAGTTCAATGACCAGCCCCGAAGCCTAGAGCTCTGAGCCATACTTGGCCAGAGAGCTGTTCTGCTGATCACAGAGATGGAGCAAGGAACTGGGAATAAGCAGCAAGAGTGGACTGTTTCAGCTTATTGGCTGCATTTTGCCACTGTCACTGAAATGATAATCTCCCCTCAGAAGGATTTATTTTTGTAGCAGCTGCATACAAAGCAGGCATCAGATTAACTGGAGCATTACTAGTGCCAGTTACAACACAACTGTGAGCCAAGGGGCTGGTAATGAAGCAGTCCTTGCTCCCAGCCTCAGACAATGTGCAGGCTGCACGGATCAAAGCTTATTTGTGAGGAGCACAGCAATGCAATCAGTAATTTCTGAGCCATGACAGTGAGGTGCTCACCAGACCCCAGTCTCCAACATGCCAGCCGATTTCCTGGATGCAGTTCTCCTTAAGGCAGGGCTGGGTGGCCGATGGCTTTGGCTCCATTAGACAAGCGAAGTCCTGAGCCTGAGAGCCTTGCTGTGTCCTGCAGGTGACAGTCCGGGTCTGGACTCCTTCCCCACAGCTGGCTGAGCACTGCAGAAAGGGGCCCAACAATTACAAACAAGCATCTGGTTTCGCCTTGCAGTTCTAGGCTGGGCTCCCTATCATTAGAGCAGAGCACCATTTTGAGACTGCCTGAAACAACCAGCTATTGCTAAAATAATTTTCTGGGGTTGGAGTCAGCAGAGTAGCTGTTTATGCTGTAGAGGAGACAATAAGGCATGGGAGCATGGGATAGGCCTGGGAGATCTGGAGCTCACTGAATAATTTTGGCCTATTCCTATAATTACTCTTGATCTCATCCCAAAGGAGATGTGGAGGATGAATTCAGAATAATTTCAACACTGGAGAATACACTGAGAACAAAACATGGTAGAAAATATCTGGAAACTCATGTTATTTACACCTGATTAAAATCAATGCAAGGCAAAGACTTTTAGGGAAGGTAAAAGGTTAGGTTCTTATATTGCTCATGTCTTTTGCCTGAAGACCTTGTGCTCTATTTTTACAACTTCTATACTAGTAACCAGTTTGTGACATTTTCAATGCCCTCTTAAATTCACAGTGGTGTTTCCTGGAATCCAACCTACTTCTGCATGAATTACCAAGGTGTCTTACAGAGAGCATTAACTTGGGGACAGTCTGAATCACTTCAGATGAGCTTCCCAGCTGAGTCTCAGCCATTCTTTTACCAGAGTAACCTTTTAACTCTGAGAGTACATGAAACACAGTCAATTCTGAGAATGCTGGAATGAATCACTCAGGCACCAGTTTGTAAGAACATGACTCTTGATGCCTTCCCCAAACAGCACTCTTACTCCACAACCCCAAAGTCACACCTCGCTTCTCACAAGGTGGGGGGAAAGAGGGGGTGGAAGGACTTTCCAGTCTAGGTGATCATGCCTTGAAGTTGCATTTCATGCTGTTGTGCAACTCAGACAGGCTAAGTACAACCACAAGATTGCAAATCAAATGTTGCAAGCATGCATGTACTTCTAAAAGAGGAAAATTCACTTATACTTTAGGGCCTGAGTAGACATTCCCTTTACTTTCTAAGCCCTTGGAATTTAAGATGCCTTCTAAAAGCCTATCTGGCTGCACTGAGCACACACAGTGTGAGTTGTTTCTACTGCAGATATAAATGCACACAAGCATCAAAAATGCACCACGTGGCTTTGTTTGGAGAAGCCCTGTGCAGGCACACAGCAAACAGCAGGTCACCAGTGTTTTGAGAGTACCTTGCTGTTCTGATGGTGGTATTGTTGTCCTGGGCTGGTGGTGCCGAGGCAGCAAAATGCATGGAAATAACCAGCGCAGGTGGAAGCCATGAGCTGCTGTTTCACAGAGGAGGGTGTGCTACTGCACATCCACAGCTGATGGACAGCAGCTCTTCTGCCCACCCTCTGCCTTCACCAGGCCTGGCTCAGAAACCAAGCCAGTGCCAGGTGTGAGGGGCCTGATAAAAACACAGCAGCAGGGAAAGGCTTGGCCGACCAGAGAAGAGAGAACATGCAACGAGAAGAGCAGAGGTGCAGGGGCATGCACAGTTCTGAGGAATAGGGATGTGTTCAGAGGAGGGCATCAGAGGGTTGCAGGGACGAGTTCTACACCTCTGCATGCCGCCTATCCAGGGACACACGCGTTTTGTCGTCCCGGAATAGGAGCCTGGCTCTTCCTCCCCAAGCTTTGGCAGATCCTTCCCCAGCGGGTGCCAGGAGGCAGTTCCCTGGGCGGGGCACTGACCTCGGACCAGGGCCCGGTGCTCCAGGTGGCACACTGCCGCACGTTGCAGGGCTGGCTGCGGCGTGGCTGCTGGGTGAAGGCCATGCACTCGGCATCCTCCACCACCCCCTGCGAGCTCTGCCCGTCAAACGCCACACAGTACACGGAGCGCGTCTGGGTGCCCCCGCCGCAAGTAGCCGAGCAGGATCCCCACTCTCCTGTTTTCCACCTGAACATCACAGAATCAAGCACAAAAAAAAAAAAAAAAAAAAAAAAAAAAAAAAAAAAAAAGTAAGCCCCAGCCAAACTGCCCGGAGGCACAGAGGAGTCAGTGCCACATCCGTGTAGAAATCAAATAGGGATGATGTCCCTTTGCAGAATAGAATCAGAGGCAAGTTCCCATTTGACCAAGCATGCCCAGCTTAATTGGCGATGCAGAGCATTAATCCCACTCCAGAGACACATCTCCAGCTACAAAACACTTGTTTCTCTGGAAATGAAGAGCTCTCTCAGAAGGGGAAGGTCTCTCTCCATGGCTTTTGGTCTCCTGATGTCTGCAAAAATGTCATGTCTGGAACAGAATATCAAAGAAAAGGAAAGAAAAAGCTCAAAACAATCCAGATCAGCTAAAAGAAAAGCTACCACAACAGCCTAACCTACACACTATACTCCAGACATTATCAGAAACAGTTCTCACTCTGCCCGCAAACCATGCCAGACATTCTCAGAAGTCCTTAACTTCTCACTGACAACTAGTGGAAAGCTGGTTTATTCTTCCCATTGGTCAAATTCTCCAACTGCAGCACACATACAAAAAGCCCACAAAAATGTAAATAGATTTTGTCCTGTCTTTGGTTGCTGAAGCTGCTGCAGAAATGAGACACCCTTGCTAACAAGAGGAATGTCCACAAAACAATCTGTGTAGATACTAAAATCTCTGCCCATGGCCACAGCTCCTTCTCAGAGCTAGCCAGCTAGCTAGAAGCACAGCTTGCACGTCCTGGCTTCAGGGACAATATGATGTTTCATCTCCAAATCCAGCATGCAACACAGTCCGAAGGTGCTGGTTGTGGAGGGGGAGCATCACGGTGATCTGCTTGCCAGATGCTATGTTCCCTTGCAGCCAGGTAAGGCTCAGCCAGGGAGTGAAAGCAGTTTGTTTTCTTCCCCAGCATTCCAGGCTCCTTCCCTCGTCTGACCCTTGCCACCCCTTAACTGAGTTTCAGCCAGCCAATTCACATTCACTTACTAACAGGATTCCACAGTAGATTCTGCCACGGTCAGCTCCTAAACACACCCTTCTTTATTGATAAAGATGTAAATGTCAACCCAAAACTGAATGGTCTTCACTATAAAATGTTTCCTTTGGAAAGGGAACAAATACATTCGGTAGGAGCCATTTACAATGGTGTGGTTGCAGGGCTTATAATGAATAAATTGATCAAGTTTTTTCAAAAGCTACAATGGGAATAACTCCCAACAACAACTGTATTCTGCCTCCTGTGGAGCAAATGTACAGTTTTGGAAAGGCTGTATCAAGCAGTTGGGATCACCTACAGCTTCCTTCAATTGAGAGTCAAGACCTCTCTGACACTTGTTTCATTTCCTTTGTAAGACAAGGTCAACCATAAGGCTGGGACCCTCATCAGAGGGCAAAAATTGCCAGTCCTAAGCTATTAGCAGCTTGCTGGGGGACAACTGGTTTGCTTTTGATACTTTTTAATTTCTCATATCTCAGTGTACATCATTGTATCTGTCTTGTACTCATCACACCTTACAGGATCTTTTCTGCCTGATATAGGGCTCATACCAAAAAAAGAGAGCTTTTAAGAAACTGTAAGGCTTTTGCTATGGCATGCTGGCCAACGTTACAATTTCCCAAATGATCATGCTCTCTTTTAATTTCTGTTCNTTCTCAGAGGCCTCCACTGATACACTGATACACAGCTAATGCTCTTGTTACAGCTCTGGATGCCCAGTAAGGGCCAAGTGAATCCAGCTGTAAGCGACAAGGTGAAAACGGCTGGGTGAAAGGGTTTGAAAATGCTGGAGAATTAAAAGACTCCAGGATTCATCCCTTTTCAAGAGAAAGGACACTGGGAGTGCAGAAATGACATAAAATGACACCAGTTTGGACCTTCTACTCTGTGTTTGTAGGCTCCAGGTCAAGAGAAGAAGAGCCAAAGAACCTGTTTCATATCTCCCACATGGACTAGACAACTGTCTTCCACAATCTTATTTTGGAAGGCAAATTTAATTGGTCTATAAAATGAACACAGGATATATTAAACCCTTTCCTTGTGCACACAGAAATGCTCATCACTCATCACTGTGTTACCATCCCCATCTTTTGTCTTTGACTTTCTCTAAGAAGTGAAGCACCTCTTTGGAGAGAACCGTGCTGGAGGGAAGAAGTGAGAGGGTCACTGTTTTTCTCAGTTCCAAAAGCATCTCAGGAAGAAGTCAGACCCCAGAAGAAGGAAAGAAATCGTACCGTTTTGTCTGGGGACAAGGCTGATGACCACACGTCCAGTTGTTGTCTGGTTGTGGTTTATTCCTGCATATGTAGTCGTGATAAATTTCATTATCTATGGTACAAAACACCAAGCGGGATTGGAAACCTAGGGGACAAGAAAGAGAGCATCTGATCAACACAAGCTACCCAGGACTAGGTTTGCAATGCACTGGGCTTGGCAAGACAAGTTCCTAAAGTCATGTAGAATCCACACCTATCCCAGCCATTCTGGAAGAGAGACAGGTGCACTTCTCTGTCTCTCACTACACGGACAAATGATGCCTTCCCACACTATAGAAGTCTACTGCAAGAGCAAGGCAGACAGTACAGTTCTGTGTAGCTGAGGGGAATTTTCCTGTTATATTATGGATTGGGACTCACAAGGGGAGTGTCCTACCCATAAGCTGCTCATGGAGGAGCCCTGCAAGATGTGTGCAGTGTACAGCAGAACTGGGGGGTCTCCTGTCCGTCTCAAAAGGTCAGTCTTGTGAGGACTGAGTATGGGAGTAAAACTTGCAACTCTTCATGCTTTCTGCAGGGTATGAGTGGCCAGGCAAAGACAATTTTAGCACCTGCAGTCACAATATGGCACAAGCTGCCAAAACACCCATTAGCATGGAAGCCCAGAAGAGGCTGATAAGAACTCTATATACTAATCAGCTGGAGAGGGTTTCTTTGTTTCTTTGAAGTTTTTTGGTTTGTTTTTCTTTTAAGCTTAAAATCCATAATGTTGCTCAAGGAAGAATCTGTAAACTGAATATAATGGGATACCCCAGGAGATCTGACAGTCTAAGATCTCCAAGAGGAAGAGAATCTTCCAGGCTGTGGCAGAGGAGAATGATGTGATTCACTAATGTAGGCCAGGTCTCTTTGGAGGAAACCTCTCAAGTGGTTGAAAAGACTATGAAGACCTGAAGCAAAACAAAACAAAGGCTGTCTATGAAGACTATTAACAGGTCCTAGTAATAAGCCTGATGACAAAGGAATGGAAAATAAGACAGAACAAGGCATGGGGCACAATCCTGCTGTGACTCCATGCATGACCCTCCCTTGACAAAACCTTAGCAACACCCTGTGGAGTCCCTGTGCTGCCTTCCAGCAGGAGACTGCTGGGAAGCTGCTGCAGAGGGCAGCACACTGTCACGCTGCCTGCAGGGTGTGGATATAAACCCCATACCAGCCACCAGGGATCAGGTCCTGTCCCCTTACCTCCTCCGCATTCGGAGCTGCACTCGCTCCAGGAACTGTAGCTCCAGCTGTAACCCGAGGCCTGTCCTTGCAGGGGCAGGTAGTACTCATACTGTACCCCCGTGTTTGGCTCCTGACTGATGAGCTGCAAAAGCATGGGAGCAGGTCAGGGAAATCACACTTTTCACAGCATTTCCCCACCATGTCTGAGGGTTTGAGCTGACTTGCGCTCCTCCCATCCAAGAAACACTAATTTACTGCACTGTATTTTCTCCTTGCCTCCTACCATATTCTGGAAAGCATTATTGTTCAGAGAAGGGCACACTCATCCCTCTCAGCTATAGAAGATCCAGCTGCTCCTGTCACAGCAAGTACCTCTCCTGCCCGACAGCACAGTATAACAAGCGGTGTCCTGGAGCCTGTTCCTGCCCCAACACCATTTGGTGCTGACTCTTGCCTCCCTTAAAGTCAGAGCCCAAAGGAACAGGCAGGAAATCAACATTGAGCCTTGCACTGCTCATTTCTGGGCAATAGAACCAGAGCAGCAATAAGTGCTATTTCTGCAAGAAGACCACCTTGGTCTATCTTGAAGGCCCAGAGCCCAGAGCCTTGCCAGATTCCTGGGGGCCCCATCACGTCTCCAGTTTTTCCCAAGTTGTGTCCACCAGTGCGCTCCCACTGTGCAAAGCCAGAGCAGAGCATCAGCAGGGGAAGGCAGAGCCGCTCACCTCAATGATGAGGGGTTCTGTGGTGGGACCCCGGGCATGGAGGAGCTCTGGGGCCACATCCCCCTCCGAGCCACGGTCATAGTGCAGCACCGTGCTGGCCACCTGCAGCGCCCGGCTGAAGTCAATTGTCCAGTGCCTGTTCAGGTAATACTCCCCTCGCACGTTCTTGACAGCTGGACAAACCCACACGCCAGAGAAAGAGGATCATGTGAACTCCACAGGGTTGCTCCTGTTTCTGCTCAACACCGTGTCACAGGCAAATGAGGGTGCCCATCATCCTCCATCAGTGCTGTCCTTCCCACGTGGCTTTCTTAGCAGAAGCTGCCCCACATTCTAACAGTGGCTCTTGCCAACTTTGCTGCAGATCAAGCACTTTTATGCTGCACAGCCAAATGCCTCCAGTGTATTCCTGCCCTGCCTCTGCATTCCCCACTGTTAGTTGCTGGGGCACAGCCAATGTCAGCCTTTGTCCTGCTTGCTGTTAAGAACAAGGCATGACACTCCACTACCTTTACTCCACTATCTGGTTCATCAGATACTCTATTCAAAAAGCAAGATGTGTGCTGAATCCAATTTTCTACTAAGGTAAACATCACCAGACTGATTTGTTCTGAGCATTGAGAGATGGAACACTCAGAAAGCAGAAGAGTATTTGCTTTCTCCACTGGAATTTCCTAGGCCCTGCCCAGAAAGCTAGGCAAGGCCTTTTCTCCCTCCTTTTCAGCCTCTGCACAAAGACCAGAGTTTGAGGCTGTACAAATACTCGAAAGAAATCTATGGGGAAAAGAAGCCCACCCCAAACTTCTAGATGGCAGGAGTAGGTAGGGTTTGCATTCACCAGACAACAGAACTCGAAGACAAATTTGGCTAGATCAGCTAGATTCCTCGTAAGTTACAGGCAGGTAGTCTCAATGTGGTTTGGGTATTTTCATTCCCCACCCAACAGCAAGATCTCCACAGGAGAGAAAATGAGGTAAATGTGAAGCCCAGAGTAGTGCATCACTCACATTTCAAGGATACTCAATATTCAGATTCTGATAATTCAGTTTTTCACTGCCATAGCAAGCCCTCAAGGTAAACATCCCAAAACCCATAGCTGAAAACCAGATTTTAGCAAAATGGCTGGAATCCAAATGGACTGATACACAAATTCTGACATCAATCATACCTAGGAAGTTCCTGCTGGGCTTAACCTCCTTAATCTGGATGCTTGTGGCTCCCACAGGGATAATAAAGATTTGATTGTAACCTAAAAAAAAAGGGGGGATGATTCAATATCTGACTGTGGATGCCATACAGTCACTCTTCTGTACCAAAGATGCTCATGGTTTCATTGGTGCCTGAACAACTAGAACATCCAAGCATGCCTATAACAATCATGTGAGCAGGTGTCCCCACCAGCCCTTGGAGCAGTTGATTTTTGGTTTAACTCTCTCCTTTTCACCTGCTCAAACTACCTAGGATCATCTGTACCTTTGGGGAGGCTGGCCACATCAAAAGTGCCCTTCACACCATAGCAGGTGCTGCCATCTCCTCCACACTGCAGGCACTTGTCCTCCTTCTTGGCAGATTCCAGCATATTATCACAGCCAACAGCCTGTCAGAGCACAGGAGCATTAATAGGAATAAACTGTAGTGACAGAGGGGAAAAAAAAAGGCCAAATGCTGGACAGATCTATTGAGAAAGCCTGAATCTAGAGAGCCTGGAAAGTCAGGATAGGGCAGAGAAGGAGTTGACAGAAAAATGACAAGTATCTATATCTGATATTTACTATTTCACATCCAGAGCCAGATAAATACTGTCCACATGCTCCTCAGCACCTTGAAACTGATTCACCTTTTCTGATGCTATTATGAAAGGTCAAGTAGAACAAAGGGAGGCAACACAAAGATTGACAGGCCCAATGATGAATGAAGGAAGTAACAAGACGACTAACCTGACAAACTCCCTCTACACAGATATCCCGCTTGCCAGGTTCACAGGTAGTCCCATCTACTACTGCTTCCTTGTGCCTGTAGTAGAAGTTTTCTCCCTTGGGAATACAGTTTAACTCACACTTATTAGGTGCTGGCAGGAGAGAAAAAAGAAGCATTATATAATAGCTTGATACTGCACCAGGAACTCAGTTTTAGATCACAGATGCAGAAACAGAGGGGTGGACTGATATTAAGTGATAGATATTGAACGAATTTCTGGGTCACAAACTGGTGGAGGCTGGAAAAATACCCTGGTGAAATCTCACTGTATGCAAATATTTCCTTGGGAGACATTGGTCTAAGTGGATATTTGGTGGTTCCTTAGTAGGATTGCTCTTTTACTCCCCTGGAGTACAGGGCTTTCTAGAAAGAGAACAAGTGCAGATACAGAACTGTTATTTTAACAACCAACAAAAAACCCTTTTAAACCCATCCTAAAATCCTTCATAATTTGTTTAGCAACTGTGAATGATACCATATCAAAGCTCAGAGCAAGGACTCGTGGTTCCCACACCTGCCTTCTGAGCTGGTTCCTCAAGAAAGCATGGGCCAATTAAAGAGATGTAGTATTTTCTGAAACACTCATTAATTACATACATTTGCTTCTCTTGTGCCCTGCTAATATTCTTTTGCCAATGTTGGAAAATACAGCAGAAATTCTGCTCCTCTAATACTTCAGAACCCAGCTGCAACCAGTTCCAGATTTCCTTGAGCAAAGTTTCTGAAGGAACATCTGTTAGAAGAGACAAGTACGTATTGCTGCAACGCTGTCTCTTGGCCCATGCATCCAGTGCCTTCAGGACAGCAATGCTTTGCTGCTGGCAAAGGGATTTTTTCCATGCCAGCTCCTGCCCCCCACTCCAACTAAGGAAGTACCCTGCAAGGATACTACAGTAAAAAACATCACAGTCACTTCAAAACATATTGATGATAGGTAGCAATGAAGTGTAACCCCACATGTTTATCCTTACCTCCATAATATGGAAGCCACTTATACTTCTTGCCTTGGAATTCTGTCCCATCAAACTCTGCACACTGCTCTGCCCGGAAGTCCCGGGAGCCTTCCGGGCAGTTCTGTTTGGAAGAGAAAATGTTTTTATTGGACTATTATAAAAAGGAGGAAAATAAAGTGTAAAATAAAAAAAATGGGGTTTATTCTTATTCCTCCCCTTTAAATTGGGGCATAATTTCAATATACTTTGGAAGGGGTACCGTTAATGAACTGCATCCACCAGCAACATCAGAGAAACAGGAACTAATAATCACATCTTATTTGAGAACAAGGATGATGCTTGTTCTGGGGAAAAGGAGCAACAGGCAAGAAAAACTAAAACCACAGCACTGTACCTGAACATTACACGACCGATAGCTTCGTGTTGGTCCAGCACAACTGGAAGGACCTTCTGTCCTGGAAGACAGAAAAAATACATGGAACTCTCTGAAGAATACACATGCAAAAATTCATCTCATGGCAGACATTACAAATCACCTTCACACTGAGCATATCACCCTCACAGAGTTCCCTGAAATGGCAAAATAAGTAAAATGCGCTCCTTCACCACTAAAGCAAGCTGGCATTTTTAGTGGTATTTTATGCTATGGTTTGTGCTCTGTAATGAGACACACACCATGAACAACTGCAGTACAGTTCTTTAGGGTCACATTTCAACTAAATAATGGAAGAGAGATTTTAGTCCATTGTCTACCAGCAAAGGGTCAAGGTGTCTATACAAGAAATAGAAACATGTTATAAGCAGCAGGAGGATAGTGGCCAATTCAGAATGTATTTGTGCATCATCTATCTTGATTTTTATTGTACAATAGGCCCCTTACTAGGAAGAGCTAAACATGCCTATGGAAAGTGTGCAACTCCCTTATTCCAGTCAAATGACCCCAGCTGAGAATTATGGAGAGTAAGAATTATGGAGGAAATTGATCTAAAAAGCCAATCAATGCATAACACCTCAGTGTTCCTAAAATGGAGAGACAGGCCTCCAGGGATTCTGGCAGGTAAAAAACATAATGGGCAGCCTTCGAAAGAGACCTTTATTCTGTGTGAGAAGCAGCAGCTTCATAATTCTGGCTTCTTCTATTACAAAACCTCCTCTCATTTCTCTAAACAGAGAGAGACTATTTTTTTCAGGATATTATTGAGAGTCTAGGGTTTTTTTTTCCTCCTTTGCTTTGTTTTAATCCACAACAGGATCTCTAAGGTCCATCATTCCCAACAGGTGCAGTTCCAGTCATCATCCTCATTAGGATGCAGCTAACCCAGCTGCAAATGAGGTGGCACAGAGCTAGCACTGCTTGAGCCAAATTCACTCTTCCATTTCTTTTGGGGCAATTTACTGCCCTGGGAATCATAAACCTGAGAAAACCTCAGGAGTGCCACCAGCTCTCGGGAGAGGAACCAACTGCTCTGGCCTGTTCTCCATCTCCCTGAGGGCTTGCCACACTAGACCTGATTGAACAGCTGCTACCATGCCAATCCCCTGATTGCACAGCCTCAAATATCACAGACAAACTGCTGTGCTCTGTCAAAGGAGCCAAAGCAAGCATGTGTTGAAGAGGGCACTACTCAAAACAGCAGTGACAAGAATGAAACTGAGGTTCATCTCAAAGCAGACTCATTCCCCTGGGATCAAACACAAATTCTTTTTTTTTTTCTGGATGCATATTGAAACATAACTGCAGGAGCTCAGCAACNACTCATTCCCCTGGGATCAAACACAAAGTCATTTTTTTTCCTGGATGTATACTGAAACATAACTGCAGGAGCTCAGCAACAGTACAACACATTTAAAGAAAAGAAAAAAAAAAAAAAGGTTAGCCCTCACCTTTGGGAATAGCAGCGCCGTTGCCGAAAGCTGACTCCGCCGCCACAACTCCGACTGCACTGGCCCCACTCACCCCAGCTCCCCCAGACATCAACCTGCCGTTTCATCCGGCTGCCCTGGAAATAAAAAAAACCCACAGACATAGCAAAAAGACGTGGCAACACAGGAAAAAAAAAAGGGAAATGAAGCAGAGATCCTATGTGTTCTCTTGCAGAAAAAGGCTGTCTTGCTGTGCTGTATTCCTAACATGAAAAGTGGCACAGAGTAATATGTCAGAAAGATCAGGCCTCTGGTATCTAGGAGTATTAGTGTTGCGGGTTTAGAGGTTTGGGGAATTGAAAACTAGGCAGAAATATTAGTTGTAGCAGC